>JAFJHL010000157.1:2324980-2683821 GCA_019425775.1 Rafetus swinhoei | reverse complement strand
TGTCACCAGTCTAGGAGGTTTCCACCTATGTGCTTTAGATTGCGTTCCCTGAAAATCCATACGTGACCTTTCCTTGGGAGAAGCTTTTTCCTCACACACGCCGTCTACACTACGACATGAATAGTTCCAAGACGTCTGCAAAACTCCTCACTTAAGAGCTCGGCGTGGACTGGCTAAATTGTATAAAGCGCGATGCTTCCTTAAGTACAGCTGAGAAGCACAACTCTCACTCGCTAAGTTTAGTTGGAGACCGCGTTCAACGCAGGCGAGGGGACGCGGCATATGTGCTTTGGCTTTCATTGCCCAATGTAGACCACTGCCGCAGTATGTCCGTTTTTGCGAGCCAGCTTTAGACCAAATGCGTCCTCAGTCCAGTCACGGAACGAACTCCGCAGCTCTCCATAATGGAGAGCGGCTCGAGATATGCTCACCTGCAGAACGCCTCCGCCTTCCCAACATTTCAGGGCACCAATGTCACAGAATCCATCTCTTTAGTCACGTCCCTTCCTGGAGAACTTGCTTAGCAGTAGTCCTCACCTCATGCTAGGGTTTGGCGAGCTCCGTGCTTTTTGACGTTGCACTACTATACCGCACCAAGGCGCCAGTCCAGTACTCCTTTACCTCGGGAAACACGTCTCAACACGAATGCTTACACAATCGCTGAAATGCACAGTTCCAGAGAAGCACCCAAGTTTATTCCCCTAACGCTGTAGCTTGTTCCCCCCAATGTGAATTGCCCTAGGAGACAGATGCACATTCAATTTCGGCTTTACAATGCGTCGCTGTCCTGTCAGATGATCTAGTGAACTCCGAAAATCGTTGCATGTAGCAGAGCGGGTGACCCACTCTGACGCTTAGAAGCCGGCTGGGCCACACCATCCGAATGAAATGCTCACACAGTCTCGGCGCTCATCAGTGAACAACCTAGAATATTGACAAAAGCGATACATGCCATCGATTCCTCTCCTACAGAAAGTTTATTGGCAGGCATTTTGTCACCTCAGTCTAGGAGGTTTCCACCTATGTGCTTTAGATTGCGTTCCCTGAATCGCCATACATGCCGTTTCCTTTGGAGAAGCTTTTTCCTCACACAACGCGGTCTACAAAACGACATGAATAGTCCCAAGACCTAGGGACGGCTGCAAAACTCCTCACTTAAGAGCTCGGCGGGACTGTCTAGGCTGTATAAAGCGTGATGCTGCATTCAGTACAGCTCTGAAGACCAACTCTCACTAGCGCTAAGTTAAATTAGACACCGCTTTCAACGCAGGCGAGGGGCACGTGCCAGATGTGCTTTGGCTTTCATTGCCCAATGTAGACCACTGCCGCAGTATGTCCGTTTTTGCGAGCCAGCTTTAGAGCAAATGCTTCCTCTTTCCCGTGATGGAGCGAACTCCGCAGCTCTCCTCATAATGGAGAGCGGCTCGAGATATGCTCACCTGCAGAACGCCTCCGCCTTCACAACATTTCAGGACACCAATGTCACATAATCCATCTGTTTAATCACGTCCCTTTCTGGAGCACTAGTTTAGCAGTAGTCCTCACCTCATGCCAGGGTTTGGCGAGCTCCGTGCCTTTTGACGTTGCACTAATATACCGCACCAAGGCGCCAGTCCACTACTCCTTTACCACGGAGACACTTCTTAACGCGAATGCTTACATAATCTCTGAAATGCACAGTTCCAGAGAAGCACCCAAGTTTACACCCCTAACGCTGTAGCTTGTTCCGCCAATGTGAATTGTCCTAGGAGAAAGATGCACATTCGGTTTCGTCTTTACAATTCATCGCTGTCCTCTCAGATGATCTAGTGAACTTCGAAAATCGCTGCATGTAGCAGAGCGGGTGACGGACTCTGACGCTTAGGAAGCCGGCTAGGCCACACCATCCGAATGAAATACTCACGCAGTCTCGGCGCTCATCAGTGAACAACCTAGAATATTGACAAAAGCGATACAAGCCATGGATTCCTCGCCTACAGAAAGATTATTTGCAGGAATTTTGTCACCTCAGTCTAGGAGGTTTCCACCTATGTGCTTTTAGATTGCGTTCCTGAAAATCCATACGTGACCTTTCCTTGGGAGAAGCTTTTTCCTCACACACGCCGTCTACACTACGACATGAATAGTTCCAAGACGTCTGCAAAACTCCTCACTTAAGAGCTCGGCGTGGACTGGCTAAATTGTATAAAGCGCGATGCTTCCTTAAGTACAGCTGAGAAGCACAACTCTCACTCGCTAAGTTTAGTTGGAGACCGCGTTCAACGCAGGCGAGGGGACGCGGCATATGTGCTTTGGCTTTCATTGCCCAATGTAGACCACTGCCGCAGTATGTCCGTTTTTTGCGAGCCAGCTTTTAGACCAAATGCGTCCTCAGTCCAGTCACGGAACGAACTCCGCAGCTCTCCTCATAATGGAGAGCGGCTCGAGATATGCTCACCTGCAGAACGCCTCCGCCTTCCCAACATTTCAGGGCACCAATGTCACAGAATCCATCTCTTTAGTCACGTCCCTTCCTGGAGAACTTGCTTAGCAGTAGTCCTCACCTCATGCTAGGGTTTGGCGAGCTCCGTGCTTTTTGACGTTGCACTACTATACCGCACCAAGGCGCCAGTCCAGTACTCCTTTACCTCGGGAAACACGTCTCAACACGAATGCTTACACAATCGCTGAAATGCACAGTTCCAGAGAAGCACCCAAGTTTATTCCCCTAACGCTGTAGCTTGTTCCCCAATGTGAATTGCCCTAGGAGACAGATGCACATTCAATTTCGGCTTTACAATGCGTCGCTGTCCTGTCAGATGATCTAGTGAACTCCGAAAATCGCTGCATGTAGCAGAGCGGGTGACCCACTCTGACGCTTAGGAAGCCGGCTGGGCCACACCATCCGAATGAAATGCTCACACAGTCTCGGCGCTCATCAGTGAACAACCTAGAATATTGACAAAAGCGATACATGCCATCGATTCCTCTCCTACAGAAAGTTTATTGGCAGGCATTTTGTCACCTCAGTCTAGGAGGTTTCCACCTATGTGCTTTTAGATTGCGTTCCCTGAATCGCCATACATGCCGTTTCCTTTGGAGAAGCTTTTTTTCCTCACACAACGCGGTCTACAAAACGACATGAATAGTCCCAAGACCTAGGACGGCTGCAAAACTCCTCACTTAAGAGCTCGGCGTGGGACTGTCTAGGCTGTATAAAGCGTGATGCTGCATTCAGTACAGCTCTGAAGACCAACTCTCACTAGCGCTAAGTTAAATTAGACACCGCTTTCAACGCAGGCGAGGGGCACGTGCCAGATGTGCTTTGGCTTTCATTGCCCAATGTAGACCACTGCCGCAGTATGTCCGTTTTTTGCGAGCCAGCTTTTAGAGCAAATGCTTCCTCTTTCCCGTGATGGAGCGAACTCCGCAGCTCTCCTCATAATGGAGAGCGGCTCGAGATATGCTCACCTGCAGAACGCCTCCGCCTTCACAACATTTCAGGACACCAATGTCACATAATCCATCTGTTTAATCACGTCCCTTTCTGGAGCACTAGTTTAGCAGTAGTCCTCACCTCATGCCAGGGTTTGGCGAGCTCCGTGCTTTTGACGTTGCACTAACATATACCGCACCAAGGCGCCAGTCCACTACTCCTTTACCACGGAGACACTTCTAACGCGAATGCTTACATAATCTCTGAAATGCACAGTTCCAGAGAAGCACCCAAGTTTACACCCCTAACGCTGTAGCTTGTTCCGCCAATGTGAATTGTCCTAGGGAGAAAGATGCACATTCGGTTTCGTCTTTACAATTCATCGCTGTCCTCTCAGATGATCTAGTGAACTTCGAAAATCGCTGCATGTAGCAGAGCGGGTGACGGACTCTGACGCTTAGGAAGCCGGCTAGGCCACACCATCCGAATGAAATACTCACGCAGTCTCGGCGCTCATCAGTGAACAACCTAGAATATTGACAAAAGCGATACAAGCCATGGATTCCTCGCCTACAGAAAGATTATTTGCAGGAATTTTGTCACCTCAGTCTAGGAGGTTTCCACCTATGTGCTTTAGATTGCGTTCCCTGAAAATCCATACGTGACCTTTCCTGGGAGAAGCTTTTTCTCACACACGCCGTCTACACTACGACATGAATAGTTCCAAGACGTCTGCAAAACTCCTCACTTAAGAGCTCGGCGTGGGACTGGCTAAATTGTATAAAGCGCGATGCTTCCTTAAGTACAGCTGAGAAGCACAACTCTCACTCGCTAAGTTTAGTTGGAGACCGCGTTCAACGCAGGCGAGGGGACGCGGCATATGTGCTTTGGCTTTCATTGCCCAATGTAGACCACTGCCGCAGTATGTCCGTTTTTTGCGAGCCAGCTTTTAGACCAAATGCGTCCTCAGTCCAGTCACGGAACGAACTCCGCAGCTCTCCTCATAATGGAGAGCGGCTCGAGATATGCTCACCTGCAGAACGCCTCCGCCTTCCCAACATTTCAGGGCACCAATGTCACAGAATCCATCTCTTTAGTCACGTCCCTTCCTGGAGAACTTGCTTAGCAGTAGTCCTCACCTCATGCTAGGGTTTGGCGAGCTCCGTGCTTTTTGACGTTGCACTACTATACCGCACCAAGGCGCCAGTCCAGTACTCCTTTACCTCGGGAAACACGTCTCAACACGAATGCTTACACAATCGCTGAAATGCACAGTTCCAGAGAAGCACCCAAGTTTATTCCCCTAACGCTGTAGCTTGTTCCCCCCAATGTGAATTGCCCTAGGAGACAGATGCACATTCAATTTCGGCTTTACAATGCGTCGCTGTCCTGTCAGATGATCTAGTGAACTCCGAAAATCGCTGCATGTAGCAGAGCGGGTGACCCACTCTGACGCTTAGGAAGCCGGCTGGGCCACACCATCCGAATGAAATGCTCACACAGTCTCGGCGCTCATCAGTGAACAACCTAGAATATTGACAAAAGCGATACATGCCATCGATTCCTCTCCTACAGAAAGTTTATTGGCAGGCATTTTGTCACCTCAGTCTAGGAGGTTTCCACCTATGTGCTTTTAGATTGCGTTCCCTGAATCGCCATACATGCCGTTTCCTTTGGAGAAGCTTTTTTTCCTCACACAACGCGGTCTACAAAACGACATGAATAGTCCCAAGACCTAGGACGGCTGCAAAACTCCTCACTTAAGAGCTCGGCGTGGGACTGTCTAGGCTGTATAAAGCGTGATGCTGCATTCAGTACAGCTCTGAAGACCAACTCTCACTAGCGCTAAGTTAAATTAGACACCGCTTTCAACGCAGGCGAGGGGCACGTGCCAGATGTGCTTTGGCTTTCATTGCCCAATGTAGACCACTGCCGCAGTATGTCCGTTTTTTGCGAGCCAGCTTTTAGAGCAAATGCTTCCTCTTTCCCGTGATGGAGCGAACTCCGCAGCTCTCCTCATAATGGAGAGCGGCTCGAGATATGCTCACCTGCAGAACGCCTCCGCCTTCACAACATTTCAGGACACCAATGTCACATAATCCATCTGTTTAATCACGTCCCTTTCTGGAGCACTAGTTTAGCAGTAGTCCTCACCTCATGCCAGGGTTTGGCGAGCTCCGTGCTTTTTGACGTTGCACTAACATACCGCACCAAGGCGCCAGTCCACTACTCCTTTACCACGGGAGACACTTCTTAACGCGAATGCTTACATAATCTCTGAAATGCACAGTTCCAGAGAAGCACCCAAGTTTACACCCCTAACGCTGTAGCTTGTTCCGCCAATGTGAATTGTCCTAGGGAGAAAGATGCACATTCGGTTTCGTCTTTACAATTCATCGCTGTCCTCTCAGATGATCTAGTGAACTTCGAAAATCGCTGCATGTAGCAGAGCGGGTGACGGACTCTGACGCTTAGGAAGCCGGCTAGGCCACACCATCCGAATGAAATACTCACGCAGTCTCGGCGCTCATCAGTGAACAACCTAGAATATTGACAAAAGCGATACAAGCCATGGATTCCTCGCCTACAGAAAGATTATTTGCAGGAATTTTGTCACCTCAGTCTAGGAGGTTTCCACCTATGTGCTTTTAGATTGCGTTCCCTGAAAATCCATACGTGACCTTTCCTTGGGAGAAGCTTTTTCCCTCACACACGCCGTCTACACTACGACATGAATAGTTCCAAGACGTCTGCAAAACTCCTCACTTAAGAGCTCGGCGTGGGACTGGCTAAATTGTATAAAGCGCGATGCTTCCTTAAGTACAGCTGAGAAGCACAACTCTCACTCTCGCTAAGTTTAGTTGGAGACCGCGTTCAACGCAGGCGAGGGGGACGCGGCATATGTGCTTTGGCTTTCATTGCCCAATGTAGACCACTGCCGCAGTATGTCCGTTTTTTGCGAGCCAGCTTTTAGACCAAATGCGTCCTCAGTCCAGTCACGGAACGAACTCCGCAGCTCTCCTCATAATGGAGAGCGGCTCGAGATATGCTCACCTGCAGAACGCCTCCGCCTTCCCAACATTTCAGGGCACCAATGTCACAGAATCCATCTCTTTAGTCACGTCCCTTCCTGGAGAACTTGCTTAGCAGTAGTCCTCACCTCATGCTAGGGTTTGGCGAGCTCCGTGCTTTTTGACGTTGCACTACTATACCGCACCAAGGCGCCAGTCCAGTACTCCTTTACCTCGGGAAACACGTCTCAACACGAATGCTTACACAATCGCTGAAATGCACAGTTCCAGAGAAGCACCCAAGTTTATTCCCTAACGCTGTAGCTTGTTCCCCAATGTGAATTGCCCTAGGGAGACAGATGCACATTCAATTTCGGCTTTACAATGCGTCGCTGTCCTGTCAGATGATCTAGTGAACTCCGAAAATCGCTGCATGTAGCAGAGCGGGTGACCCACTCTGACGCTTAGGAAGCCGGCTGGGCCACACCATCCGAATGAAATGCTCACACAGTCTCGGCGCTCATCAGTGAACAACCTAGAATATTGACAAAAGCGATACATGCCATCGATTCCTCTCCTACAGAAAGTTTATTGGCAGGCATTTTGTCACCTCAGTCTAGGAGGTTTCCACCTATGTGCTTTTAGATTGCGTTCCCTGAATCGCCATACATGCCGTTTCCTTTGGAGAAGCTTTTTCCTCACACAACGCGGTCTACAAAACGACATGAATAGTCCCAAGACCTAGGGACGGCTGCAAAACTCCTCACTTAAGAGCTCGGCGTGGGACTGTCTAGGCTGTATAAAGCGTGATGCTGCATTCAGTACAGCTCTGAAGACCAACTCTCACTAGCGCTAAGTTAAATTAGACACCGCTTTCAACGCAGGCGAGGGCACGTGCCAGATGTGCTTTGGCTTTCATTGCCCAATGTAGACCACTGCCGCAGTATGTCCGTTTTTGCGAGCCAGCTTTAGAGCAAATGCTTCCTCTTTCCGTGATGGAGCGAACTCCGCAGCTCTCCTCATAATGGAGAGCGGCTCGAGATATGCTCACCTGCAGAACGCCTCCGCCTTCACAACATTTCAGGACACCAATGTCACATAATCCATCTGTTTAATCACGTCCCTTTCTGGAGCACTAGTTTAGCAGTAGTCCTCACCTCATGCCAGGGTTTGGCGAGCTCCGTGCCTTTTGACGTTGCACTAATATACCGCACCAAGGCGCCAGTCCACTACTCCTTTACCACGGGAGACACTTCTTAACGCGAATGCTTACATAATCTCTGAAATGCACAGTTCCAGAGAAGCACCCAAGTTTACACCCCTAACGCTGTAGCTTGTTCCGCCAATGTGAATTGTCCTAGGGAGAAAGATGCACATTCGGTTTCGTCTTTACAATTCATCGCTGTCCTCTCAGATGATCTAGTGAACTTCGAAAATCGCTGCATGTAGAGCGGGTGACGGACTCTGACGCTTAGGAAGCCGGCTGGCCACACCATCCGAATGAAATACTCACGCAGTCTCGGCGCTCATCAGTGAACAACCTAGAATATTGACAAAAGCGATACAAGCCATGGATTCCTCGCCTACAGAAAGATTATTTGCAGGAATTTTGTCACCTATGTGCTTTTAGATTGCGTTCCCTGAAAATCCATACGTGACCTTTCCTTGGGAGAAGCTTTTTCCTCACACACGCCGTCTACACTACGACATGAATAGTTCCAAGACGTCTGCAAAACTCTCACTTAAGAGCTCGGCGTGGGACTGGCTAAATTGTATAAAGCGCGATGCTTCCTTAGTACAGCTGAGAAGCACAACTCTCACTCTCGCTAAGTTTAGTTGGAGACCGCGTTCAACGCAGGCGAGGGGGACGCGGCATATGTGCTTTGGCTTTCATTGCCCAATGTAGACCACTGCCGCAGTATGTCCGTTTTTTGCGAGCCAGCTTTTAGACCAAATGCGTCCTCAGTCCAGTCACGGAACGAACTCCGCAGCTCTCCTCATAATGGAGAGCGGCTCGAGATATGCTCACCTGCAGAACGCCTCCGCCTTCCCAACATTTCAGGGCACCAATGTCACAGAATCCATCTCTTTAGTCACGTCCTTCCTGGAGAACTTGTTTAGCAGTAGTCCTCACCTCATGCCAGGGTTTGGCGAGCTCCGTGCCTTTTGACGTTGCACTACTATACCGCACCAAGGCGCCAGTCCAGTACTCCTTTACCTCGGGAAACACGTCTCAACACGAATGCTTACACAATCGCTGAAATGCACAGTTCCAGAGAAGCACCCAAGTTTATTCCCTAACGCTGTAGCTTGTTCCCCAATGTGAATTGCCCTAGGAGACAGATGCACATTCAATTTCGGCTTTACAATGCGTCGCTGTCCTGTCAGATGATCTAGTGAACTCCGAAAATCGCTGCATGTAGCAGAGCGGGTGACCCACTCTGACGCTTAGGAAGCCGGCTGGGCCACACCATCCGAATGAAATGCTCACACAGTCTCGGCGCTCATCAGTGAACAACCTAGAATATTGACAAAAGCGATACATGCCATCGATTCCTCTCCTACAGAAAGTTTATTGGCAGGCATTTTGTCACCTCAGTCTAGGAGGTTTCACCTATGTGCTTTTAGATTGCGTTCCTGAATCGCCATACATGCCGTTTCCTTTGGAGAAGCTTTTTTCCTCACACACGCGGTCTACAAAACGACATGAATAGTCCCAAGACCTAGGGACGGCTGCAAAACTCCTCACTTAAGAGCTCGGCGTGGGACTGTCTAGGCTTGTATAAAGCGTGATGCTGCATTCAGTACAGCTCTGAAGACCAACTCACTAGCGCTAAGTTAAATTAGACACCGCTTTCAACGCAGGCGAGGGCACGCCAGATGTGCTTTGGCTTTCATTGCCCAATGTAGACCACTGCCGCAGTATGTCCGTTTTTGCGAGCCAGCTTTTAGAGCAAATGCTTCCTCTTTCCCGTGATGGAGCGAACTCCGCAGCTCTCCTCATAATGGAGAGCGGCTCGAGATATGCTCACCTGCAGAACGCCTCCGCCTTCACAACATTTCAGGACACCAATGTCACATAATCCATCTGTTTAATCACGTCCCTTTCTGGAGCACTAGTTTAGCAGTAGTCCTCACCTCATGCCAGGGTTTGGCGAGCTCCGTGCCTTTTGACGTTGCACTAATATACCGCACCAAGGCGCCAGTCCACTACTCCTTTACCACGGAGACACTTCTTAACGCGAATGCTTACATAATCTCTGAAATGCACAGTTCCAGAGAAGCACCCAAGTTTACACCTAACGCTGTAGCTTGTTCCGCCAATGTGAATTGTCCTAGGAGAAAGATGCACATTCGGTTTCGTCTTTACAATTCATCGCTGTCCTCTCAGATGATCTAGTGAACTTCGAAAATCGCTGCATGTAGCAGAGCGGGTGACGGACTCTGACGCTTAGGAAGCCGGCTAGGCCACACCATCCGAATGAAATACTCACGCAGTCTCGGCGCTCATCAGTGAACAACCTAGAATATTGACAAAGCGATACAAGCCATGGATTCCTCGCCTACAGAAAGATTATTTGCAGGAATTTTGTCACCTCAGTCTAGGAGGTTTCCACCTATGTGCTTTTAGATTGCGTTCCCTGAAAATCCATACGTGACCTTTCCTTGGGAGAAGCTTTTTCCCTCACACACGCCGTCTACACTACGACATGAATAGTTCCAAGACGTCTGCAAAACTCCTCACTTAAGAGCTCGGCGTGGGACTGGCTAAATTGTATAAAGCGCGATGCTTCCTTCAGTACAGCTGAGAAGCACAACTCTCACTCTCGCTAAGTTTAGTTGGAGACCGCGTTCAACGCAGGCGAGGGGGACGCGGCATATGTGCTTTGGCTTTCATTGCCCAATGTAGACCACTGCCGCAGTATGTCCGTTTTTTGCGAGCCAGCTTTTAGACCAAATGCGTCCTCAGTCCAGTCACGGAACGAACTCCGCAGCTCTCCTCATAATGGAGAGCGGCTCGAGATATGCTCACCTGCACAACGCCTCCGCCTTCACAACATTTCAGGACACCAATGTCACATAATCCATCTGTTTAAGTCACGTCCCTTTCTGGAGCACTAGTTAGCAGTAGTCCTCACCTCATGCCAGGGTTTGGCGAGCTCCGTGCTTTTGACGTTGCACTAATATACCGCACCAAGGCGCCAGTCCACTACTCCTTTACCACGGAGACACGTCTCAACGCGAATGCTTACATAATCGCTGAAATGCACAGTTCCAGAGAAGCACCCAAGTTTACACCCCTAACGCTGTAGCTTGTTCCGCCAATGTGAATTGTCCTAGGGAGAAAGACATTCAATTTCGGCTTTACAATTCATCGCTGTCCTCTCAGATGATCTAGTGAACTTCGAAAATCGCTGCATGTAGCAGAGCGGGTGACGGACTCTGACGCTTAGGAAGCCGGCTGGGCCACACCATCCGAATGAAATGCTCACGCAGTCTCGGCGCTCATCAGTGAACAACCTAGAATATTGACAAAAGCGATACATGCCATCGATTCCTCTCCTACAGAAAGTTATATTGGCAGGCATTTTGTCACCTCAGTCTAGGAGGTTTCCACCTATGTGCTTTTAGATTGCGTTCCTGAATCGCCATACATGCCTTTCCTTGGAGAAGCTTTTTTCCTCACACAACGCGGTCTACACTACATGAATAGTCCAAGACCTAGGGACGGCTGCAAAACTCCTCACTTAAGAGCTCGGCGTGGGACTGTCTAGGCTGTATAAAGCGTGATGCTGCATTCAGTACAGCTCTGAAGACAACTCTCACTCGCTAAGTTAAATTAGACACCGCGTTCAACGCAGGCGAGGGGCACGTGCCAGATGTGCTTTGGCTTTCATTGCCCAATGTAGACCACTGCCGCAGTATGTCCGTTTTTGCGAGCCAGCTTTTAGACCAAATGCTTCCTCAGTCCAGTGATGGAGCGAACTCCGCAGCTCTCCTCATAATGGAGAGCGGCTCGAGATATGCTCACCTGCAGAACGCCTCCGCCTTCACAACATTTCAGGGCACCAATGTCACATAATCCATCTGTTCTTTAGTCACGTCCCTTCTGGAGCAACTAGTTTAGCAGTAGTCCTCACCTCATGCTAGGGTTTGGCGAGCTCCGTGCTTTTGACGTTGCACTACTATACCGCACCAAGGCGCCAGTCCAGTACTCCTTTACCACGGAACACGTCTCAACACGAATGCTTACACAATCGCTGAAATGCACAGTTCCAGAGAAGCACCCAAGTTTATTCCCCTAACGCTGTAGCTTGTTCCCCAATGTGAATTGTCCTAGGAGAAAGATGCACATTCAATTTCGGCTTTACAATGCGTCGCTGTCCTGTCAGATGATCTAGTGAACTTCGAAAATCGCTGCATGTAGCAGAGCGGGTGACCCACTCTGACGCTTAGGAAGCCGGCTGGGCCACACCATCCGAATGAAATGCTCACGCAGTCTCGGCGCTCATCAGTGAACAACCTAGAATATTGACAAAAGCGATACATGCCATCGATTCCTCTCCTACAGAAAGATTTATTTGCAGGCATTTTGTCACCTCAGTCTAGGAGGTTTCCACCTATGTGCTTTTAGATTGCGTTCCTGAAAATCCCATACGTGACCTTTCCTTTGGAGAAGCTTTTTTCCTCACACAACGCGGTCTACAAAACGACATGAATAGTTCCAAGACCTAGGACGGCTGCAAAACTCCTCACTTAAGAGCTCGGCGTGGGACTGTCTAGGCTGTATAAAGCGCGTGATGCTGCATTCAGTACAGCTCTGAAGACCAACTCTCACTAGCGCTAAGTTAAATTAGACACCGCTTTCAACGCAGGCGAGGGGCACGTGCCAGATGTGCTTTGGCTTTCATTGCCCAATGTAGACCACTGCCGCAGTATGTCCGTTTTTTGCGAGCCAGCTTTTAGACCAAATGCGTCCTCAGTCCAGTCACGGAACGAACTCCGCAGCTCTCCTCATAATGGAGAGCGGCTCGAGATATGCTCACCTGCAGAACGCCTCCGCCTTCCCAACATTTCAGGGCACCAATGTCACAGAATCCATCTCTGTTTAATCACGTCCCTTCCTGGAGAACTAGTTTAGCAGTAGTCCTCACCTCATGCCAGGGTTTGGCGAGCTCCGTGCTTTTGACGTTGCACTACTATACCGCACCAAGGCGCCAGTCCACTACTCCTTTACCACGGGAGACACTTCTTAACGCGAATGCTTACATAATCTCTGAAATGCACAGTTCCAGAGAAGCACCCAAGTTTATTCCCCTAACGCTGTAGCTTGTTCCCCCCAATGTGAATTGCCCTAGGGAGACGGATGCACATTCAATTTCGGCTTTACAATGCGTCGCTGTCCTGTCAGATGATCTAGTGAACTCCGAAAATCGCTGCATGTAGCAGAGCGGGTGACCCACTCTGACGCTTAGGAAGCCGGCTGGGCCACACCATCCGAATGAAATGCTCACACAGTCTCGGCGCTCATCAGTGAACAACCTAGAATATTGACAAAAGCGATACATGCCATCGATTCCTCTCCTACAGAAAGTTTATTGGCAGGCATTTTGTCACCTCAGTCTAGGAGGTTTCCACCTATGTGCTTTTAGATTGCGTTCCCTGAATCGCCATACATGCCGTTTCCTTTGGAGAAGCTTTTTTTCCTCACACAACGCGGTCTACAAAACGACATGAATAGTCCCAAGACCTAGGGACGGCTGCAAAACTCCTCACTTAAGAGCTCGGCGTGGGACTGTTCAGGCTAGGCTGTATAAAGCGTGATGCTGCATTCAGTACAGCTCTGAAGACCAACTCTCACTAGCGCTAAGTTAAATTAGACACCGCTTTCAACGCAGGCGAGGGGCACGTGCCAGATGTGCTTTGGCTTTCATTGCCCAATGTAGACCACTGCCGCAGTATGTCCGTTTTTTGCGAGCCAGCTTTTAGAGCAAATGCTTCCTCTTTCCCGTGATGGAGCGAACTCCGCAGCTCTCCTCATAATGGAGAGCGGCTCGAGATATGCTCACCTGCAGAACGCCTCCGCCTTCACAACATTTCAGGACACCAATGTCACATAATCCATCTGTTTAATCACGTCCCTTTCTGGAGCACTAGTTTAGCAGTAGTCCTCACCTCATGCCAGGGTTTGGCGAGCTCCGTGCTTTCTGACGTTGCACTAATATACCGCACCAAGGCGCCAGTCCACTACTCCTTTACCACGGGGAGACACTTCTTAACGCGAATGCTTACACAATCGCTGAAATGCACAGTTCCAGAGAAGCACCCAAGTTTACACCCCTAACGCTGTAGCTTGTTCCGCCAATGTGAATTGTCCTAGGGAGAAAGATACACATTCTGGTTTCGGCTTTACAATGCGTCGCTGTCCTGTCAGATGATCTAGTGAACTCCGAAAATCGCTGCATGTAGCAGAGCGGGTGACCCACTCTGACGCTTAGGAAGCCGGCTAGGCCACACCATCCGAATGAAATACTCACGCAGTCTCGGCGCTCATCAGTGAACAACCTAGAATATTGACAAAAGCGATACAAGCCATGGATTCCTCGCCTACAGAAAGATTATTTGCAGGAATTTTGTCACCTCAGTCTAGGAGGTTTCCACCTATGTGCTTTTAGATTGCGTTCCCTGAAAATCCATACGTGACCTTTCCTTTGGGAGAAGCTTTTTCCTCACACAACGCCGTCTACACTACGACATGAATAGTTCCAAGACGGCTGCAAAACTCCTCACTTAAGAGCTCGGCGTGGGACTGGCTAAATTGTATAAAGCGCGATGCTTCCTTCAAGTACAGCTGAGAAGCACAACTCTCACTAGCGCTAAGTTTAGTTGGAGACCGCGTTCAACGCAGGCGAGGGACGCGGCATATGTGCTTTGGCTTTCATTGCCCAATGTAGACCACTGCCGCAGTATGTCCGTTTTTGCGAGCCAGCTTTAGACCAAATGCGTTCCTCAGTCCAGTCACGGAACGAACTCCGCAGCTCTCCTCATAATGGAGAGCGGCTCGAGATATGCTCACCTGCAGAACGCCTCCGCCTTCCCAACATTTCAGGGCACCAATGTCACAGAATCCATCTCTTTAGTCACGTCCCTTCCTGGAGAACTTGTTTAGCAGTAGTCCTCACCTCATGCTAGGGTTTGGCGAGCTCCGTGCTTTTGACGTTGCACTACTATACCGCACCAAGGCGCCAGTCCAGTACTCCTTTACCTCGGGAAACACTTAACACGAATGCTTACATAATCTCTGAAATGCACAGTTCCAGAGAAGCACCCAAGTTTATTCCCTAACGCTGTAGCTTGTTCCCCCCAATGTGAATTGCCCTAGGGAGACGGATGCACATTCAATTTCGGCTTTACAATGCGTCGCTGTCCTGTCAGATGATCTAGTGAACTCCGAAAATCGCTGCATGTAGCAGAGCGGGTGACCCACTCTGACGCTTAGGAAGCCGGCTGGGCCACACCATCCGAATGAAATGCTCACGCAGTCTCGGCGCTCATCAGTGAACAACCTAGAATATTGACAAAAGCGATACAAGCCATCGATTCCTCGCCTACAGAAAGTTTATTTGCAGGCATTTTGTCACCTCAGTCTAGGAGGTTTCCACCTATGTGCTTTTAGATTGCGTTCCTGAATCGCCATACGTGCCGTTTCCTTGGGAGAAGCTTTTTTCCTCACACAACGCGGTCTACAAAACGACATGAATAGTCCCAAGACGTCTGCAAAACTCCTCACTTAAGAGCTCGGCGTGGGACTGGCTAAATTGTATAAAGCGCGATGCTGCATTCAGTACAGCTCTGAAGACCAACTCTCACTAGCGCTAAGTTAAATTAGACACCGCGTTCAACGCAGGCGAGGGGGACACGGCCAGATGTGCTTTGGCTTTCATTGCCCAATGTAGACCACTGCCGCAGTATGTCCGTTTTTGCGAGCCAGCTTTAGAGCAAATGCTTCCTCTTTCCAGTGATGGAGCGAACTCCGCAGCTCTCCTCATAATGGAGAGCGGCTCGAGATATGCTCACCTGCAGAACGCAGTGGAGGTACCTGGCTGGTTTCTATGCTGGCTCTGTGGTAACCCCCACTGGCTGCCATCGGTACCACAGCCCAGAAGGACTGGAGATGAGGCATTATGCAAAGAGGGTGTCTCAACCTGTCTGACCAGCTACCCCCAAGGAGAGAGACAAAGGAAGGGGGAAATGCCTGACCTGGCTGGGGCAGGGCTGGAAGAGAGTGGGTTAGTTTCTGTCTGGGATCATGGAGGAACCAGCCTAAGCCAGGGGCTGGGATTTAGGGGCCCAACCTCCCATCGCAAGGGGGCTGAGGCATTCCTAGACCTGCCCTGTAACCAGATTACATCGGTGCTGTGCTGTGCTGTATCCTGAGAAGGAATAAACTCCCTCCATCGCTGCTGGTGGAGCGGGTGACCCACTCTGACGCTCAGGGGACCCCGGCTGGGCCACACTGGTGTCAGAAGTGATGCACTGCACACAGTGGATGGAGCATCCAGCAGTGAACAACGCAGTAGAAGCAATTGAGCCATGGAACCAGGCGTGCTGGAAACAGAGCCGGTTCCTGAGAAGTTTATTGGCAGCATTTTGCACCTCAGACTGGTGAGTCTGCACCGAGGGGACCAGCGGGAGATTGCGTATACCCTGAACTGCTGAAGGCAGAGCTGCCGTTTGCAGAGAGAGGGGCTTTTTCCTGTGCGGAGCGCAACCAAGGCCCAGCTGATTGCCCTGGAAGAGAATGACCAGCCACAGGGCTGGGATCCTGTCCCCGTGGGGAACAGCCAGACTCCACTGGGAGCGTGTCTAGGCTCGGAGAGCGTGATGCTGAGGCCGCTCTGAAGAGACCGGACTGCTCACTAGGGAGCACTAGCACAGCCGCTTAGTCCACCCAGGGGGTCCAACGTGCCAGATGTGCTTTGGCTCAGAAATCCAGCTGCAGATGAAGGAATTGGAAGTCCAGGACCGTAGAGAGCAGCGAGCATGAGCTGGCCATGGCCGTGATGGAGCGGCAGGGCCCCAACTGCGCTCAGTGCAGATGAGCCCCAAAGGCCCGGGTGGCCAGATGCTTGGAGAAGCTCGTGGTGGCCCAACATTGAAGGACATGGGCGACATAGACGGGTTCCTCAGCTCCTTTGAGAGGGCCTGTGGACTGCAACGGGTCCCCAGCTGACTGGCTGCAGGAGCTCATCCTCGCACTGAACCAGGAGGCCACGTGTCAATCAGCTGGAGGACCTACAGCCAGGGGATTACAACTGAGTCAAGGAGGCCCTGCTGCACAAGTTTGAGACCCCCGAGATGTACAGGAAGAAGTTCCGGGCGTGCAGAGGAGCCACGGAGACCTATGTGGATCTGGCCTCTCCGCTGGCGCAATACTGCCGCAAGTGGGTGTCTGGAGTTGGAGCCCAGACCGCAGAGGAACTGCTCAAGCTGATTATGATGGAGCAGTTCTATAAAGCGCACACCCAGCCTGAGGCTGTGGCTCAAAGACCGAGGTCCGGAGAACCCCAGGAAGCGGGAGGCTGGGCGGATGAGTTCACAGAGAGCCGGTCCAGGTGTGAACGGGAATCCCGGAGGGAAAGGGAATCGCGCAGAGACCGGTTCTCGGCTGAGCGCGGAGAGAGGCACCCTGAGGCGAGCCCCAGGGACCAGGACCACCATCGGTGCCCCAGAAAACCAGCCAGGACTCGGGCGGAGCCACCCAAAAGGGCCCGCAGAGAACCTAACGTGCCATCGCTGTGGGCAACGAGGCCACAAGAGGGCCCAGTGCACCAGGCACAAGAACAGGTCCCATGACCTGGGACTTTCCAGGGTTAACTGGCTGGGGCTGGAGGAAGGGCAGGCTGCCCCAGAGGCAGGGGCTGGCAGGCAAACCTCAGCTCAGAGTGGGGAAGGATGCTCGGAGCGACTGCCTCACTTCTGGAGGTGGATGGTAGGAAGGTGACAGGTTTCTGGGACACGGGGCGGAGGTGACGCTGGCCCGACCCAACGAGTGGCCCCAGACCGTATGCTGCCCAACACTCAGCTGACCCTGAGGGGCATAGACGGCACCCCATTTAAGGTACCAGTAGCCAGGTGCATCTGAAATGGGAGGCCAAGGAGGGCCCCAAGGAAGTGGGGTGCACTCCGCACTTGCCCACCGAGGTGCTGATGGGGAGCGACCTAGAGGAGTGGCCAGACGGACCCCACAGGACCCTGGTCACCACCCGTAGCCAGAGCCAGCGAGGGGCTGGCAGCCCGAACTCGAGGAGGTTCCCAACCGGGGGCCCAGGCCCTGTCCCAGCAGACATGGAGTCGGACCCAGGCCGTGGGGGAACACGCCTGTCCCAGCCCCAGCCGCTGAATTCCAGGCGGAGGTGCGGGCGGATCCTCCTTGCAGGCCCTGAGGACCACCTGGGCACAGCTCAGCCCCTAGGGGAGATTGCCAGGAGAAGTTCCAGTGGAGAGGGATTTCTGTACCGGGAATGGCTTCGGGAAGGTAGGAGAGTGGGGCTCCAGCGGCAGCTGGTGGTCCCGCAGCGTATCGCCGCAAGCTGCTATACCTGGCCCATGACATCCCGCTCGACACCAGGGGATCCGGCACGCGGCTGAGGCTGCTCCAAAACTTCTACTGGCCGATATTTGCGGCCGTGCAGAGGTACTGCCGGTCCTGCGACTCCTGCCAACGGGTGGGGAAGGCCCAAGATAGGAAGAAAGCTGCGCTGAGGCCCCTACCCATCATAGAGGAGCCTTTCCAGAAGGTGGCGATGGATATTGTGGGGCCCTTCAACAGAGCAACCCGGACGGGAAGAAGTACATCCTGGTGGTGGTGGACTTTGCCACCACACCCCGAGGTCGTGGCCCTACCCTCTATTGAGGCAGACACGGTGGCAGACGCCCTGCTGACCATTTTCAGCAGGGTGGGGTTCCCAGGAGGTTCTCACGGACCAGGATCCAACTTCATGTCGGCCCTGCTCCGGTGCTTGTGGGAGAAGTGTGGGTCCAGCACACCTGGGCCTCGCGTATCACCCCAGACCAACGGGTTGGTGGAGAGGTTCAATGGGACTCTGAAGCAGATGCTAAGGACCTTTATGCACAAACACCGCAGGACTGGGACAAGTACCTACACCACCTGCTGTTTGCATACAGGGAGGTGCCCCAGGAGTCCACGGGTTCTCACCGCTCGGTAGACCGCCGTCCGTTTTTGCGAGCCGAGCAAATGCTTCCTCTCCCGTGTGGAGCGAACTCCGCAGTTCCTCAGCGGCTCGAGATATGCTCACCTGCAGAACGCCTCCGCCTTCACAACATTTCAGGACACCAATGTCACATAATCCATCTGTTTAATCACGTCCCTTTCTGGAGCACTGTTTAGCAGTAGTCCTCACCTCATGCCAGGGTTTGGCGAGCTCCGTGCTTTTGACGTTGCACTACATACCGCACCAAGGCGCCAGTCCACTACTCCTTTACCAGGAGACACAGCGAATGCTTACATAACTCTGAAATGCACAGTTCCAGAGAAGCACCCAAGTTTACACCTAACGCTGTAGCTGCCGCCAATGTGAATTCCTAGGAGAAAGATGCCTTCGGTTTCGTCTCAATTCATCGCTGTCCTCTCAGATGATCCTGGTGGACCAGCTGCATGTAGCAGAGCGGGTGACGGACTCTGACGCTAGGAAGCCGGCTAGGCCATACCATAGATGAAATACTCAGCAGTCTCGGCGCTCATCAGTGAACAACCTAGAATATTGACAAAAGCGATACAGCCATGGATTCCTCGGCCTACAGAAAGATTATTTGCAGGAATTTTGTCACCTCAGTCTGGAGACCTATGTGCTTTTAGATTGGCCCTGAAAATCCAACGTGACCTTTCCTGGGAGAAGCTTTTTCCCTCACACGCCGTCTACACTACGACATGAAGTTCCAAGACGTCTGCAAAACTCCTCATAAGAGCTGGCGGGGACTGGCTAAATTGTGCGCGATGCTTCAAGTACAGCTGAGAAGCACAACTCTCACTCTCGCTAAGTTTAGTTGGAGACCGCGTTCAACGCAGGCGAGGACGCGGCATATGTGCTTTGGCTTTCATTGCCCAATGTAGACCACTGCCGCAGTATGTCCGTTTTTGCGAGCCAGCTTTAGACCAAATGCGTCCTCAGTCCAGTCAGGAACGAACTCCGCAGCTCTCCTCATAATGGAGAGCGGCTCGAGATATGCTGCACTGCAGAACGCCTCCGCCTTCCCAACATTTCAGGGCACCAATGTCAAGAATCCACTCTTGACAAGCCCTTTATCGTGTTAGCAGTAGTCCTCGACCTCATGCTGGGTTTGGCGAGCTCCGTGCTTTGACGTTGCACTACTATACCGCAGAAGGGGAACGCCACCAGTACTCCTTGTACCTCGGGAAACACGTCTGCAACACGAGCTTACACCGCTGAAATGCACAGTTCAGAGAAGCACCCAAGTTTATTCCCCTAACGCTGTAGCTTGTTCCCCCAATGTGAATTGCCCTAGGAGACAGATGCACATTCACGGCTTTACAATGCGTCGCTGTCCTGTCAGATGATCTAGTGAACTCCGAAAATCGCTGCATGCAGAGCGGGTGACCCACTCTGACGCTTAGGAAGCCGGCTGGGCCACACCATCCGAATGAAATGCTCACACATCTCGGCGCTCATCAGTGAACAACCTAGAATATTGACAAAAGCGGAGGACCCTGCCATCGATTCCTCTCCTCGGAGGGGGAGAACTGTGACGTGGAGGTACCTGGCTGGAGGTTTCTATGCTGGCTCTGTGGTAACCCCCACTGGCTGCCATCGGTACCACAGCCCAGAAGGACTGGAGATGAGGCATTATGCAAAGAGGGTGTCTCAACCTGTCAGCCTTTAAGTTAAATTAGACACCGCTTTCAAGAGAGCTCGGCGTGGACTGTCCCAGGCTGTATAAGCAAGCGTGATGCTGCATTCAGTACAGCTCTGGTGCTCTGCTGGGATCATGGAAGACCACTGCCGCAGTATGTCCGTTTTTGCGAGCCAGCTTTTAGAGCAAATGCTTCCTCTTTCCGTGATGGAGCTGAACTCCGCAGCTCTCCTCATAATGGAGAGCGTGCTCGAGATATGCTCACCTGCAGAACGCCTCCGCCTTCACAACATTTCAGGACACCAATGTCACATAATCCATCTGTTTAATCACGTCCCTTTCTGGAGCACTAGTTTAGCAGTAGTCCTCACCTCATGCCAGGGTTTGGCGAGCTCCGTGCTTTCTGACGTTGCACTAATATACCGCACCAAGGCGCCAGTCCACTACTCCTTTACCACGGGAGACACTTCTTAACGCGAATGCTTACATAATCTCTGAAATGCACAGTTCCAGAGAAGCACCCAAGTTTACACCCCTAACGCTGTAGCTTGTTCCGCCAATGTGAATTGTCCTAGGAGAAAGATGCACATTCGGTTTCGTCTTTACAATTCATCGCTGTCCTCTCAGATGATCTAGTGAACTTCGAAAATCGCTGCATGTAGCAGAGCGGGTGACGGACTCTGACGCTTAGGAAGCCGGCTAGGCCACACCATCCGAATGAAATACTCACGCAGTCTCGGCGCTCATCAGTGAACAACCTAGAATATTGACAAAAGCGATACAAGCCATGGATTCCTCGCCTACAGAAAGATTATTTGCAGGAATTTTGTCACCTCAGTCTAGGAGGTTTCCACCTATGTGCTTTTAGATTGCGTTCCCTGAAAATCCATACGTGACCTTTCCTTGGGAGAAGCTTTTTCCCTCACACACGCCGTCTACACTACGACATGAATAGTTCCAAGACGTCTGCAAAACTCCTCACTTAAGAGCTCGGCGTGGGACTGGCTAAATTGTATAAAGCGCGATGCTTCCTTAAGTACAGCTGAGAAGCACAACTCTCACTCGCTAAGTTTAGTTGGAGACCGCGTTCAACGCAGGCGAGGGGACGCGGCATATGTGCTTTGGCTTTCATTGCCCAATGTAGACCACTGCCGCAGTATGTCCGTTTTTTGCGAGCCAGCTTTTAGACCAAATGCGTCCTCAGTCCAGTCACGGAACGAACTCCGCAGCTCTCCTCATAATGGAGAGCGGCTCGAGATATGCTCACCTGCAGAACGCCTCCGCCTTCCCAACATTTCAGGGCACCAATGTCACAGAATCCATCTCTTTAGTCACGTCCCTTCCTGGAGAACTTGCTTAGCAGTAGTCCTCACCTCATGCTAGGGTTTGGCGAGCTCCGTGCTTTTTGACGTTGCACTACTATACCGCACCAAGGCGCCAGTCCAGTACTCCTTTACCTCGGGAAACACGTCTCAACACGAATGCTTACACAATCGCTGAAATGCACAGTTCCAGAGAAGCACCCAAGTTTATTCCCCTAACGCTGTAGCTTGTCCCCCCCAATGTGAATTGCCCTAGGGAGACGGATGCACATTCAATTTCGGCTTTACAATGCGTCGCTGTCCTGTCAGATGATCTAGTGAACTCCGAAAATCGCTGCATGTAGCAGAGCGGGTGACCCACTCTGACGCTTAGGAAGCCGGCTGGGCCACACCATCCGAATGAAATGCTCACACAGTCTCGGCGCTCATCAGTGAACAACCTAGAATATTGACAAAAGCGATACATGCCATCGATTCCTCTCCTACAGAAAGTTTATTGACAGGCATTTTGTCACCTCAGTCTAGGAGGTTTCCACCTATGTGCTTTTAGATTGCGTTCCCTGAATCGCCATACATGCCGTTTCCTTTGGAGAAGCTTTTTTTCCTCACACAACGCGGTCTACAAAACGACATGAATAGTCCCAAGACCTAGGGACGGCTGCAAAACTCCTCACTTAAGAGCTCGGCGTGGGACTGTCTAGGCTGTATAAAGCGTGATGCTGCATTCAGTACAGCTCTGAAGACCAACTCTCACTAGCGCTAAGTTAAATTAGACACCGCTTTCAACGCAGGCGAGGGGCACGTGCCAGATGTGCTTTGGCTTTCATTGCCCAATGTAGACCACTGCCGCAGTATGTCCGTTTTTTGCGAGCCAGCTTTTAGAGCAAATGCTTCCTCTTTCCCGTGATGGAGCGAACTCCGCAGCTCTCCTCATAATGGAGAGCGGCTCGAGATATGCTCACCTGCAGAACGCCTCCGCCTTCACAACATTTCAGGACACCAATGTCACATAATCCATCTGTTTAATCACGTCCCTTTCTGGAGCACTAGTTTAGCAGTAGTCCTCACCTCATGCCAGGGTTTGGCGAGCTCCGTGCTTTCTGACGTTGCACTAATATACCGCACCAAGGCGCCAGTCCACTACTCCTTTACCACGGGAGACACTTCTTAACGCGAATGCTTACATAATCTCTGAAATGCACAGTTCCAGAGAAGCACCCAAGTTTACACCCCTAACGCTGTAGCTTGTTCCGCCAATGTGAATTGTCCTAGGGAGAAAGATGCACATTCGGTTTCGTCTTTACAATTCATCGCTGTCCTCTCAGATGATCTAGTGAACTTCGAAAATCGCTGCATGTAGCAGAGCGGGTGACGGACTCTGACGCTTAGGAAGCCGGCTAGGCCACACCATCCGAATGAAATACTCACGCAGTCTCGGCGCTCATCAGTGAACAACCTAGAATATTGACAAAAGCGATACAAGCCATGGATTCCTCGCCTACAGAAAGATTATTTGCAGGAATTTTGTCACCTCAGTCTAGGAGGTTTCCACCTATGTGCTTTTAGATTGCGTTCCCTGAAAATCCATACGTGACCTTTCCTTGGGAGAAGCTTTTTCCCCTCACACACGCCGTCTACACTACGACATGAATAGTTCCAAGACGTCTGCAAAACTCCTCACTTAAGAGCTCGGCGTGGGACTGGCTAAATTGTATAAAGCGCGATGCTTCCTTAAGTACAGCTGAGAAGCACAACTCTCACTCTCGCTAAGTTTAGTTGGAGACCGCGTTCAACGCAGGCGAGGGGGACGCGGCATATGTGCTTTGGCTTTCATTGCCCAATGTAGACCACTGCCGCAGTATGTCCGTTTTTTGCGAGCCAGCTTTTAGACCAAATGCGTCCTCAGTCCAGTCACGGAACGAACTCCGCAGCTCTCCTCATAATGGAGAGCGGCTCGAGATATGCTCACCTGCAGAACGCCTCCGCCTTCCCAACATTTCAGGGCACCAATGTCACAGAATCCATCTCTTTAGTCACGTCCCTTCCTGGAGAACTTGCTTAGCAGTAGTCCTCACCTCATGCTAGGGTTTGGCGAGCTCCGTGCTTTTTGACGTTGCACTACTATACCGCACCAAGGCGCCAGTCCAGTACTCCTTTACCTCGGGAAACACGTCTCAACACGAATGCTTACACAATCGCTGAAATGCACAGTTCCAGAGAAGCACCCAAGTTTATTCCCTAACGCTGTAGCTTGTTCCCCCAATGTGAATTGCCCTAGGAGACGGATGCACATTCAATTTCGGCTTTACAATGCGTCGCTGTCCTGTCAGATGATCTAGTGAACTCCGAAAATCGTTGCATGTAGCAGAGCGGGTGACCCACTCTGACGCTTAGGAAGCCGGCTGGGCCACACCATCCGAATGAAATGCTCACACAGTCTCGGCGCTCATCAGTGAACAACCTAGAATATTGACAAAAGCGATACATGCCATCGATTCCTCTCCTACAGAAAGTTTATTGGCAGGCATTTTGTCACCTCAGTCTAGGAGGTTTCCACCTATGTGCTTTTAGATTGCGTTCCCTGAATCGCCATACATGCCGTTTCCTTTGGAGAAGCTTTTTTTCCTCACACAACGCGGTCTACAAAACGACATGAATAGTCCCAAGACCTAGGGACGGCTGCAAACTCCTCACTTAAGAGCTCGGCGTGGGACTGTCTAGGCTGTATAAAGCGTGATGCTGCATTCAGTACAGCTCTGAAGACCAACTCTCACTAGCGCTAAGTTAAATTAGACACCGCTTTCAACGCAGGCGAGGGGCACGTGCCAGATGTGCTTTGGCTTTCATTGCCCAATGTAGACCACTGCCGCAGTATGTCCGTTTTTTGCGAGCCAGCTTTTAGAGCAAATGCTTCCTCTTTCCCGTGATGGAGCGAACTCCGCAGCTCTCCTCATAATGGAGAGCGGCTCGAGATATGCTCACCTGCAGAACGCCTCCGCCTTCACAACATTTCAGGACACCAATGTCACATAATCCATCTGTTTAATCACGTCCCTTTCTGGAGCACTAGTTTAGCAGTAGTCCTCACCTCATGCCAGGGTTTGGCGAGCTCCGTGCTTTCTGACGTTGCACTAATATACCGCACCAAGGCGCCAGTCCACTACTCCTTTACCACGGGAGACACTTCTTAACGCGAATGCTTACATAATCTCTGAAATGCACAGTTCCAGAGAAGCACCCAAGTTTACACCCCTAACGCTGTAGCTTGTTCCGCCAATGTGAATTGTCTTAGGGAGAAAGATGCACATTCGGTTTCGTCTTTACAATTCATCGCTGTCCTCTCAGATGATCTAGTGAACTTCGAAAATCGCTGCATGTAGCAGAGCGGGTGACGCACTCTGACGCTTAGGAAGCCGGCTAGGCCACACCATCCGAATGAAATACTCACGCAGTCTCGGCGCTCATCAGTGAACAACCTAGAATATTGACAAAAGCGATACAAGCCATGGATTCCTCGCCTACAGAAAGTTTATTTGCAGGCATTTTGTCACCTCAGTCTAGGAGGTTTCCACCTATGTGCTTTTAGATTGCGTTCTCTGAAAATCCATACGTGACCTTTCCTTGGGAGAAGCTTTTTCCCCTCACACACGCCGTCTACACTACGACATGAATAGTTCCAAGACGTCTGCAAAACTCCTCACTTAAGAGCTCGGCGTGGGACTGGCTAAATTGTATAAAGCGCGATGCTTCCTTAAGTACAGCTGAGAAGCACAACTCTCACTCTCGCTAAGTTTAGTTGGAGACCGCGTTCAACGCAGGCGAGGGGGACGCGGCATATGTGCTTTGGCTTTCATTGCCCAATGTAGACCACTGCCGCAGTATGTCCGTTTTTTGCGCGCCAGCTTTTAGACCAAATGCGTCCTCAGTCCAGTCACGGAACGAACTCCGCAGCTCTCCTCATAATGGAGAGCGGCTCGAGATATGCTCACCTGCAGAACGCCTCCGCCTTCCCAACATTTCAGGGCACCAATGTCACAGAATCCATCTCTTTAGTCACGTCCCTTCCTGGAGAACTTGCTTAGCAGTAGTCCTCACCTCATGCTAGGGTTTGGCGAGCTCCGTGCTTTTTGACGTTGCACTACTATACCGCACCAAGGCGCCAGTCCAGTACTCCTTTACCTCGGGAAACACGTCTCAACACGAATGCTTACACAATCGCTGAAATGCACATTCCAGAGAAGCACCCAAGTTTATTCCCCTAACGCTGTAGCTTGTTCCCCCCAATGTGAATTGTCCTAGGGAGACAGGTGCACATTCAATTTCGGCTTTACAATGCGTCGCTGTCCTGTCAGATGATCTAGTGAACTCCGAAAATCGCTGCATGTAGCAGAGCGGGTGACCCACTCTGACGCTTAGGAAGCCGGCTAGGCCACACCATCCGAATGAAATGCTCACACAGGCTCGGCGCTCATCAGTGAACAACCTAGAATATTGACAAAAGCGATACAAGCCATCGATTCCTCTCCTACAGAAAGTTTATTGGCAGGCATTTTGTCACCTCAGTCTAGGAGGTTTCCACCTATGTGCTTTTAGATTGCGTTCCCTGAATCGCCATACATGCCGTTTCCTTTGGAGAAGCTTTTTTTCCTCACACACGCGGTCTACAAAACGCCATGAATAGTCCCAAGAGCTAGGGACGGCTGCAAAACTCCTCACTTAAGAGCTCGGCGTGGGACTGTCTAGGCTGTATAAAGCGTGATGCTGCATTCAGTACAGCTCTGAAGACCAACTCTCACTAGCGCTAAGTTTAATTAGACACCGCTTTCAACGCAGGCGAGGGGCACGTGCCATATGTGCTTTGGCTTTCATTGCCCAATGTAGACCACTGCCGCAGTATGTCCGTTTTTTGCGAGCCAGCTTTTAGAGCAAATGCTTCCTCTTTCCCGTGATGGAGCGAACTCGTGTGAGCTTTTTCCTCACACACGCCGTCTACAATACGACATGAATAGTTCCAAGACGTCTGCAAAACTCCTCACTTAAGAGCTCGGCGTGGGACTGTCTAGGCTGTATAAAGCGCGATGCTTCCTTCTGTACAGCTGAGAATACCAACTCTCACTAGCGCTAAGTTCAATTAGACACCGCTTTCAACGCAGGCGAGGGGCACGTGGCCTATGTGCTGAGGCTGAAAACGCCCCCCCGGGCTGCTATGGCTGAAATCGACCTCCGAGGACGAAAAGGCATCCCTGGGCTGCGAAGGCTGAAATTGAAATCTTGAGGCTGAAAACGCTCCCCTGGGCTGCTATGGCTGAAATCGACCTCCGAGGCCGAAAACGCTGTTGCAGGCTGCGAAGGCTGATATCGACATCTTGAGGCCGAAAATGCCCCCTGGGCTACGATGGCCGAAAAAGGACCTCCGGAGGCTGAAAAGAACCCCCCCGGGCTGTGACGGCGCAAATCAACCTCCGAGGCCGAAAATGCACATCCGGGGTGAGACGGCTGAAACCGACCTTGGAGGCCGAAAACGCCCCCCCGGGCTGTGAAGGCCAAAATCGACCTCTGGAAGCTGAAACACGCCCCCCTTCCCGGTTGCGATGGCCGAAATCGACCTCCGGAGACCGAAATCTCCCCCTGGGCTGCGACAGCGCAAATCGACCTCCGAGTCGGAAAACGCCCCTCCGAGGTCAGACGGCCGAAACCGACCTCGGAGGCCGAAAATGCCCCCCGCGGGCTGCTATGGCTGAAATCGACCTCTGGAGGCCAAAAACGCCCCCTGTGCTGCGACAGCGCAAATCGACCTCCGAGTCGGAAAACGCCCCTCCGAGGTGAGACGGCCAAAACCGACCTTGGAGGCCAAAAATGCCCCCCTGGGCTGCGAAGGCCAAAATCGACCTCTGGAGGCCGAAAACCGGCCCCTGAGCTGAGACTGCCGAAATTGACCTGTGAGGCTGAAAATGCTGCCCCCGGACTTCAACGGCCTAAATCCATCTGCGAGGCCAAAAATGGCCCTCCGGGGTCAGACAGCCGAAACCGACCTTGGAGGCCAAACCCCGGCCCCGGGCTGCAAAGGCCAAAACTGACCTCGAAAGACAAAAAAGCGCCCCCGGGCTGTGAAGGCCAAAATCGACCACCGGAGTCCAAAAACCACCCCCCAGGCTGCGATGGCGCCAATCAACCTCCGTGGCTGTAAACGCCCCTCTGGGGTGAGACAGGCCGAAGCTGACCTCCAAGGCCAAAAATGCCCCCCTGGGGTGCGAAGGCCGAAATCGACCTCCGAGGCCGAAATCTACCCTCCGGGCTGCGATGACCGAAATTGTCCTCCGAGACCAAAGATGCCTCCCTGGTCTCTTATGGCGAAACTCGACCTCCGGAGGCCGAAATCCCCCCCCGAACTGCAAAGGCCGAAATCGACCTCCAGAGGCCTAAAACAGGAGCCCGGGCTGTGACGGCCGAAATCGACCTCTGAGGCCGAAAACGTCCCCCCGAGCTGCGACACCCAAAATCGACCTCCGGAAGCCGAAAACCACCCCCCAGAATCCGAAGGCCAAAATCGACCTCCGGAGGCCTAAAACAGGACCGCGGCAGCAATGGCTGAAATTGACTTTTGAAGCCGATAACGCTGAGCCAGGCCATGGAGGCCGAAATCTTCGTCAGGAGCCCGAAAACGCCCCCCCCCGGGCCGCAGTGGCGGAAATCGACTTTTGAAGCCAAAAACTTCGACCCGGTCCGCGGAAGCCAAAATTGACTTTTAAAGCCGAAAACGCCCCCCCGGACCGTGATGGCCGAAATCGACTTTTCCAGCCAAAAACACTGACCTGCGCCAAGGAGGCCGAAATCTACGTCAGGAGCCCGAAAATGCGTCCCCTGGCCGCGGTGCCCGAAATCCACTTTTAAAGCGGAAAACTGCGACCCCAGCTGTGGAGGCTGAAATCGTCCTCCGTAGCCCGAAAATGCTCCCCCAGGCCGCGATGGCTGAAATCGACTTTTGAAGCCGAAAACGCCGAGCAGGGCCATGGAGGCCGAAATCGACGTCCCGAGCCCGAGAACCCCCCCCACCGGGCTGCAGTCGCCGAAATCGAACTTCGTAGCCTGAAAACGCCCCGACGCCTCCCCGTTTTGAATCCGAAAACGCCGACCTGGGCCGCGGAGGCCGAAATCGACTTCCAGAGCCTGAATACGCCTCCCCGGGCCTCAATGGCCGAAATCGACTTTTGCAGACAAAAACATGGACCCGGGCTGCGAAGGCTGAAATTGACGTCCGTAGCCCGAAAATGCCCCTTCAGGCCGGGGTGGCTAAAATCGACTTTTGCAGCCAATAACGCCGACCCGGGCCGAGGAGGCCGAAATCTACGTCAGGAGCCCGAAAACGCCCCCCCTGGGCTGCGATGGCCGAAATAGACTTTTGAAGCCAAAAATGCCTACTCGGGCCTCGGAGGCCAAATCAACATCCGGAGCCTGAAAGCACCCCCCCGGGCCACCATGGCCGAAATAGACTCTTGAAGCCGAAAACGCCGACCCAGTTTGCGGAGGCTGAAATCGACGTCCGGAGCCCCAAAAAAGCCGCCCCGGCCACAATGGCCGAAATCGATTTTTGAAGCCGAAAACGTCGACCTGGGCTGCGGAGGCCGGACTCAACGTCTGGAGTCCGAAAACGCAACTCTGGACCACAATGGCCAAAATGCACTTTTGATGCTGAAAATGCCATCCAGGCCGCAGAGGCCGAACTCGACGTCCGGAGCCCGAAAAGGACCTCCCGGGCCGCGGAGGATGAAATCGACTTTTGAAACCAAAAACACCGACCTGGGCCGCGGACGCCGAACTCGACGTCTGGAGCCCAAAAACGCCCTCCCCCTCCCCCCCCCGCCGCGATGTCCGAAAGCGGCTTTTGACAGTGAAAACGCCGACCCGGGCCACGGAGGCCGAAATCACCGTTCGGAGCCCAAAAATGCCCCCCCCAGCTGTGATGCCCGAAATCGAGTTTTGCAGCCAAAAATGGAGACCCGGGCCATGGTGGCCAAAATTGACGTGCGGAGCCCAAAAACGCCCCCTCGGGCCACGGTGGCCGAAATCGAAGTCCGGAGCCCAAAAACGCGCCCCCGTACCGCGGTGTCTGAAATTGACGTCCCAAGCCCGAGAACACCCCACCGGGCTGCGGTGGCCGAAATCGAATTTTGAAGCCAACAATACTGACCTGGACCACGGAGGCCGAAATTAACGGCCAGAGCCCGAAAATGCCTCCATGGGAGGCGGTGGCTGAAATCGACTTTTGAAACTGAAAACCCCAAAAGGGGCTGCGGAGGCCGAAATCGCCGTCTGGAGCCTGAAAACGTGTCCCCGGACCGCAGTGTCTGAAATCGACTTCCCGAACCTGAAAACGCCCCCCCGGGCCACCATGCCCGAAATCGACATTTGCAGCCGAAAACGCTGACCCGGGCCGCGGATGCCGAAATTGACTTTTGAAGCCGAAAACGCCAACGTGGGTCGCGGAGGCCGAAATCGACATTTGAAGCTGAAAACGCCCCGGGCCACAATGCCCGAAATCGAGTTTTGAAGCCAATAATGCCGACCCGGGCCGCGGAGGCCAAAATCGACGTCAGGAGCCCAAAAATGCCACTCCGGGCCGCAGTGGCCGAAATGGACTTTTGAAACTGAAAACGCCGAACCGGTCCTTGGAGGCCGAAATTTACTTTTGAAGCCGAAAATGCCCCCCGCCCCCTCCCCCGGGACGCGATGGCCGAAATCGATGTCCAGAGACCGAAAATGCGCCCCCACCGCGATGGCCAAAATCGACTTTTGAACCCAAAAATGATGACCTGGGCTGCGGAGCCCGAAAACGACATCCGGATCCTGAAAAGACCCCCCTGGGCTGCGATGTCCGAAATCAAGTTTTGAAGCTGAAAACGCCGACCCGAGCAGCGGAGCCCGAAATCGACGTCAAGAGCCTGAAAACGCGCCCCCGGCTTACAATTGACTTTTGAAGCCGAAAATTCCGACCCAGGCCGTGGAGGCTGAAATAGACGTCCGGAGCCCTAAAATGCCCCCCCTTGGCCGCAATGGCCGGAATCGACTTTTCCAGTCGAAAACGCCAACAGGGGCCGCGGAGGCTGAAATCGACATCCGGAGCCCGAAAACGCCCCCCTGGGCCGTGATGGCGGAAATCAACTTTTGAAGCCAAAAAAGGCGACTCGATCTACAGAGGCCGAACTCAACGTCCAGAACCCAAAAACGCCCGCCCTGGGCCGCGGAGGCCGAAATCGACGTTCGGGGCCCAAAAACGCCGACTTGCATCCCGGAGGCCGAAATAGATGTCCGGAGCCCTAAAATGCCCTCAGCCGCGATGTCTGGAATCGACTTTTCCAGTCGAAAACGCCGACGGGGCCGCGGAGGCCGAAATCGACGTCCGGAGCCCTAGAACGCCCTGCTGGGCTGCAATGGCTGAAATCGACTTTTGAAGCCGATAACGCGGCGCCGGGCCATGGAGGCCGAAATCTACGTCAGGAGACCGAAAAGGCCCCCCCCCGGGCCGCGGTGGCCGAAATCGACTTTTGAAGCCGAAAACGCCGACCTGGGCCGCGGAGGCCGAAATCAACTTTTGCAGCCGAAAACACTGACCCATGCCAAGGAGGCCGAAATCAACGTCAGGAGCCCGAAAATGCCTCCCTGGTCCACTGTGGCAGAAATCGACTTTTGAAGCCGAAAACGCCGACCCGGGTCGTGGGGCCGAAATCAACATCAGTAGCCCGAAAACGCCCCATCGGGCCGCGATGGCCGAAATCGACTTTTGAAGCTGAAAACGCTGGCCTGGGCCGCGGAGGCCAAAATCGACGTCTGTAGCCCGAAAACGCCCCCCCGGGCCGCGATTGCTGAAATCGATATTTGAAGCCGAAAACATCATCCGGGCCGCAGAGGCTGAAATCGATGTCCGGAGTCTGAAAACGCTCCCTCAGGCTGCAATGGCCGAAATCCAATTTTGAATCCAAAAACGCCATCCGAGCCGCAGAGGCCGAAATCGATGTCCGGAGTCTGAAAACGCCCCTTCGGGACATGATGGCGAAAATCTACTTTTGAAGATGAAAACGCCAACCCTGGCCAAGGAGGCCGAAGTCGACTTCCGGAGCCTGAAAACGCCACCCCCGGCCGCGATGGCCGAAATCTACTTTTGAAGCCGAAAAATGCCATCAGGGACGCGGAGGCCGAAATCGACATCCGGCGCCCTAGAACGCCCCGCCGGGCTGCAATGGCTGCAATCGACTTTTGAAGTCGATAACGCCGAGCCGGGCCATGGAGGCTGAAATCTACGGCAGGAGCCCGAAAAGGCAGGTGGTGGGGCAGGTTCCCGTGTGGCCTGGGGGATAGCACGCTCACCTGGGGAGGACAGGGTGTGACGACGCGTTGGGGTCCCCTGACTCCTGCACCCCCATAATGGCACGAACAGACTCCACCAGCTCGTAGAATGGAGGGAGTTTATTGTTTCTCCAGGATACAGCACAGCACAGCACAGATGTAAACTGGTTACAGGGACTGCAGCCAAGAGGCCTCAGTGCCCCCCTCTGAGATGGGGGGTTGGCTGGGCCCTACAATCCCAGCCCCTGGCTTAGGCTGGTTCCTCCATGATTCCAGCCAGAAACTAACTCCCTCACCTCCAGCCCTGCCCCCAGCCAGGGTTCCACTCCCCTTCTTCCCATTGTTCCGCTCCATGGGAGATACTGGTCAGACAGGTTTGAAGCCCCCTTTGCATAATGACCCTCCTCTGCCCTGCTGAGCCGTGCTGCAGACCGCAGCCAGTGGAGGTCACTCACACTACGTCACAGTTCTCCCCCCTCCGAGAGCGAACTGAGCAGGGTCACTCCGCTTGTGACCTAGGGAAGTTCGGGCCCCTCGCTACGGGACAGCGCGTCGGCGATGATGTTGGCGCTCCCGTTGACGTGGATCACTTCCATGTCGTAGTCCTGCAGGAGCAGGCTCCACCTCAGCAGCTTGGCGTTGGCCCCCTTCATCTGGTGCAGCCAGGTCAGGGGCAGTGGTCGGTGTACACCGTGAAACGCCCGGCCAAACAGGTACGGCTGCAGCTTTGCAGGGCCCACACCATCGCTAGGCATTCCCTCTCTCTACGGTCGTAGCTCCGCTCCCGGGCAGCAGTTTCCTGCTCAGGTACACGATGGGGTGGCGTTCCCCCTTCTCGTCCGCCTGCATCAGCACCGCCCCAGCCCGGTGTCTGAGGCGTCAGTAAACAACGATAAAGGGCTTGTCAAAGTCCGGGTTTACCAACACTGGGGCCCTGACCAGGGCTTCCTTCAGTGCACAGAGAGCCCTCTGGCACTGCTCTGTCCAGACCACCCTGTCTGGCCTCCCCTTCCTGCACAGCTCTGTGATCGGGGCAGCGATGGAGCTGAAGTTGGGCACAAACCTCCGGTAGTACCCCGCCATCCCAATGAAAGCCTGGACCTGCTTCTTGGTCTGGGGTACAGGCCAGTCTCTGATGGCCCCCACTTTGGCCGGCTCTGGCTTCAAGCAGCCGCTCCCACCTTATGGCCCAGGTAGGACACTTGGCCATTCCAACCTTGCACTTCCCAGCCTTTACGGTCAGCCCAGCCTCCTTCAGCCGATCCAGTACCTGGCTGACCTGGGCCACGTGGTCCTCCCAGGACTGGCTGAAGATACAGATATCATCTATGTATGCTGGGGCATAGTTCTCCATTCCTCAGCAGCTGGTCCACCAGACGCTGGAAGGTGGCCGCCCCTTTGAGGCCGAAGGGCAGGACCAGGAACTCATAGAGCCCCAGCGGGTGATGAAAGCCGATTTCAGTCTGGCCTCCTGGTCTAGCGGCACCTGCCAGTAGCCCTTGGTGAGGTCCAGGGTGGTGGGGTAACGAGCTCCCCAGCTTGTCCAGGAGCTCGTCGGGCCTTGGCATCGGGTAGGCGTCAGACACCGAGATGGCGTTGAGCTTCGGTAGTCCACGCAGAACCGGATCGACCGTCCTTCTTGGGAACCAGCACCACGGAGAGGCCCAGGGGCTGGAGGATGGCTGGATCACCCCAGGGCCAACATGGCCTCGACCTCTCTCCAGGTCCTGGGCTGTTTTCCCCGTGACCCTGAACGGGGAGCAGCGCACCGGGGGGTGAGTGCCCGTCTCCACCCGGTGGACAGCCAGGTTGGTGAGACCAGGCTTGTCGGAGAACAGCTGCTGGCGGGAGCGCAGCACCTCTTGGATCTCGGCCTGCTGGGCCGGGGTGAGCTGGTCCGAAGAGAAATTGACTCCAGCGAAGAGTCCTCTCCGGTTCCGGGAACAGGCCCACCAGGATCCTCCCCTGCTCCTCCCAGGGCCTGCACACGGCCAGCACCAAGTTCTCCCTGTCCCAGCACGGCTTCATCATGTTAACGTGATACACCCGCTGGCGCGTGTCCGGCCCGTCAGCTGCACCACGTACTTCACCTCGTTCAGCTGCTTAACAACTTTGAAGGGGCCGTCCCAGGCGGCTTGCAGTTTGTTCTTCCGCCACGGGAATTAGGACCATCACCTGGTCCCGGTAGCATAGGCCCGGGCCCGTGCATTGCGGTCGTACCAGACCTTCTGCTTCCTCTGGGCCCTGCTCAGGTTCTCTCTGGCCAGGCCCATGAGCTCGGAAAGTCTTTCCCGGAACGTCAGGACGTAGTCCACAACCGGCTCCCCCTCCGGGGAGACCTTCCCCTCCCACTCGTCTCTCAGTAAGTCCAGGGGGCCCCTCACTCGCCTCCCATATAACAGCTCGAACGGTGAGAACCCCGTGGACTCCTGGGGCACCTCCCTGTATGCAAACAGCAGGTGGTGTAGGTACTTGTCCCAGTCCTGCGGGTGTTTGTGCATAAAGGTCCTTAGCATCTGCTTCAGAGTCCCATTGAACCTCTCCACCAACCCGTTGGTCTGGGGGTGATACGCCGAGGCCCAGGTGTGCTGGACCCCACACTTCTCCCACAAGCACCGGAGCAGGGCCGACATGAAGTTGGATCCCTGGTCCGTGAGAACCTCCTGGGGGAACCCTACCCTGCTGAAAATGGTCAGCAGCGCGTCTGCCACCGTGTCTGCCTCAATAGAGGGTAGGGCCACGGCCTCGGGGTAGCGGGTGGCAAAGTCCACCACCACCAGGATGTACTTCTTCCCCGTCCAGGTCGCTCTGTTGAAGGGCCCCACAATATCCATCGCCACCTTCTGGAAAGGCTCCTCTATGATGGGTAGGGGCCTCAACGCAGCTTTCTTCCTATCTTGGGCCTTCCCCACCCGTTGGCAGGAGTCGCAGGACCGGCAGTACCGCTGCACGGCCGCAAATATCCCCGGCCAGTAGAAGTTTTGGAGCAGCCTCAGCCGTGTGCGCCGGATCCCCTGGTGTCCCGAGAACGGGATGTCATGGGCCAGGTATAGCAGCTTGCGGCGATACCTTTCGGGACCACCAGCTGCCGCTGGAGCCCCCACTCTCCTACCTTCCCGGGGGGAAGCCATTCCCGGTACAGAAATCCCCTCTCCCACTGGAACTTCTCCTGGCAATCTCCTCCTAGGGGCTGAGCTGTGCCCAGGTCGGCCCGGTCCCTCAGGGCCTGCAAGGAGGGATCCGCCCGCACCTCCGCCTGGAATTCAGTGGCTGGGGCTGGGACAGGGGCATGTTTCCCCCCACGGCCTAGGTCCGACTCCATGTCTGCTGGGACAGGGCCCTGGGCCCCCGGTTGGGGAACCTCCTCGAGTTCCGGGCCGCCAGCCCCTCGCTGGCTCTGGCTACGGGTGGTGACCAGGGTCCTGTGGGGTCCATCTGGCCACTCCTCTAGGTCGCTCCCCATCAGCACCTCGGTGGGCAAGTGCGGGTGCACCCCCACTTCCTTGGGGCCCTCCTTGGCCTCCCATTTCAGATGCACCCTGGCTACTGGTACCTTAAATGGGGTGCCGTCTATGCCCCTCAGGGTCAGCTGAGTGTTGGGCAGCATACGGTCTGGGGCCACTCGTTGGGTCGGGCCAGCGTCACCTCCGCCCCGTGTCCCAGAAACCTGTCACCTTCCTACCATCCACCTCCAGGGGCGAGGCAGTCGCTCCGCAGAGGTCGCCCTGCCCCACCCGGTACATGGAGGAATCCTCCTCCAGAGGGTTAGACCTCCCAGGAGGTGCACTGAGCATCCTTCCCCACTCTGAGCTGAGGTTTGCCTGCCAGCCCCTGCCTCTGGGGCAGCCTGCCCTTCCTCCAGCCCCAGCCAGTTAACCCTGGAAAGTCCCAGGTCATGGGACCTGTTCTTGTGCCTGGTGCACTGAGCCCTCTTGTGGCCTCGTTGCCCACAGCGATGGCAAGTTAGGTTCTGCGGGCCCTTTTGGGTCGGCTCCGCCCGGGCCCTGGCTGGTTTTCTGGGGCACCGATGAGTGGTCCTGGTCCCTGGGGCTCGCCTCGGAGGTGCCTCTCTCCGCCGCTCAGCCGAGAACCGGTCTCTGCACGATTCCCTTTCTCTCCGGGATTCCCGCTCACACCTGGACCGGCTCTCTGTGAACTCATCCGCCAGCCTCCCCGCTTCCTGGGGGTTCTCTGGACTTCGGTCTTTGAGCCACAGCCTCAGGCTGGGTGTGCACGCTTTATAGAACTGCTCCATCATGATCAGCTTGAGCAGTTCCTCTGCGATCTGGGCTCCAACTCCAGACACCCACTTGCGGCAGTATTGCGCCAGGCGGGAGGCCATATCCACATAGGTCTCCCGTGGCTCCCTCTGCACGCCCCGGAACTTCTTCCTGTACATCTCAGGGGTCAGCCCAAACTTGTGCAGCAGGGCCTCCTTGACTCGGTTGTAATCCCCTGGCTGTAGGTCTTCCAGCTGATTGAGCACCCCGGTGGCCTCCTGGTTCAGTGCGGGGATGAGCTCCTGCAGCCAGTCTGCTGGGGGGGCCCGTTGCAGTCCACAGGCCCTCTCAAAGGAGCTGAGGAACCCGTCTATGTCACCCATGTCCTTCAATTGGGCCACCACGAGCTTCTCCAAGCATCTGGCCGCCCCGGGCCTTTGGGGCTTATCTGCACTCGGCGCAGCTGGGGCCCTGCCGCTTCTCCGCTCGGCCATGGCCAGCTCATGCTGTCGCTGCTCTCTACGGTCCTGGACTTCCAATTCCTTCATCTGCAGCTGGATTTCTAGCCGCCGCAGCTCCGAGGGGTTTGACCCCCCCCGGGCGGACTACGGCTTGCAGTGCTCCCCTGGGAGGCAGTCCGGTCTCTTCGGCGGCCTCCAGCGCTCCGCCCCTCTCCGAGCCTGACACGCTCCCAGTGGGGTCTGGCTGTTCCCCCACGGGACAGGATCCCAGCCCTGTGGCTGGTCATTCTCTTCCAGCCGGGCAATCAGCTGGGCCTTGGTTGCGCTCCGCACAGGCAAGCCCCCTCTCTGCACAGCTTCACCAGCTCTGCCTTCAGCAGTTGGGTATAGGCCATCTCCCGCTGGTCCCCTCGGTGCAGACTCACCAGTCTAGTGCTGCTGCGCCCACGATTCTCAGGAACCGCCGCTCTGTTTCCAGCACGCCTGGTTCCATGGCTCTTGCTTCTACTGCGCCTAGTCGCTGCCGCTGGATGCTCCATCCACGGGGTGCAGTGCATCCACTTCTGACACCAGTGTGACGACGCGTTGGGGTCCCCTGACTCCTGCACCCCGTAATGGCACGAACAGACTCCACCAGCTCGTAGAATGGAGGAGTTTATTGTTTCTCCAGGATACAGCACAGCACAGCACAGATGTAAACTGGTTACAGGACTGCAGCCAAGAGGCCTCAGTGCCCCCCTCTGAGATGGGGGGTTGGCTGGGCCCTACAATCCCAGCCCCTGGCTTAGGCTGGTTCCTCCATGATTCCAGCCAGAAACTAACTCCCTCACCTCCAGCCCTGCCCCCAGCCAGGGTTCCACTCCCCTTCTTCCCATTGTTCCGCTCCATGGGAGATACTGGTCAGACAGGTTTGAAGCCCCCTTTGCATAATGACCCTCCTCTGCCCTGCTGAGCCGTGCTGCAGACCGCAGCCAGTGGAGGTCACTCACACTACGTCACACAGGGTCATGGGGTCAAGTCCCACCTCGGTCGGGTCAGGTCAGGGTGGCCAAAATCCGGTCAGCCGCAAAGGCCGAAATCAACTTTTGCAGCCGAAAACACTGACCCATGCCGAGGAGGCCGAAATCAACGTCAGGAGCCCGAAAACGCCTCCCTGGTCCACTGTGGCAGAAATTGACTTTTGAAGCTGAAAACGCTGACCTGGGTCGCAGGGCCGAAATCGACGTCCAGAGTTCGAAAACGCCCCCCCCAGGCCACGATGGCCGAAATCGACTTTTGACGCCAAAAACACCATCCAATGTGCAGAGGCCAAAATCGACGTCTGTAGCCCGAAAACGCTGACCTGGGCCGTGGAGCACGAAATTGACGTCCGGAGCCCAAATACGCACCCCCCAGGGCGCGATGGCCGAAATCGACTTTTGAAGCCAAAAACACCTACCTGGGCTGCGGAGCCCAAAATTGACGGAACCCGAAAACACGCTCCCCGGCCGCGATGGCTGAAAAATGTTTGGAGCTGAGAACGCTGACCCGGGCCACGGAGGACGAAATCGATGTCCTGAGCTCAAAAACACCCCACTGGGGTGCTATGGCCAAAATCGACTTTTATAGCCGAAAACACCGACCCGGGCCGAGGAGGCCGAAATTGACGTCTGGAGCCTGAAAATGCCCCCTCAGGCCGCGATGGCCGAAATCGACTTTTAAAGCCAAAAATGCTGACCCAGACCAGGGTGGCCGAAATTGACGTCTGAAGCTCGAAAACGCCCCACTGGGGCACGATTGCCGAAATCGACTTTTGAAGCGAAAATGCCGACCCGGGCTGAGGAGGCCGAAATTGATGTCCAGAGCCCATAAACTCTTCTCCGGGCACGGTGGCTGAAATCGACTTTTGAAGCCGAAAACGCCAACCCTGGTCGCGGACTACGAAATCTACGTCCGGAGCCCGAAAACAGTTGCCTGGGCTGCGGTGGCCGAAATCGACTTTTGAAAAAGAAAACATCGACCCGGGCCGTGGAGGCCGAAATTGACTATTGAAGGAAAAACACCGCCCAATGGCCGAAATCAACTTTTTCAGCCAATAACGCCGACCCAGGCCGAGGAGGCCGAAATCGACATCTGGAGCCCGGAAACACGCCCCCAGGCCGCGATGGTGAAAATCAACTTTTGAAGCCGAAAACGCCATTCGGGCCGCAGAGGCCGAAATCGACGTCCAGAGTCTGAAAACGCCCCCTCGGGCTGCGATGGCCGAAATAGACTTTTGATGCCAAAAATGCCGACCCGGGCCGAGGAGGCCCAAATCGATGTCAGAAGCCCGAAAACGCCCCCCCGGACTGTGATGGCCGAAATCGACATTTGAAGCCGAAAACGCCGACACTGGCCGCGGAGGCCGAAATCGACGTCCGGAGCCTGAAAACGCTCCCTCGGGACGTGATGGCGAAAATATACTTTTGAAGACGAAAATGCCCCCCCGACGTCCGTAGCCCAAAAGCGCGCCCAGGGGCCGCGATGGCCGAAACCGACTTTTGAAGCCGAAAAAGCCGACAAGGACCGCGGAGGCCGAAATCGACGTCCGGAGCCCGAAAAGGAGCCCCCACGCCGCTATGGACGAAATTGACTTCTGAAGCCTAAATCTCCGACCAGGGCTGTGGAGCCCAAAATCGACGTCCGGAGCCCGAAAACGCCCCCCGGAGGCCGCGATAGCCAAAATTGACTTTTGAAGCCGAGAACGCCGACCCAGGCCGATGAGGCCGAAATTGACGTCTGGAGCCCAAAAACACGCCCCCGGGCCGCTATGGCAATAATCGACTTTTGAATCTGAAAACGCCATCCGGGCCGCAGAGGCCGAAATCGATGTCCTGAGTCTGAAAATGCCCCCTCGGGCCGCTATGGCCGAAATCTACTTTTAACGCCCAAAACGCCATCCGGGCCACAGAGACTGAAATCGACGTCCGGACCCCGAAAACGCGCTCCCGGGCTGCGATGGCCAAAATCAACTTTTGAATCCAAAAATGCCGACCCGGACCGCGGAGGCCGAAATCGACGTCTGGAGCCTGAAAATGACCCCCAGAGCCGCGATGGCCGAAATCGACATCCAGAACCCGAAAAAGCGCCCTCTGGCCGCGATGGCCGGAATTGACTTCTGAAGCCTAAATCGCCGACCGGGGCCATGGAGCCCAAAATCGACGTCCGGGCCGGAAAGCCCCCGGGATGCGATGGCCGAAATCAACTTTTGAAGCCGAAAATGCCGACCCAGACCGCGGAGCCCAAAATCGACTTCCGGAAACTGAAAATGTCCCCTGGGCCTCGATGGCTGAAATCGACGTCCGGAGACCGAACACGCGCCCCGGGGCCGCGATGACCGAAATCGATTTTTGATGCCGAAAACACTATCTGGGCCGCAGAGGCCGAAATCGACGTCTGGAGCCCGAAAATGCACCTCCGGGCCTCGATGGGTGAAATCGACTTTTGAAGCCGAAAATGCCGACCCAGGCCACGGAGGCCGAAATCGATGTCGGGAATCTGAAAATGCCCCCCCCGAGCCACGATGGCAGAAATCGACTTTTGACGCCGAAAACGCCATCCGGGCCGCAGAGGCCGAAATTGAGGTTGGGAGTCTGAAAACGCCCCCTCGGGCCGCCATGGCCGAAATCGACTTTTGAAGCCCAAAACGCCATCCGGGCCGCAGAGGCCGAAATCGACGGCCGGAGCCCAAAAACGCCACGCAGGGCCGCAATGGCCGAAATTGACTTTTGAAGCCGAAAATGCCGACGCGGATCGCGGAGGCCGAAATCGACGTCCGGAGCTTGAAAACGCCCCACCGGGGCGCAATGGCTGAAATCGACTTTTGAAGCCAAAAACTCCAACCAGGACCGCAGAGGCCAAAATCGACGTCCAGAACCCGAAAACGCACCCCGAGACGAGATGTCTGAAATCGACTTTTGAAGTAAAAAATGCCGACGCGGGCCTCTGAGGCCGAAAACGACATCCTGAGCCAGAAAACGCCCCCCTGGGTTGCGATTGACGAAATCGACTCTTGAAGACGAAAATGCCGACCCGGGCCGCGAAGTCTGACACTGATGTACGGAGCCCGAAAATGCCCCCCCGGGCCGCGATGGCCGAAATCGACTTTTGAAGCCGTAAATGTGGATCCGGGCCGCGATGGCCAAAATAAACTTTTAAAGCCAAAAAAGGCGACCGACACCGCGGACGCCAAAATCAATGTCCAAAGTGCGAAAACGCCCCTCCCACACCGCGATGGCCGAAATCGACTTTTGAATCCGAAAACATCGATCCGGGCCGCGGAGGCCGAAATCGACATCAGGAGCCCGAAAAAGCCCCCCGGGCTGCGATAGCCAAAATCGAATATTAAAGCCGTGAAATCCGACCCGAGCCGCTGAGGCCGAAATCGACGTCAGGAGCCCGAAAATGCCCCCCCCGGGCTGCGATGGCCGAAATCGAATATTAAAGCCGTGAAATCCGACCCGAGCCGCAGAGACCAAAATCAACGACCGGAGCCCGAAAACGCCCCCCCGGGGGCGATGGCCAAAATAGACTTTTGAAGCTGAAAATGCTGACCCCGGCCGCGAAGGCCGAAATCGACATCCGGAGCCCGAAAACACCCCCCCCAGGAGGCGATGGCTGAATTCGACTTTTGAAGCTGAAAATGCTGACCCCAGCCGTGGAGGCCGAAATCTACATCCGGAGCCCAAAAATACCCCCACCCCGGGCCGCAGTGGCCGAAATCAACTTTTGAAGCCAAAAACGCCGACCGGGCCACGGACGCCGAAATTGATGTCCAGAGCCCGAAAAGGCCCCCCTGGGCTGCGATGGCCGAAATCGACTTTGAAGAAGCAGACCGGGCCGGAGGCGAAATCGGCGTCTGGGCTCAGCGTCCCCGGGGCCGCGATGGCCGAAATCGACTTTTGAAACCAAAGACGCTGACCCAGGAGGCAGGGTCCAAAAACGATGTCCGGAGCCCAAAAACGCCCACCTGGGCCGCAATGGACAAAATCGACTTTTGAAGCCGAAAATGCCGACCCTGGCCGCTCAGGCCAAAATCAACGTCCGGTGTCCGGAAACGCGCCCAGGGCTGCGATGAACGAAATCGACTTTTGAAACCGAAAACGATGACCCGGGCCGTGGAGGCTGAAATCATCGTCCGGAGCCCGAAAACACCCCTCCCGCTCCGCGATGGCAGAAATCGACTTTTGAAGCCGAAAACGCTGACCCGAACCGCGGAGGCGGAAATCGAAGTCTGGAGCCCGGAAAGGTCCCCCCGTCTGCGATGGCCAAAATTGACTTTTCAAACAGAAAATCCCAACTCTGGCCGCGGAGGCCGAAATCAGCGTCCGGAGCTCGAAAATGACCCCTCGCGACAAGATGGCCGAAATTGACTTTTAAAGCTGAAATCTCTGACCCGAGCCCTGGAGGCCGAAATCGACGTCCGGAGCCTGAAAACGCCCCCCCCGGGAGGCGATGGCTGAAATCGACTTTTCAAACCGAAAAAGCCGACCCGGGCCGTGGAGGCCGAAATCACCGACCGGAGCCCGAAAACGCCCCCCCCGGGGGGCAATGGCTGAAATCGACTTTTGAAGCCGAAGAAGCCGACTGAGGCCACGGACGCCGAAATCGATGTCCGGAGCCTGAAAACACCCCTCTTGTGCCACGATTGCAGAAATCGACTTTTGAATCCGAAAACGTCGATCCGGGCCGCGGAGGCCGAAATCTACATCCGGAGCCCAAAAAGGCCCCCCAGGGCTGCGATGGATGAAATCAACTTTTGAAGCTGAAAACGCCGACCCGGGCCGCTGAGGCCGAAATCGACTTCCGGAGCACGGAAACGCTCCTAGGGCTGCAATGGACAAAATGGACTTTTGAAACCGAAAATGACAACCCGGGCCGTGGAGGCTGTAATCATCGTTCGGAGCCCGAAAACACCCCTCCCGATCCGCAATGGCCAAAATCGACTTTTGCAACTGAAAACGCCAACCTGGGCCGCGGAGACCGAAATCGACTTCCGGAGCCCGAAACCGTCCCCATGGGCTGCAAGGACCAAAATCGAATTTTAAAGCCACTAACACCGACCAGTGCTGACGAGGCCGAAATCGACGTCCGGAGCGCGAAAACGCCCCCCCTGGAGGCGATGGCCAAAATTGACTTTAGAAGCCGAAAACGCCGACCCGGGCCGCGGAGGCCGAAATCAATGTCTGGAGCACGAAAACTGCCCCCCGGGCTGCGATGGCTGAAATCGAGTTTTGAAACCGAAAATGGCGATAGCTGAAATCGAGTTTTGCAACCGAAAACGCAAACCTGGGCCACGGAGGCCAAAATTGACGTCCGGAGCCTGAAAACGCCCCCCAGAGCTGCCATGGCCGAAATCAACTTTGGCACCGGAAACACCGTCCCGGGCCGCGGAGCCGAAGTCGACATCCAGAGCCCAAAAATGCCCCCCCGGGCCGTGATGGCCGATATCGAGTTTTGAAGCAGAAAACGCTGACCGAGGCCACGGAGGCCAAAATCAATGTTCTGAGCCTGAAGACGCCCTCCCGGTGATGCGATGGATGAAATTGACTTTAGAAGCCGAAAACGCCGACACGGACCACGGAGGCCGAAATCGACGACCGGAGCCCGAAAACGCTCCCCAGGAGGCGATGGCTGAAACCAAGTTTTGAAGCTGAAAATGCCGACCCCGGCCGCGGAGGCCAAAATCTACATCCGGAGCGCGAAAAGGCCCCTCCGTGCCGCGATGGCTGAAATCGACTTTTGAAGCCTAAAACGCCGACCCGGGCCGCGGAGGACGAAATCGACGTCCGGAGCCCGAAAATCCCCCTTCCGGAGGCCATGGCTGAAATCGACTTTTGAAGCAGAAAACACTGATCCGGGCTGCGGAGGCCGAAATCGACGTCCAGAGCCCAAAAACGCCCCCCCGGCCGTGATGGCCAAAATCAAATTTTAAAGATGTAAACTCCGACACGGGACGAGGAGGCACAAATCGACGTCTGGAGCCCAAAAACGCCCACCCTGGGCCACGATGACCGAAATCGACTTTTGAAGCCGAAAACACCGACCGAGGCCACGGACACCGAAATTGACGTTCGGAGCCCGAAAAGGCCCCCCTGGGTCGCGATGGCCGAAATCGAGTTTTCAAGCTGAAAACTCCGACCAGGGCCGGGGAGGCCGAAATCTACATCCGGAGCCCGAAAACGGCCCCCCGGGCCGCGATGGCCGAAATCGACTTTTGAAGCCTAAACCGCCGACCCGGGCCGCGGAGGACGAAATCGACGTCCGGAGCCCGAAAATCCCCCTTCTGGAGGCCATGGCTGAAATCGACTTTTGAAGCAGAAAACGCTGATCCGGACCGCTGAGGCCGAAATTGACGTCCGGAGCCCAGAAACGCGCCTAGGGCTGCGATTGACAAAATCGACTTTTGAAACCGAAAACGCTGACCGAGGCCACAAAGGGTGAAATCTACATCCGGAGCCCAAAAAGGCCCCTCTGGGCCGCGAAGGTCGAAATCGACTTTTGAAGCCGAAAAAGCCCCCGCACTGCAATGGCCGAAATCGACTTTTGAAACCAAAAACGCTGTCCCGGGCCACGGAGGCCGAAATCGACGTCCGGAGCTTGAAAACGCCCCCGCACTGCGATGGCCGAAATCGACTTTTGAAACCAAAAACGCTGTCCCGGGCCATGGAGGCCGAAATCGACGTCCCGAGACCGAAAACACTCCCCTGGTCCGCAATGGCCGAAATCGACTTTTCAAACCGAAAACGCCGACCCGGGCTGCGAAGCCCGAAATCGACGTCCTGAGCCCGAAAATGCACCCCCCCCCCCCCGGAAGGCGATGGCCAAAATGGGCGTCGGGCCAGCGCCGACCAGGTCAGCGGAGGCTGAAATCGACGAGCGGAGCCCGAAAAAGCCCCCCCGGGAGGCAATGGCCAAAATCGAGTTTTGAAGCTGAAAATGCCGACCCCGGCCGCGGAGGCCGAAATCGACATCCGGAGCCCGAAAAGGCCTCTCCGGGCCGCGATGGCCGAAATCGACTTTTGAAGCCAAAAACACCGACCGAGGCCACGGAGGCCGAAATTGACGTCCGGAGCCCTAAAAGCCCCTCCTGGGCCGCGATGGCCAAAATCGACTTTTGAAGCCGAAAACGCCGACCCGGACCGCAGAGGCCGAAATCGAAGTCCGGAGCCGGAAAACGTCCCCCCGGGCTGTGATGGCCAAAATTAACTTTTCAAACCGAAAACCCCAACCTGGGCCGCGGAGGCCGAAATCGACGTACGGAGCTCAAAAACGTCCCCCCGGGCCGCGATGGCCGAAATCAACTTTTGAAACCGCAAATGCCGTCCCGGGCCGCGGAGGCCGAAATTGACATCCCGAGACCGAAAATGCTCCCCCGGTCCACAATGGCCGAAATCAACTTTTCAAACCAAAACTCCGACCCGGGCTGCTAAGGCCGAAATCGACGTCCTGAGCACGAAAACGCACCCCCAGGAGGCGATGGCCGAAATGGACGTCCGGAGCCCAAAAAAGCAGACCAGGGCAGCGGAGGCCGAAATCGACATCCGGAGCCCAAAAACGCCCCCCCTGGACGCGATGGCCAAAATAAAATTTTAAAGACGTAAACTCCGACACGGGACGAGGAGGCACAAATCGATGTCCGGAGCCCAAAAGCGCCCACCCTCGGTCACGATGACCGAAATCGACTTTTGAAGCCGAAAACACCGACCGAGGCCACGGACACCAAAATTGACGTCCGGACCCGAAAAGGCCCCCCTGGGTCGCGATGGCCGAAATCGAGTTTTCAAGCTGAAATCTCCGACCAGAGCCGCGGAGCCCGAAATTGACGTCCGGAGCCTGAAACCTCACCCCCCCCGGGCCGCGATGGCCGAAATCGACTTTTAAAGCCGAAAATGCCGACACGGGCCACGGAGGCCGAAATCTACATCCGGAGCCCAAAAAGGCCCCTCTGGGCTGCGATGGTCGAAATTGACTTTTGAAGCCGAAAACGCCGACCAAGGCCACGGAGTCCGAAATTGACGTCTGGAGCCCGAAAAGGCCCCCCCTTGGCCGCGATGGCTGAAATCAACTTTTGAAGACGAAGACGCCGACACAGGTGGGGGAGGCCGAAATCGATGTCCCCAGCCCGAAAACACCCCCCCGGCCGCGATGGCCAAAATCGACTTTTGAAACCGAAAACGCCGACCCAGGCCGTGGAGGCCGAAATCGACGTCCGGAGCCCGAAAATGCCGACCAGGGCGCGGAGGCGAAATCGGCGACGGGCCAGCGCCCCTGGGAGGCGATGGCCGAAATCGAGTTTTGAAGCTGAAAATGCCGACCCAGGCCGCTGAGGCCAAAATGTACGTCCGGAGCAAGAAAAGGCCCCCCCACGGGCCGAGGTGGCCGAAATCTACTTTTGAATCCGAAAATGCCAACCGAGGCCACGGACGCTGAAATTGATGTACGGAGCCGGAAAACGCCCCCCGGGCCTCGATGTCCGAAATCAACTTTTGAAATAAAAAACGCCGATCCGGGCCGCGAAGTCCGACATCCATGTATGGAGCCCGAATACGTACCCCCGGGCCGCGATGTCCAAAATCAACTACTGAAACCGAAAACGCCAACCCGGGCCACGGAGTCTGACATCCTCGTACTGAGCCAGGAAACGCCCCCCCCGGGCCGTGACAGCCGAAATTGATTTTTGAAGCTTAAAACGCTGACCCGTTCCACGGAGGCCGAAATCAACGTCCGGAGCTGTAAAGCGCCCCCACCCATTCTGCGATGGCCAAAATCGACTTTTGAAGCCGAAAACGCCTACCCGGGCCGCAGAGGACGAAATTGATGTCCGGAACGTGGAAAGGCCACTCCGGGCCGCGATGGCCAAAATCGACTTTTGAAGCCAAAAACTCCAACCCGGGCCGCAGAGGCTGAAATCGACAACGGCCGAAATCGACTTTAGAAGCCGAAAACGCCGACCCGGGCTACAGAGGGCAAAATTGACATCCTGAACACGAAAAGGCCCCCCCCCGGGCCGTGATGGCCGAAATTGACTTTTAAGCCGAAAACGCCGACCGAGGCCATGGGGGCTGAAATCGACGTCCTCAGCCCAAGAACGTCACCCAGGGCCATGATGGCCGAAATTGACTTTAGAAGCCGAAGGCGCCGACCCGGGCTACTGAGGCAGAAATTGACGTCCTGAACACGAAAAGACCCCCCCGGGACGCGATGGCCGAAATCTACTTTTTAAACCGAAAACGCCGACCGAGGCCGCGGAGGCCGAAATCTACGTCCTCAGCCGCGCCCCCGGGCCGCGATGGCCGAAATCAACTTTTGAAGCCGAAAGCACCGACCCGGGCCGTGGAGGAAGAAATCGATGTCCGGAGGCCACAAATCCCCCGCCGGGCCGCGATGGCCGAAATTGACTTTTGAAGCCAAAAACGCCGACCCGGGCTACGGAGGCCAAAATTGACATCCTGAACACGAAAAGGCCCCCCCGGGCCACGATGGCCGAAATCTACTTTTTAAGCCAAAAACGCCGACCCAGGGCACGGAGGCCGTAATTGACTTCCAGAGTCCAAAAACGCCCCCCTGGGCCGCAATGGCCGAAATCTACTTTTGAAACCGAAAACTCCGACCCGGGCCGCAGAGGCAGAAATTGACATCCGGAGCCCAAAAAAGCTCCCCAGGCAACGATGGCCGAAATCATCTTTTGAAGCTGAAAACGCCGACCCATGCCGTGGAGGCCGAAATCGACGTCCGGAGCCCGAAAATGCCCTCCCGGGCCCAATGGCCAAAATCGACTGTTGAAACCGAAAACGCCAACCCGGGCCGCGTAAGTGGAAATTGACGTCCGGAGCCCGAAAACCACCATCCTCTACCCCCGGGGCCGAGATGACCGAAAACGACTTTTGAAGCCGAGAAAGCCGAGCCGGACCGACAAGGCCGAAATCGATATCCAGAGCCCGAAAACACCCCCCCCGGGCCGCAATGGCCCAAATTGACTTTTGAAGCCGAAAACGCCGACCTGGGACACGGAGGCTGACATCAACGTCCGGAGCCCGGAAATGCCCCTCCCCCCCGTGCCACGATGGCCAAAATCGAGTTTTGAAGCTGAAAGCGCTGACCCGGGCTGCGGAGGCCAAAATTGACATCCGGAGCCCGAAAAAGCCCCCCCGGGCCGCGATGGCCGAAATTTACTTTCGAAACCGAAAATGGCTACCGGCGCCACAGAGGCTGAAATAAATGTTTGGAGCCCGAAATCCCCCATCCCCCCGGGCCAAGATGGCTGAAATCAACTTTTGCAGACGAAAACGACCTCCGAGGCCGAATACGCCCCTCTGGGCTGCGAAGGTCGAAATCGACCTCTGAGTCGAAAAACACCCCTCCGGGCTGTGAATGTCGAAATCGACCTCCGGGGCCGAAAACTCCCCTCCAGGTAGCGACGGCTGAAATCGACCTCCGAGGCCGAATACGCCCCTCTGGGCTGCGAAGGTCGAAATCGACCTCTGAGTCGAAAAACACCCCTCTGGGCTGCGAAGGTCAAAATCAACCTCTGGGGCCAAAAACACCCCCGCGGGCCGCCATGGCAGAAATCGACCTCCGAGGCGGAAAACACCCCCCCGGGCTGCAACGGCTGAAATCAACCTCTGACGTCGAAAAAGCCCCCGCGGATGGCAATGGCCGAAATTGACCTCTGGAGGCCGAAAACACCCCCCTGGGCTGAAATCGACCAACAGAGGCAGGAAACGGCCCCCTAAGCTGCGACGGCCGAAATCGCCATCTGGAGGCCGAAAAAGCCTTCCCGGGCTGCGACGACCGAAATAGACCTCCGAGGCCGAAAATGCCCCTCCGGGCTGCGAAGACCGAAATCGACATCTTGAGTCTGAAAATGCCCCCTCCGGGCCGAGACGGCCGAAATTGGCCTCCGAGACCGACAATGCCCGTCTGGGCTGGGAAGGTCAAAATCAACCTCTAGGGCCGAAACCGCCACCGTGAGCCATGATGGCCGAAATTGACCTCCGGAAGTCGAAAAAGCCCCCAGGGCTGCGAAGGCCGAAATCGAACTCTGAGGCCGAAGACGCACTCCCGAACTGCGACGGTCAAAATCGACCTCCGAGGCCGAAAACTCCCCTCCTGGCTGCGACGGCTAAAATCGACATCTTGAGGCCAAAAACGCCCCCCCTGGACTGCGATGGCCAAAATTGACAACTTGAGGCCGAAAGCGCCCCCCGCCCCGGCTGCAACAGCTGAAATCAACCTCCGAGGCCGAAAATGCCTCTCCGGGGTGAGACGGCCGAAAATGACCTCGGAGGACAAAAACGCCCCCCAGGTCTGCGAAGGCCGAAATCAACATCTTCAGGCCGAAAACGTCCCCCTGGGCTGCGACAGCCGACATCGACCTCCAAGACTGAAAACGCCTCCCTGCTCTCCGACGGCCAAAATCGACCCCCGGAGGTTGAAAACGGGCCCCCGGACTGCGACGGCCGAAATCTACCTCCGAGGCCGAATACGCCCTCCCGGGCTGCTACAGCCAAAATTGACCTCCGGAGGCTGAAAATGCCCCTCCGGGCTGCAATGGCTGAAATCGACATCTTGAGGCCGAAAACACCGCCCCCCTCCCCCGTGCTGTGACATCCGAAATCGACCTCCGAGACTGAAAACGCCCCTCCGGGCTCCGAAGGCCGAAACCGACCTCCTAGACAGAAAACGTCTCCGATGGGCAAAATTGACTTTTGGAGGCCAAAAACGGGCCCCAGGGCTGCAATGGCCAAAATCGAACTCCAAGGCCGAAAAAGCGCTGGCCCCCCACAGGCTGCGATGGTCGAAATCGACCTCCGAGGCCGAAAACACCCCCCCCCCCCGGGCTGCAACAGCTGAAATCGACCTCCAAGGTGGAATATGCCCCCCTGAGCCACGACGGCCAAAATCGACCTCTGGAGGCCAAAAATGCTCCTCTGGACTGTAAACATTAAAATCGACCTCCGAGGCCGATAACGCCCCCCCGGGCTGCAACAGCTGAAATCGACCTCGGAGGCGGAAAACGCCCCCCCGGGCTGCGATGGCCAAAATCAAACTCGGGGGGTCAAAAACGCCCCTCCGGGCTGCGACGGCTGAAATTGACATCTTGAGGCCGAAAAGGCCCCCGCAGGATGCAATGGACAAAATCGACCTCTGGGGCCAAAAACACCCCTCCGGGCTGCGATGGCCGAAATGGACCTCAGGGGCCAAAAACGCCCCACCGGGGTGCGACAGCCAAAACTGACCTCGGAGGCTGAAAACGCTACACCGGCCTTCGAAGGCTAAAACCGACATCGGAGACCGAAAATGCCCCACCGAAATCGACCTCTGGAGGCCCAAAACGCCCCCTCGGACTGTGACGGCCGAAATCGACATCTTGAGACCGAAAACGCCCTACCGGGTTGCGATGGCCAATATCGACCTCCAAGGTCGAAAACACACCCCCAGGCTGCGACAGTCAAAATCAACTGCCAAGGCCGAAAACCCCCCTCCGGGCTGCGACGACCGAATTGACCTCCGAGGCCGAAAACGCCCCCCCTCTTCCTCCCCCCAGACTGCGACGGCCGAAATCGACATCTTGAGGCTGAAAACGCACCCCTGGGCTGCGATGGCCAATATCGACCTCCGGAGGCCCAAAACACCCCACGGGGCGGCGATGGCGCTAATCGACCTTTGAGGCCGAAAATGCCCCTCCGGGGTGAGACGGCTGAAACCAACCTTGGAGGCCGAAAACACCTTCCTGGGTTGTGAAGGCCGAAACCGACCTCAGAGGCTGAAAACGTCCCCCCAGGCTGCGAAGGCAGAAATCGACCTCCGAGGCCGCAAACGCACCCCCGGGCTGTGACGGTCAAAATGGACTCCGAGGCCGAAAACTCCCCTTCCGGCTGCGATGGCCGAAATCGACCTCTGAAGCCAAAAACGACCCCCCGGGTTGCCACAGCTGAAATCGACCTCCGAGGCCGAAAACGCCGCCCCGGGCTGTGACGGCTGAAATCAACATCTTCAGGCCGAAAACGCCCCCCCGCCCCCGGCCCGTGGGCTGCGACGGCCAAAATCAACCTCCAGAGGCTGAAAGCGGGCCCCCGGACTGCGACGGCTGAAATCTACCTCCGAGGCCGAATACGCCCTCCCAGGCTGCAACAGCCAAAATCGACCTCCGGAGGCTGAAAATGCCCCTCCGGGCTGCAATGGCTGAAATCGACATCTTGAGGCCGAAAACACCCCCCCCGGGCTGCAACGGCGGACATCGACCTCCGAGACCAAAAACGCCCCTCCGGGGTGAGACGGCCGAAACCGACCTCGGAGGCCGAAAACACCCCCCCCGGGCTCCGAAGGCCGAAACCGACCTCCTAGACGGAAAACGCCTCCCTGGTCTCCGACGGGCAAAATTGACCTTCGGAGGGCAAAAACGGGCCCCAGGGCTGCGATGGCCGAAATCGAACTCCGAGGCTGAAAACGCGCCCCCCCTCTCCCGCCGTGCTGCGACGGCCGAAATCGACCTCCGAGGCCGAAAACGTCCCCCCGGGTTGCAACAGCCAAAATCGACCCCCAAGGCCGAGAACGCCGCCCTGGGCTTTGAGGGCTGAAATCGAGCTCTGAGACCAAAAATGCTCCTCTGGGCTGCGACAGCTGAAATCAACCTCCGTAGTCTGAAGACGCTCCCCCAGGGCTGCGACAGCCGAAATCTACCTCCAAGGCCAGGGCCGTGTTAGGATTTATGGTGCCCTACGCAAGATTATTAAACTGGTGCCCCTATGCCTGACTTGCTCTTCCACCCCCTACTCCCTCTCCTTCCCAGAGACGCCAGCAGCCAATCCCCTCCCTCAGACTGTGCTGCAGGCAGTGCATTCTGCTTTCTTTAGGACCCAGCCCTGCTGTTACATGCTCCACTGCCTCCTGTCATAGGCGTGCACAGCAGGTTTCATTACGGTGTGTACCCAAAGAATTTTTTTTAAATGTACTTTGACCCCCATTAGCCACGCCTCTGGAGGCATCACTCTCCCGGCAAGATGGACACTTGACCAAAAGTAAAAGGTGTCATGTGATCCCCCATCCCCACCGGAAGGACTTTCCCCACCATCCTCCTACCAATAGGGATTAGATTGGCCCCCACCAAACCCCCCTCATGCAACTATCCTGCAATTGCATTAACCCAATGTGTGTGACATTAACTCAGGGGCAGAGAGCATGGGGAAGTGTTCCCTCCAAGAGTTTCCTCCCATGAGCAAAATTAATGTTGTGTTGTGCACCAGTACTGAGTTCATGTGGCTTGTTTGGATGTGCCACTGTGGCATCCAAGTTATTAATAAATATCTTATAAACCTCGACTTTTTCCCTCTGCTGCCATGTCTCCTCCCCTTGCTCCATCAGCTCCCCTGGTGCCTGCTGCCCCAACTCCTCACCCTCCTCTGCTGTCCTGACTCCTGCCCTTCTCACTGCCCTCAGCCCTCCTGCGACCTGCCCCCTCCACCAGCCCTTCCCTCCCCTGTGCCCACTCCTCCAGTAGCTCCACTCTGATCATGTGAGCTACCCTCCTCATCCCTCTCCTAGCACCTCCCTCTACACACCTGCCCTGCCTCTCTCCTCTGGTGCTGGTCCCTCCCCTGCAGGTGTCTGCCCTTCTGCTTCACCCCCAGAATCTCCTGGCACCTGCACCTTCCCTTACCCCTGAACCTTCCTGGTGCCTCCCCCTTCCCTTACTGCCCCTGTCCCCGCCCCCTTTGACCTCTTTTTCCTTGATGCCCACCCTCTCACCACTCTCTGCCCCCGTTCCCCTCACACCCCGTGCCCTCACACATGACTTGCTCCATCCCCACCCCTTCTTTCAAGCCTTGTCCCAGCACCTCCCCCTCCAGCCCCAATGCCCTTCCCCCTCCTCTCTCAGCATCACCCTGTCCCGCCTCCCACTGACACCTCCTCCTGCCCTTTTCCTCATTGTCTCCACTTGCCCCCCTTGGCATTAGTCTCTCCTCCACCCCTCCCTTGGTGCCTTCCCCTTTCTTCTCCTCCTGTCCCGCCCCATCAGCACAAGCACCTTCCTCTCCCACCCCTTCCCCCTATTTTCCCCCTTGCCCTCGTCCTCGCCTACTGTCTGCATTCCCATTTTCAGGGCTGGAGTCTGCTGCAATCGGGCCCCAGAAGTCCCTGCAGCCCAGGCTCCAGACCACGTACCAGAGCCGGAGCCGGAGCTGGGCCGCTCGGCGCTCACAGCCCCGGCCCATCACAACACGGCCGGTCCCGCCCTAGCGAGGCTCTGCTCCCCCATGCCCCGTTCGGCGCATCTCCTTCCGAGGCACGGCTTGGCCATTTTTTAAAACGGCGCCACAACGCCAAGCCGCGCGTGACCCCACCCCGTCCGGCTCGATGTGCATGACCCCACCCCTGGTGCAGCCCCAGCTCCTCCTGACACTGCCGCCCGGGCTGACAGCTTCCCTTCTCCAGCCAGGGTCAGCTTGCCGGCCTCCTCGCCGGAGTCCCTCGGCCCGGTGGGCTCTTCTGGCAGGGCCATAAGTGCCGGCAGCGCCCCTACTGGCTCTGGTGCAGAGCGCACACCTATGCTTCCCCTCCATCCCGGGCTGGCAGAGTGGTGCCCCAGAAAGTGTGGTGCCCTATGCGACTGCATACTCCGCATATGCCTAAGGACGGCCCTGTCCGAGGCCGTAGCATGGCATTTGCCTGCAAGCCAAATTTTCAATCAAATGCTTCCTGAGAGTATATGAATCACCTGTCCCATCATCGAGCAAACTCCACATCTCTCCTCATGATGGAGAGTGGCTCGAGACATGCTCACCTGCAGAAAGCCTACCTGTTCACAACAGTTCAGGATGACAGTGTCACATAATCAGTGTCACATAATCCACATAATACAGGACTTTTTTGGAGATATGTGCTTTTTTGGCGTTGCCTGAAACTACCCCACTAACTCACCAGTCCACTAATCATTTCCCTTGGGAGACACTTCTTAATGCGAATGCTTATATAGTCTCAGACATGCATAGCTCGAAAGAAGAACCCAACTATACACCTCTAATGCAGTATATGGTCCCCCCATATGAATTGTCCTAGGGAGCTAGGTTTACACTCAATTTTTTCTGCACAATGCATGGCATTCCTGTCATATGATCTAGTTAACTCTGTAAATCGCTCCATGTAGGAGAGCGGGTAAGCCACTCTGACGCGTAGGAAGCCGGCTAGGTTACAACATCTCGAATAAAGTATTCACAGAGTCGAAACGCTCATAACATCACAAAATACAATTTTCACAAAAGCTATACATGACATCAGTTCCTCTCCTAAAGAAAGTTTATTTGCGGGCATTTTTCAACTCAGTCTAGGGCGTTTCAACCAACGTGCTTTAAATAGCGTTGCCTGAAAGTCCCTACATGATGTTTCCTTGGAAGAAGCTTTTTCTCACACACACACACACATATACACAGTCTACTATATGGCATGAATATCCAGTCACACGACCTAGAGACGGCTGCAAATCTCGTCACTTAAGAGCTCGGCGTGGGACAGTCTAACGTGTATAAAGCGTGATCCTTCGTTCAGTACAGCTCAGAACAAAAATATTCACAATCTCTATACATTGAATCATGTCGTCTCTTATTGGAAGTTTAATTGGAGACTGTTTTCCACGCAGTCAAGGGGCACTCAGCATATGTGCTTTGGCTTGTATTGCCCAATGTACACCACTACCACAGTTTCCCCTGGTATGGCATTTGCTTGCAAGCCAGTTTTTCAATCAAATGCTTCCTCAGAGTGCATGAAACGTCCCATCATCAAGCGAACTCTGCAACTCTCCTCATGATGGAGAGCGGCTCGAGACATGCTCACCTGCAGAAAGCCTACGTGTTCACAACATTTCAGGACAACAGTGTCACATAATCAAAATGTTTAATCACGTCCCCTCCTGGAGGACTTTCTTGGCGATAGTTCTCAACTCATTCCAGGGTTTGTCAAGATATGTGCTTTTTGGCGTTGCCTAAATCTACCGCACTAACTTGCCAGGCCACTAATCTTTTCCCTCGGAAGACTCTTCTTAAAGCGAATGCTTACATAGTCTCAGAAATGCACAGCTCGAAAGAAGAACCCAATTATACTCCCCTAACTCTGTATATTGTTCCCCCAATATGAATTGTCCTAGGGAGATACGTTTACACTCAGTTTCTTCTGCAGAATGCATGGCTATCCTGTCAAATGATCTAGTGAACTCCGCAAATTGCTCCATTTAGGAGAGCGGATGAGCCACTCTGACAAGTAGGAAGCCAGATAGGTCACAACATCCCGAATAAAATATTCACACAGTCGAAATGCTCATAACATCACAAAATAGAGTTTCTCAATGTCCTGAAAGCTCCTCTTTCAGGCCTGGAGCAGAGGCACCTCAACGTGCATGTGTTTTCACATATATATGTGTGACAATCTAGGCACTAAGCCCTTATAGGGTGTGTGAGCCAATTTTGAGACAAATGATCAACTCTGCTCGAAATCAGGGATACGTAATTATCACCCATTTTAAACAAAACACAAACACTTAATGCTCCTCAAGCACAAGTACTCTCAGTATCTGTTTTTCAGAACCGAGATACTATAAACATTAAGGCTCAACTCTCCCCACATTATTGCTCCACTTTCAAAAAAGAGGAATCACAATAGTCTTCAGATTTGAATTTCATCTCTATGATACAATCGGCAGTAAAGTGGACATAGCACTCAATGACTCTCATTTTCGGTTCTAGAGCACTGGAACTTCAGGTCTGAAGCTAGACTTGTGATACTGTGACGTAGTGGGGGTACCTGGCTGGTTTCTATGCTGGCTCTGTGGTAACCCCCACTGGCTGCCGTCGGCACCACAGCCCAGAAGGACGGGGGATGAGTCATTATGCAAAGAGGGTCTCTCAACCTGTCTGACCAGCTACCCCCCAAGGAGAGAGACAAAGGAAGGGGGAATGCTGCCTGGCTGGGGCAGGGCTGGAAGAGAGTGAGTTAGTTTCTGTCTGGGATCATGGAGGAACCAGCCTAAGCCAGGGGCTGGGATTTAGGGCCCAGTCTCCCCCATCTCAAGGTGGGCTGAGGCATCCTAGGCCTGCCCTGTAACCAGATGACATCTGTGCTGTGCTGTATCCTGGAGAAGCAATAAACTCCCTCCATTCTACAGGCTGGTGGAGTCTGATCGTGCCATTATGGGGGGTGCAGGAGTCAGGGGACCCCAACGCGTCGTCACAGATACGCTTTACAATAATTATTAAATGCTTTTCATTTCCGGTGGGGTTTTGAGACTTTTTAAAGCCATTGTCAAAACTGCTCAAATTACGGCTACGAGCTTGCCGTCTTGTTGTAAAGTAATGCTCAATGCCCCTTACATCTCTATGGCAGTTGTTAGGGTATATATGTGCTCAAGCGTTCTTTAATTTTATTTCTGTATAATGAGATTGCCCTTTCAGCGTGGAAGTCATGTTTTATTGCAATTTTCAGATCTTCTCAGAAAAGTCAAGAAAACTGAATGTTTTGTAGTAAATCTCAATGGTGCTTACATCGCCCGTTTGTTTCTGAAACAGCGCAAACAAGGCTTTCATCAGATTGGCGTTACCCGCCCTGTAATGTTTGCTGTAGTAAAGTTTATCGAGCTAGACATGTAATGCTATTTACTCTAGACATGTAAAGCTATTTACTCTAAATAGCTGTTTTCCAAAGCTGAAAGCCTTTTCACATTAATCCCCATCATTACTTGCTTCCATAATGGAGAAACTACGATTTTCTTCAGATTGCAATAATAGCTAAAGCCTAGCACTGTGTTCTGAAGAAGAGCGGGAATGTTCTTGATAGTCGTTCTGCATTAATCATTAATGAGTTTAAATCTCTATTGCAGTTGTGAGACACTTTCAGTTGCCATTGCAAATTCTAATCAAAATTAGTGCTACAAGCTTGTAGCCATCTCTACAATAATATTTAATGCTTCTTATGTCGGTTGGTCTGAAATATGCTCTAAATGGGTTTTTACAACACTCTCATTTTTTTTTAGTATTATTCTAGACTAAGTAGCGAGTGTTTCCTAAGGAAACACATTTTTTTGAGAACTTTCAAAGCTGTTTTACAAATTAATCTGATTTACAAATTAAAAAACAAAACAAAACATGACATAATTTGTAGTTAACCACAACTCTGCTTACATTGCTGATTGTTTTCTAACCAAAGACAAAACACTTTCACCAGATGGTGAATACCCTGTGATATTTTCTAGAAAACTGAACTGGGCCCAGGATTCTCTACTATCCTGCGAGGTATGACCGGGTGACACAGTAAGCTGTAAACTTTAGCGCACATCTCCATGGTAGTGTCGGTTTGTAACACTATAGTGACATTATCAACTCTGCTCAAATTCTGTTCTATGAATTTGTCGCCGAGTTCTGAAAGCGCTATGGCGGTGGAAGAGCCTTATTAAAGAATGCTGAAAGATGCTCTGTAATACCACCCCGTCACATGTTCTACAGTAATGCTAGACTCGCCTCACGGCTCCCCTCATCATTGCGTCGCTTACAAAATTGTGAAACTACGAATTTCTCAGATCGAACTCGTAGCTAAAACATATCGCCTTGCAAATCTCATTTTCTTTTCTTGAACCTTGTGATTAGTTCAACCATTAAAGTTGACGGAGAATTTTAATCCGAGGGTTCAGATGGGGGTCCAAGCCCGTCCCAATTAATTCCAGACACCCAGCAACCAGCTTCTTAAGCAACCAGCTTTATTCAGGAATGCATTCCAGGACAAAAATCTCCAGGATATTCTCAGGAAAAGTTTCGAAACTTCTCAAACAAAAGGCAATGTCTTTTGTACTATCTTACATGGTAATCACTCCTTTCCCACTGACCACTTACAGTTGCATGCATACACAGTTGCATGCATCCGTCTCTATCACGGATGGCAGACAAATTTAGGGGCTGAATGGGTTTTACAACTCTCTCAGACGTTGTTTAATATTTTAATATTTTACTATTATCAGAGTTTATGAGAGCGCTGGGTCCCACTGCCTAGTTTGTGAAACCCAGAAAATACGGCTTCATCAGATTGGCAGTACGCACCCTGTTATGGTTTCTCTAATAAAGGTTATGGAGCAGAAATTGTCTTTGCTTTCCGGCGATGTCAGGTATAAATGTGTAACATGTTATCCTGTAATCATTAGCGCTCGCCTGTGGGTTTCTGAGCCCTAAGGGTGAAATGACCAGTTCTGCTCAAAGCGCCTATCTTCGAACATCTCACCCGGTTCTACACTAAGTCTAGCGCTCCTGACGTGTCAAAGGTGGGTGGGGGGGAGTTTTGTTTTGTTTTTCTTTTAGAACTGGGAGGAAAGCAGCTTCGAATCCATATTAGACTCCAGTTATATTTTCTACAGTAAAGCTAGACACGTCTTTACCAAAAAGATCTAAGCTCAAAACGATCTGTTTTTCAACGTTGAGACACTTTTCACATTAATCCTGATCGCTACCCTCACCACTGGTTAGCTTCTGAAATGGAGTAAGTACGCCTGTCTTCAGATTGCAATCATAGCAAAAGCTTATAGCTCTCTAAAGCTCAATTTTGGTTCTAGACCAGATAGGTATCTCCAAGTGATACCTTATGCTCAAAATCTGTGACGCTGAGACATTTTTGGCCGCTTCTCGCCACTCATCATTGCGTCGCTTCTGAAACAGTAACTTTCTGCAGATTGGCATTAAAACTTAGATGTCTCGCTATGCAAAAAATCTCATTCTCAGTTTTGTAGCACAGCAACAGCAGCCATGAGGTATAGGGATAGCCTTGCAATACCTTCTGTAGTACTCCGAAGCTGGCTTACACCCCTAGTTGAGGGTGTAGTCCCCTTACTAAAGGGGCCTCTGTTTTATTCTGAAAAGACCCTGTGTGCTACAATCCAGACTACAATTCCCATGAGCCCGTGGGAAAAACAGGAAGGAAGGACTCTTGTGTGGGAGAGGACTCTCTCCATGTGCTTGAAGAAAAGAGGCCTAGCAGTCTGGGACTCTGCCTTGGAGTTTGGAACCGAAGGGGGAGCCAGGCTGCTGCCAAAGACATTGATCCTGTCCAGGGGCTGTTGGAGGGCAGCTACAGACCGGGACTAGATGCTTGTTGGAACTGGGATTTAGCAGGCTGCTTCCCATAGGCACAGCATGAGGCAGTAAGTTTTGGGCCTTGTTGAAAAAAGTGCTGCCTGGGACAGAGCTGCTGTCTAGCCTGGACCAAACCTCCACTACAGCTGCAACATCAGCGCGCCAACGCAAGCAAGTGTCTGGGACTGTGGGTCCAGGGGTGTGCACACTCTGGGGTGGGGTCACTGGTAGTACAAATGTTAGCTATATAAGCTTCAATTATTGTTATGTGTTTTGTTAATGCTATTCATTGCTAAATCTGTTAATCCCTATTATTTAAGTTAAGTAAAGATTGTTTATTTTAAAGTATTCTATTAGATATATATGATTTGTAGTTGTTCTGGAATTAGATCCAGGTTTATGTTGGAATGAGTATGTTCCTGGAGGCTCTCAAGGCACACCAGTGAGTGTGTACAAGGCCAGCCAGGTGGAGGCACCGCCACTTTACATTCATTACCAGCAAGGGTCTGCAGCAAAGGGGTGGATAGGGCTTTCCCCAACTAAACACCATCACCACTGGGGTGCTCAGGATCTCTTTTGGGTTAAAACATCAGGCGCCCAGGCACACCTGTGAGTGTGACCTGCTCCCCAGTAACCTGGGGAGGGAAAAGGGGGTTACAAGGGTATGAATCCTTTTCTAGAAAAATTCAGGTCAAAATGGTCTGGTCAAAATTAGGGCTAAGAATCTGCCTATTGTTTTAACTGCTCATCGCTCTGTAACTGAAAGGACCTGAGAAACTTTGTGTAATATGCTGCAAAGCAGTGTTACAATCCTGTCACATGTAATGCTACTCAGTACTGTCTTGCAAAGTTTTATTGCGACAGGCTAGTCTCAAGCTTTCTTTTTCAACTCTGAGCCACTCTTGGCAGTGGTTCCTCATTTAGTCCTGAATCATTGGTGTGGATCTAAATTTTGAATATTTTATTTTCATGTCTCTACTAAAATGTATCTACGTGTATTGGTCAGCGTTCTGTAGTAATCAGGCCCTTAATATCCATGGAGATTTACTTTTGTCAAATTTGCTCCAAATTAATGCTTCCAGCTTGTGGCAGCTTCTACAATAATGTTAATCGCTTCTATGGCGTGTGTTTAGGTGAAATGCTGAAATGGGTGTTACAACGATAGACCATTTTCTTCAATAATTTTTGTGTAAACGGTTTCCCAAATCTGAAAAACGTTCGTTAGGAAAGCTCGACTCGCCTTACATCTCTGTTTTGCTTCTGAAACAGAGGAAACTCGGTTTTCATCTGACTGGCATTATGGCTTTGCTAGCAAATATACTGTAGTTGGAATAAATTTGAACTGGAGTGCACGAACCTCAACGTTCCTACTATGTCTGGATTAAACAAAATTTGTGTCACGTCGTGTTTTAATCAGTAGCCCTCATCATCTGTCTAGGGATGGTGTATGAAACATTCTAGCAAAATGAACTGCTCTGCTCAAAAAATCAGTTCTTCGAACATTCTTCCCGTTCTACAATAAGCATATTTCATCTAACATCACTGTGGCGGGTGGGATAGACTTACTAGACAAATGCTAAAACATGCTCAAGTTGATGTTACAATATTGAGTCACATGCTAGACTCACCTGCTTGTACTATGATGCATTTGAGTCAAATGTGGTGTTGAAAGCACAATCACTCCCACAGTCTGTTTTTCCAATACTGGGATAAGGTCAGCACTAATCGCATAGCATTGCTTCGTGTACAAAATAGAGCAACCTATTTGACTTTCGGCTTTTTTATTCGTTCTGCAATAAAGTTCTGTCAATCCCATTTTTATATCTGGAGAACAGGCAAGTCAACATCATCAGGGAAGAGGCACCTCGCCACCACTATTTGGAAGCACTCTGCAGTTCAGCTACTACTCCGGTGGAAATCAGTTTTGTGCTGTGAAAACAACCACTGGGGCTGTGCTTCATGCACATTTTCACCACGGTTTCTTACTGCTCTTAATGAGTTCTTCGTTTAGGCGAAAATATCTGCCATATGAAACAGTGATGTGAGGTGCAATGTCAGTTTCTAGGCACTAGATTACATAAAACGATTGTGACATAGGGTTGAGAATAATTCAGCATGTAGCTAATACGTGTCTCCCACCAGCGATGGAGAGAGACATCAGCAGATTTGAACAAACTGTAGAATGTGAGAGAACTTCGTAGTACTAATTTTGAGCAGATTTTGACTATTTCTCAGTGTAACATATAACATCCTTCAACACTCAGGAAAATTCCGATTCCTCTGCTCCAGGACTAAAAATGACAGGGAGGCTTACTGCCGAATGTGTTTCACTTTTGTAAAAACAAACTCTAAGCAGATTAGAGTATTGATAAAAAAAAATGTCTTCCACCTGCAGATATTAGCTGAAGATATTAAGGAATTCTGTAGAACGTGTTTCAAACCACCTATAGCTGGTAGCTGAGGCTCGTTGAGATTCCTGTTCTCCAGAAATGAGATTGGCAGATAGATACACTTTCTTGCAGAACACATGAGAGCTGTCATTCAAATCTGATGACAGTCGTGGTTTCTCTTGTTCGAATGCGATGAATACCAAATTTATGCCATTAGTGGAGAAACAGACTGTGAGAGTGATTGTGCTTTTTACCACAAAAGTGTCTCAGGTCCTCTCAGTTACAGAGCAATGAGCAGTTAGAACAATAGGCACTAATTTTGACCAGCTCTTTTTTACGCGAATTTTTCTAGAAAAGGAATCATACCCTCAACTAGGGGTATAAGCCAGCTTCGGAGTACTACAGAAGGTATCGCAAGGCTATCCCTATACCTCAGAGCTGCTGTTCCTGTGCTACGAAACCGAGAATGAGATTTTTTGCATAGCGAGACATCTAAGTTTTAATGCCAGTCTGCAGAAAGTTACTGTTTCAGAAGCGACGCAATGATGAGTAGAGAGAAGCGGCCAAAAGTATGTCAGCGTCGCAGATTTTGAGCATAAGGAATCACTTGGAGATACCTATCTGGTCTAGAACCAAAATTGAGCTTTAGAGAGCTATAAGCTTTTGCTATGATTGCAATCTGAAGACAGGCGTACTTTCTCCATTTCGGAAGCTAACCAGCGGTGAGGGTAGTGATCAGGATTAATGTGAAAAGTGTCTCAGCGTTGAAAAACAGATCGTTTTGAGTGTAATTCTTTTTGGTAAAGACGTATCTAGCTTTACTGTAGTTCTTTATAACTGGAGTCTAATATGGATTCAAAGCTGCTTTCCTCCCAGTTCTAAAAACAAAACAAAACTCCTCCCCCCCCCCAACCTTTGACACGTCAGGAGTGCTAGACTTAGTGTAGAACCGGGTGAGACGTTCGAAGATAGGCGCTTTGAGCAGAATTGGTCATTTCGCCGTTAGGGCTCAGAAACCCACAGGCGGGCACTAATGATTACAGGTTAACATGTCACACATTTATACCTGACGTCGCCGGAAAGCAAAGACAATTTCTGCTCCATAACCTTTATTAGAGAAACCATAACAGGGTGCGTACCGCCAGTCTGATGAAGCCGTATTTTCTGGGTTTCACAAACTAAGCAGTGGGATATATGCTCAGTGAAGGTTTACTAAAGAATATCAGAGAGGTGTTTTTTATCAGATTTGAAAGATACTCCAAAAATTGTCTTTCACTCGACCCAGCGCTCTCATAAACCCTGATAATATTAAAATATTAAAATATTAAAAAAGGTGTGAGAAAGTTGTAAAACCCAATTAGACTAAAAATTTGTATGTCACCCGTCATAATGACGTAAGGAAGCGGTAAGTGTTATTGTAGTACAGGCGACAACTTCAATGGTTGTACTTTGACAACTTTAATGGTTGTACTTTATAATTACTGCAGAACTAATCACAAGGTTCAAGAATAAAAAATGAGATTTGCAAGGCGATTCGTTTTAGCTATGAGTTTGATCTGAGAAATTCATAGTTTCACAATTTCGTAAGCAAAGCAATGATGAGGGGAGCGGTGAGGATTCATGCCTAAAGTTTGTCAGTGTTGGAAACCGGATTTTTTTTCTCTACAATAGTGTCCCACATACTTAACACCAGAATGCGGAGAGTCTAGCATTACTGTAGATCATGTGACGGGGTGGTAATACCGAGCTTCTTTCAGCATTCTTTAATAAGGCTCTTCCACCTTCCATAGCACTTTCAGAACAAGGAGAAAATTCGTAGAACGGAATTTGAGCAGAGTTGATAATGTCTGTATAGTGTTACAAACCCACACTACCATTGCAATGGGAGCTAATGATTACAGCATACTGTGTCACCCGCTCATACCTCACAGGACAGTAGAGAATCCTGGGCCCAGTTCAGTTTTCTAGAAAATATCACAGGGTATTCACCATCTGGTGAAAGTGTTTTGTCTTTGGTTCAGAAAACAATCAGCAATGTAAGCAGAGTTGCGGTTAACTACAAAGTTTGAGTCACGTTTTGTTTTTTTATTTGTAAATCAGATTATTGAACAGCTTTGAAAGTTACTCGAAAAAAAATGTGTTACCTTAGGAGAAGCACACTATTTAGTCAATAATACTTAAAAAAATGAGTGAGTGTTGCAAAAACCCATTTACAGCATATTTCAGACTGAGCGACATGAGGAGCATTAAATAGTATTGTAGAAATGGCGACAAGCTTGTAGCACTAATTTTGAGCAGAATTGACAATGGCAATTGAAAGTGTCTCACAACCGCAATGGAGATTTAAGCTAATTAATGATTAATGCAGAACGAATAACAAGGGTATCCCTCTCTTCTCAAGAACATAGTGCTACGCTTTAGCTATTATTGAAATCTGAAGAAAATCGTAGTTTCTCCATTGTGGAAATGAAGCAATGATGAGGGGAAAGACGAGGATTAATGTGAAAAGGGTCTCAACTTTGGAAAACAGCACTACATTTCTAGCTTGATAAACTTTACTACAGAAAACATTACAGGGTGGGTAACACCAATTTGATGAAAGCCTTGTTTGCGCTGTTTCAGAAACGAAAGAGCGATATAAGCACCATTGAGATTTACTACAAAACATTCAGTTTTCTTGAATTTTTTGAATAGATTTGAAAATTGCTATAAAATGTGTATTCCACACCGAAAGAGTACTCTCATTATACAGAAATAATATTAAAGAATGTGTGAGAGTACTAGAATACCTATTTAGCGAATATTTCGGCATTTCTCCCAAAACTTGTCTCCCAATCGCCATAGAGCTGTTAGGGGCATTAAGCATTACTTTAGAACCAGCGGCAAACTCGTAGCCCTAATTTTGAGCAGATTTGACAATGGCTTAAGAGAACATCTCACAACTTCACCGGAAATGATTACTGATTACTATAAAGTGTATCACAAGTCTAGCTTCAGACCTGAGATTCCGGTGCTCCAGAACCGAAAATGAGCGTTATTGATATGTCCACTTTACTGCCGATCGTAGCATAGAGATGTAATTCAAATCTGAAGAATATCGTGATTCCTCTTTTTGGGAAGCATAGCAATAATGTAGGGATAGTTGACAATTAATGGTCGTATCTCAGTGCTGAAAAACAGATTTTGAGAGTAATTATGCTTTTTTCATACAAAAATCTCTCCTTGAGTAGCATTCAGTTTTTTTCTGTAGAATAGGCGATAATTTCATATCCCTGATTTCGATCAGAGTTGATCATTTGTCTCAAAATTGTCTCTCACACACTATAGTGGATTAGTGCCTAGATTGTCACAAATATATACTTGAAAACGCAGGCAAGTTGAGGTTCCTCTGCTCCAGTTCTGAAAGAGGAGCTTTCATGACAGTTTACCTACTGTAGAATTTTGGATACGTTCGTAGCACTGATTTTGAGCATTTTAAAGTGTCTCTCACTCGCAGTAGCGATCTGAGGACAAGCACTAATACAGAAAGTGGCACAAGGCTACAGCTGGGAGCTAAGCAGATTTGAGGCTCCTGTGCTCCTGAGCCGACAATGACATTTAGCAGATTTGAACAGTACAGTATAATAGTGTTGTAACTATTTATGTTGTAACACTAAATATTTCAGCATTTTTCTACTACATGAGTGCCACCTGTAAAAGAAAAGAAGACAGGATTGCAATAGACAAGTGAGAAGAGTTAATTATTTCTGCAGCTGTCATCAGGTTGGCTTTACGGCCCTCTGAAACGTTCTGTAGAAAAAAATATATATCTGCAAAGCTCATGGTTCTGGACCACAGGAACTCAGCTCTGAGGGCAAGCCTTGTGACACAATCTGCAGTAGTCATTAACTCGTTTCACCGCACTAGTGCTGGTGTGCGATATTTTCTAGAAAAATGGCACTTTGACGCCTCCTTCGCTTACCCAAATTCTTTCTGTTTTTTCAACTCGTTTTGTAAAGACTCCCTTGCCTAAAAAAACCCCATCCAGCCCCGCTGATACCTTGTCATCACAGGGTAATATTTTCTGAAACAGCATAAGGAGAACCAAGGTGGGGGGTGGGGCGGGTGGTCTCACAATGAAATTAATAAATAGATGGTTTAAAACAGAGAAAAGTCACTACGCACAGTCAACCAGTGGAACGGTTTTCCAGGGAACGCTGTGAAGTATAAAAGGGTCCAAAAATGCAAGACAAGTTCCTGAAGAACAGCCCTATCAATGGCTATTAACAAGGATGAGCAGGGATGTACCCCCAAGGTCTAACTAGCCTTTGCCGCTGTTTCCCAGAAGCTAGGTGTGGAATAGGCTATGGATAATTTGATTATTGCATCATTTCATCTGAAGCACCTGGCACTGGTCACTGTTAGAAGACAGGATACTGGGCCTGATGCACCTCTAGTAGGTCTCAGGACAGTGATATAGTAAATTCAGGATTCACTTGTTGTTATAGCCTGACAGTGGTCTTCTGCTCCATCAGTGATTATAAACGTTCGGGCTGCTTCCGTTTTCGTATGCACCCTCAGTGTATTATGCAAGCTCTGTGCATCTAGCCTAATAGATGACACAAGCACCCGGAAAGAACACAGAATCAAATAAGAGATGAAGGCACCCGACTCAGGTTTATTGTTGAACAAAGAACATCAGTAGCAACACAGCAGCCAAGCCCCTATGCATTCGTATGCATGACAAGGGAGTCAGCTCTGTAAATAGTATGGATTTTACTATTGTCCTTTAAGCGGGATGAAGTTGAGGAACCCCCAACATTCCTAGACAGAGTTAAACACTCTAGGATACACACCTTACAAATCATCTTATGCATTAATGGCACTTGTGGTACCTCCCTGTGTACTTTCCTCCAAAGCATTCCTGTTTACCACTGGTGCTTATGCTTTCACTCCTGGGGTATGTCTACACTACAAAGTTAATTCGAAATAACAGCAGTTATTTCGAATTAACTTTAATAGCGTCTACACAGGCAAACTGCTATTTCGAAATAAATTTGAAATAGTAGAGCCCTTATTTCGAATTTGGTAAACCTCATTCTATGAGGAGTAACACCAAATTCGAAATAGCTATTTTGAATTAAGTGCTGTGTAGACACTTAATTCAAAATAGGGGGCCTCCAGCCCTTCCCAGGGAGCCCTGGTGGCCACTCTGGGCACAATCAGGAAAACTTACTCTCTTCTCCCCCAGTCCCGGAGCCATTAAAGGGGTAGACCCTGGCCACAGTGCCTGTGCCAGCTCCAAGCCTGCCAGCCCAGAGCCAGCAGTGGCCACTGGGGCCCCTGACCCAGTGGCCCCAAAACATGAGCCAGCAAGCCACTGGAAGCCAGCCCTCCACTGCTCCCCAGGAGCAGTCTGCCAGCTCCCAGGAACCTGACAGGGGCTGGAGAAGGTGGGCGCCTTCCTGGTCCAGGGTGGAGATCATGGACCTTATTCAGGTTTGGGGGGGATGCCCCCAACGTCCATGATCTCCGCACTAGATGGAGGAATGCGGCCGTCTATGGCAGGATAGCTGCCAGCCTGGCCACTAAAGGCCACACGCGAACCCAGGAGCAGGTTAGTATGAAAGTCAAGTTGGTCTGGCGAGACCCCAACCCTGAGCCCTGAGCTTCCCCTCCTCCTTCTTCCCTTTGCTTACCCCTTCCAACTCCCTCCTCCCAGGCTTCCCCCTCCCTTCTCCCACCCTCTCTCTTCCCCTCTCCCACCTCCTTTTCCCAGTCTCCCCAGAGGTTCATTCCCCCCCCCCCCCCCCCAGTTTTGTTAATAAACCCAGTTTGTATTTTTGAACATGCGTGTCTTTTATTTGACATCAGGAAGGGGGGCTAGGGAGGGGTAAGTGGAAGGACGTGAGGGAGGAATGGGGCACGAGCCCCTGGTGGGGAGGACCGGGGAGGCTCTGAGGGCTCCTCGGGGTGGACGCTCTCCCTCAGGGCCTCCTGGATCCTGACAGCCCCCCGATGGACCCCCCCCGGATGGCAGCCTGCAGCAAGTGCAGCCGGGCTGATGGTAACAACCCCATGAGACGCACCGGCATGCACAGGGGCAGCTCTGGCGCCATGTGGCCGAGTGCTGTGGTGTCCCTCATCGAGGTAGACAAGCAAGCGGGGAACCCTGAGAACTGTCTGTCCGGGGTGGAGGTAGGGTCCCTTTAAGCATGGAGCTCAGTTAGCCTCAGGCAGCAGCCCCACACACTCAAGTCCTAACCTGATGCCCTGCCAGCACTGGTTCCGGCCAGCCTTAACTTCGGTTCAGGGTCCACTCAGTGTGGATGCGCTATTTCGAAATAGCAAAATGCCATTTCGAAATAGTTTTTGTGTATAGATGCGTTATTTCGAATTAGCTTAATTCGAATTAACTATTTCAAATTAAGTTAACTCGAAATAGTGCTGTAGTGTAGACATACCCCTGGTGTTTCAAACTATTTTATCATGTACTACGTTGGGGAGGGAAGGGGGGGTGTAACAATATGGCTTTTCTGTAGCCAAATTGGAAGGCCTGTGGTAGGCCTGAAGCCATATTGGCAGCCAACGCCGCCTTCTGCAGCCAGACTGAAGAGTAGCACCCATTCTGTAAGGCCTGGAGTCACATACTCACAGTTCCATCTAAATTGTATTAAAATAGTGTCATACCGGGTTGTAAGAAGGGGACTTTGCCCTGATAGCTCACCCACTAATAAAGAAACAGATCTCAGGATGGGTAAAGAAAACTTAAGTAACACCATTCTGTCTGGCAAGAAACTGCTTATCAATAGAGGATGTTGTGGAATCCTCATCCTATGATCATTGTCACTACACTTTCCTATTGTTTGACTGTGTGACCTCTGTCTGGTTTGTAACTGTTTCTGTCTGCTGTATCATTAATTTTACTAGGTGTAAATTAATTAAGGTGGTGGGTTATGATTGGTTAGGTAATTTTGTTATGATTGATTAGTAAAATTATACTAAATTGGTTAAGGTATAGCTAAGTGTAGGAGTGGGGGGACAGCCCGCCCCAGTCAGACGTGTGCTTAGCTGCTCCCACCCACTTTACGTTTCTCTGCCCGGGTCGGTCCTTAGTATTCTTCGTTTGCTCTCCCCCGGCACCTGCCGCTTGGTTCGGCTTTTATCGCCGGGGCGAGGGGGTAGGGGGGCCCGGGCCCGCCCTCTCTCACGGGCCTCAGCCCAGGGCCCTAAGGACAGGTTTGCTAGGTCCTGTCCAGCCGGCGGGGCTAATGTCCGCAACTCACCGGCTCACCGGCTCCAAGCCCCGCCCTGAGCTACTTCCTAGCCCCAAGTCCTCCTCTGGTTCTGCTGCGGTTCCAGGGGGTCCGGCTCCCGCCCCCGCCCGGGTGACTTCCCTCCCGGGTTGCCTCCTCCTCTCCTGGGCATCCTCCCTCCCGGGTTGCCTCCTCCTCTCCCGGGCATCCTCCCTCCCGGGTTGCCTCCTGCTCTCCCGGGCGTCCTCTCCCCCGGGTTGCCTTACCCGGGGTTTAAAAACCCGCGCCGGCATCCCCCCAGCGTGATGTCACCGGCCGCCCATGTCACGACCAGTACGGTGCTCTGCCCTCTCCCTGGGCGCCGGTCGGCGCGTCTCTCTGGCCCCGCCTCCCCCACCTCTCAGCTGAGCGGCGGCAGCAGTACAGGGACCACACGCCGCCCGCGCTTCCTGGTCTGCCCCCAGGAGCGCGAGCGCAACCGCGGGGTCAGTGCGGGGTGGGTCTGCCTCTGCGGGGTGGAGGCTGCCCGTTCCATCACACTAAGCAAGACTCAGGTTTCATTATATAAACTGGGGTTCAAGAAGGAGAAGAAGAAGATCAGAAGTAACAGAAGGAAGAAAAGGCTGGAAGAGGACCAGGAGGAGGGGGGAAGACCTGGAAAAGAAGAACTCACCTCTGAGACAGCCTAAGACCAGAGGGTATGTCTACACTACAAAGTTAATTCGAACTAACAGCCGTTAGTTCGAATTAACTTTCATAGGTGCTACACATGCAAACTGCTAGTTCTAACTTAATTCGAACTAGCGGAGCGCTTAATTTGAACTAGGTAAACCTCACTCTACGAGGAGTAATGCCTAGTTCGAATTAAGTAGTTCGAATTAAGGGCTGTGTAGCCACTTAATTCGAACTAGTTGGAGGCTAGCCCTTCCCAGGTTGCCCTGGTGGCCACTCTGGGCCAAGCCAGGGAAACTCTTCTGCCCCCCTCCTGGCCCCGGAGCCCTTAAAGGGCCACGGTATGGCTACGGTGCCCGTGCCAGGTGCAAGCCTGCCAGCACCCAGCCAGCAGACCCTGCATCTGGCACGGCATGAGCCAGCCACTCACTGCCACCCAGCCCTCCGCCTCTTCCCAGGACCAGGCTGGCGGCTCACAGGAGCCTGCCCAGGGCCGCAAGAAGCCGGCGCCTGCCTGGTCTAGTGCGGAGATCGTGGACCTCACCCAGGTTTGGGAGGAGGCCTCCAACGTCTACAATCGCTGCACTAGGCACAGGAAAGTGGCTGTCTAGGGCAGGATAGCTGCCAGCCTGGCCACCAAAGGCCACATGCGAACCCAGGAGCAGGTTTGCATGAAAATCAAGTTGGTCCAGTGAGACCCCCAGCCCTGAGCTTAGAACATAAGAACATAAGAATGGCTGTACTGGGTCAGACCAAAGGACCATCTAGCCCAGTAGCCTGTCTGCCGACAGTGGCCAACACCAGGTACCCCGGAGGGGATGGACCGAAGACAATGACCAAGCCATTTGTCTCATGCCATCCATCTCCAGCCTTCCACAAACAGAGGCCAGGGACACCATTCCTACACCCTGGCTAATAGCACTCCATGGACCCAACCTCCATGACTTTATCTAACTTCTCTTTAAACTCTGTTATAGTTCTACCCTTCACAGCATCCTGTGGCAAGGAGTTCCACAGGTTGACTATTTGCTTTGTAAAGAAAAACTTTCTTTTATTAGTTTGAAGCCTGCTACCCATTAATTTCATTTGGTGTCCTCTAGTCCTTATATTATGGGAACTAATGAAGAACTTTTCTTTATGCACCCTCTCCACACCACTCATGATTTTATATACCTCTATCATATCCCCCCTCAGTCTCCTCTTTTCTAAGCTGAAAAGTCCCAGCCTCTTTAGCCTCTCTTCATATGGGACCTGTTCCAAACCCCTAATCATTTTAGTTGCCCTTTTCTGAACCCTTTCCAAGGCCAAAACATCTTTTTTGAGATGCGGAGACCACATCTGTACACAGTACTGAAGATATGGCGTACCATAGTTTTATACTTCCCCTCCTCCTTCTTCCCCTGGCTTCCCCTTCCAGCTCCCTCCTCCCAGGTTTCCCCCTCCCCTCTCCCACCCTCTCTCTTCCCCTCTCCCACCTCCTTTTCCCAGTCTCCCCAGAGGTTAATCCCTCCCACCCCCAGTTTTTTAAATAAAGAGAGTTTCTATTTTTGACCACATGTGTCCTTTATTTTTTACATCAGGAAGGGGGGCTAGAGAGGGGTAAGTGGAAGGAGGTGAGGGAGGAATGGGGCACAAGCCCCCGATGGGGAGGTCTGGGGTGGCTCTGCAGGCTCCTCGGGGTGGAAGCTGTCCTGCAGGGCCTCATGGATTCTGACAGCCCCCCGATTGACCCCCCTGGATGGCAGCCTGTGGCAAGTGCAGCCGGGCTGATGGCCGAGTGCTGTGATGTGCCGAGTGTGGGCACTCAGGGCACTCCAAGACAGGACTGCTTTGCTGTCCTTCATCGAGGTAGACAAGCAAGCGGGGAACCCTGAGAATTGTCTGTCTGGGGTGGGGGTCAGGTCCCTTTAAGCACAGCCCTCGGCTAGCCTGAGGCAGCAGCTCCATACTCTAAGTCCTAACCTGATGCCCTGCTGGCACTGGTTCCAGCCAGCCTTAACTTCGGTTCAGAGTCCACTCAATGTGGACATACTAGTTCAAATTAGCAAAACGCTAATTTGAATTAGTTTTTAGGTCTAGATGCACTAATTCGAATTAGCTTAGTTCGAATTAACTAATTCAAATTAAGTTAGTTCGAATTAGTGCTGCAGTGTAGACATACCCAGAGAGACTGATATTGCCTGGCCAACAGGGGAAGTCTGCCTGCCTTTATCAGGACTGGTGAGTATCACACTGTGTGCTTAGCATGTGCTTTCTGCTTGTTTGGGAATTGTCAATAAATAGAGGATAAGGACATTACTGTGTGAGGCTCTTTCAGTGGCTAAAGATCCTGCCAACCCACGGGTTGTTACACCCTGAGCCAGGGCCGGCCTTAGGCCGAGTCGCCTGATTCCCCTGAATCGGGCCCCGTGCTTAAAGGGGCCCCGCGCCCTAAACCCGGAAGTGTGCCGGGTGCCATGGGCAGCGAGTTAATATTCAGAGCCGGGGCCCTGCTCCAGCAATATTTGGAGCTGCGTTTCTCCCCCGGCTCTGCCTGGAGAGGTCCCCAGACCCCACCTGCCGGCCCCCCTGTGCATCCTCCCACCCCAGCCCCAGAGCATCCCCCTCAGCCCAAGCCAGTCCCTGCCATGTGCAGATCTCAGTGTGGCTCCCCCTTGCTGGCTGCTGCTGCTGCCATGCGTGGCGTTCTCAGGTGAGTGGGGAGACACCCAGGCGTGATGTGACGTCACAGCCCAGGACTTTAAAACTGCTCGGCGCTGTGTTGCGCCGCTCGGCCTAGCTCCGGGTTCGGAGTCCAGGGACTTCTGGGGCCGGAACGCAGACTCCAGCCCCGCAAAGTGGAAGGCAGAAGGTAAGGGAGGGGGAAAACTAGGGGGAAGGGGTGGGAGAGGAAGGGACTTGTGCGGAGGGGGAGGGAGAAAATAGGGGAAGGGGTGGGAGAGGAAGGGGCTTGTGCAGAGGAGGGGAGGAAGAAAGGGAAGGCACCAAGGGACAGCGTGGAGGAGAGACAAATGCCAGGGGCCAAGTGCAGACAATGAGGAAAGGGCAGGAGGAGGTGTCAGTGGGAGGGAGGACAGGGTGATGCTGGGAGAGGAGAGGAGAGGGGAAGGGCATTGGGGGCTAGAGGGGGGAGGAGGAGGTGCTGGGAGAAGGCTTGAAAGAAGGGGTGGGCATGAGAAAGATGGGGATGGAGCAAGTCATGTGTGAGGGCACAGAGGGGCAGGAGGAGAATGGGGGCAGAGTGGTGAGGGGTGGGCATCAGGGAAAAAGAGGGCAAAGGGGGAAGGGGCAGTAAGGGAAGGCAGAGGCGCCAGGGGATTCTGGGGTGAAGCAGAAGGGCAGACACCTGTAGGGGAAGGACCAGCACGAAAGGAGAGAGGCAGGGCAGGTGTGTAGAGGGAGGTGTTAGAAGAGGGGATGAGGAGGGGTAGCTCACATGATCAGAGTGGGGCTACTGGAGGAGTGGGCACAGGGGGGAGAGAAGGGCTGGTGGAGGGGGGCAGGTCGCAGGAGGGCTGAGGGCAGTGAGAAAGGCAGGAGTCAGGACAGCAGAGGAGGGTGAGGAGTTGGGGGGCAGCAAGCACCAGGGGAGCTGATGGAGGAAGGGGAGGAGACATGGCAGCAGAGAGAAAAGGTAAAGGTTTATAAAATATTTATTAATAACTTTAAACTAGGTTCGTTGGGGGACGGTGACCAAAACCCTGAGGGGAGTGGGAAAGTCGGATATCGGGAAGAAATGCAAAGAGGAACAAGCAAGAAAGGAGGACCCCGATTTGAATGGAGAAGATAGGGCGATCAACTGGTTATCTGAGGTGTTTGTACACTAATGCGAGAAGCCTGGGCAACAAACAGGAAGAACTGGAGGCCCTGGCCCAGTCTAAGAAATATGATTTAATTGGGATAACAGAGACTTGGTGGGATGACTCACATGACTGGAGCACTGTCATGGAAGGGTATAGACTGTTTAGGAAGAACAGGCAGGGGAGAAAAGGAGGAGAAAAGTGGGTAACAGGGGGTTGTCCTTTTACTGTCGTGGTGAAATAGGCTCTCTTTCTTCAGCACCATTGTCTGACTCAGGCTTTGGCTACACTAACAAGTTTTTGTCACCAGACCTGCCTTTTGGATACAAATAGTAATAGAGATGTAGCCGTGTTAGTCTGGTCTAGCTGAAATGTGTTCACTTTTTTTTGTTTGTATCCCTCTGATATATATGGTCATGCCAATTTTCTTCCACAATTTGATCTGAGGAAGTGGGTCTGGCCCACGAAAGCTCATCACCTAATAAACCATCTTGTTAGTCTTTAAAGTGCTGCACATAGTCCTGCCTTTTGTTTTGGATACAAGACAGAACATACACACTGCAAAACAATTTTTGCTTGGAAAAATGCCCAGTTTTGGTGGCAAAAAAATGTCCACCCCCAGCCTTTTTTTCTTTCCCTCCTTTCCCTTTCTTTGTCAACAAAAAAATAGCGTGGACTCTGCTGTTTGTTTTGTCTACAGAAATGGCTTCTGCCACTAGTCTCCACAATGCCTGCCCAGAGCATTCTGTTCAGTGTTTTGATCTCTGCTTTCCCATTTAAAAGCTCCAGGAAGTATCTGCCAGCTGAGTGAGCTGCTCTGTTGTTTGGGAAACATAGAGCAAATAAGTGGAGTGCCAGACTTGTCCCAGGAAGGATGGGCTTGAGTTGGGGACGAGGCTGTTGTGCTGCTTTTGCACAGAACCAACAGAGCTAGTCATGATGACGCTAATTGCAGCTAAGGTGGCTGTGGAAGAAGTAGGCAGTAATCTCAAGATGGCACTGCTTTCCCACAACACTGTATGCTGCATTGTTCACACTATCAATGATGGTGCATCTCCCAGTGGGGAATATTCTCTGGGGATTCATGTTTTGTCAACGTTTGGCTTTTGGCATGAGTTTTTCTAGCTTGATAGCATAGATTAAGCCTCAGCCTGATTGGTCTTGTGTTCTTATAACATCTGCTGTTTCCTGTCTGAATATTTCACATTCATTGGCATTAGCTTCTGAATCCACGCATTGTGAACAATACAGTACTTGGTTTACTGAAAGAAAACCTGCTTTTTTCTGTTTGGTGTCCAATACCTCTAGAAGCTGACAATACCATAATATTTGTTTAGCTATACAATTCCTTAAATATCATATAGCTTGCACTGATTAAGTGTGACAAAAGCTTTCATTATAGACATCACATGACTGCCTTTTGTGAAACCATAGGAGCCGGGAATCCCAAGTACCACCATGTCCTCTGCCAGTTGGCATCCAGAGCTGTGTGGCTCACAGTGAAGGGGCAGAGGCAGGGCAGAGGGAGGGTCAAGGCCAGGCCAGGTTGCTTGTCCAAGCAGGCTCAGGGTTCCACCTCACACACCCAGTGGTGCTCCTCTGTGCATGGGGCATCATACCACTGCCCGTCCTGCAGTGTCAATGCACAGTTCTCCTTGCTTCCGCCACTGGGTTCCCCTGTCTGCCAATAGCTGAAAGCAAAACAGGAAGAAATAGAGCAGAGCTGGAGATGCTGCAATCCCCATGACACCCAAGGCCCCCTGTCTCACCCACCAGACCACACAGTCCCCAGACCATTTCACCTCATGCAGCCACAAGCCCGTGGGGACACCACCATCCCCCCCCCCCCCATCTCCATATTCCCTGCAGCACCGGTTGCCTTGCAAGTCCCATAGCCACCTTTGACACACACACCCTGCCCTGCCCAATGACCATCACAGTGGGAGGGGTGCTGTGGTCCTGCAGCAAGGGATCTGGGACTTGCAAGAAACATGAGCAGGAACTGGAGTAGGCAGAACTGAGGAAGGAACTTGTGCTGGATTGGGCCAAGGACACAGAGACAATCCCGCATCTCACTCCTCCCACACAAGCAGCTTGCAGCATGGCAGGTGGGGGGGGAGGGGAGCATAACCCCCATGGGCTCTTCTGCAAGAAACGTTTCTGAGTCCTAACTGACCAGCTTCCTAGAAATCACTTCCTCAGATCCCATCCCAGGGACCAGGACCAGAGGGACAATTGGAGGGAGGGGAAAGGAGAGTATCAGTAGCCAACATGGGACAGAAGCGAGGTGGTGCAGATTTGCAGCACATTGAGCAAATTTTGTAGTGCCCTAGGGAGCTGCATGTTGCGTGTGAGGTGGTGCTGGCTCCAGCAGCTAGCTCCATCTTCCTAGCAGGGCTGTGCCTAGGAGGATGCAGCATTTGGGATGGCCCTAACTCTGACCATGCTCTGCCTTCATCCATTCCACACTCCTCTCTTTCCCCCGAGGCTGCGGACTGTGATTGAGTGGGAAGTTCAGGAAGAGGGATGAACCCAGATCTCATATAGCTGTGTCTGTGTGTGTGTGGGGGGGGAGGTGTCACACTATTGGATTTTAAAGAGAGCAGATAGCTCACTGTTGCACCCACTGGTGGCATTTGCCCCAAGTTGTGTACAGAGTGGGCCATGTGAGGTGTCAAATGGAAGCTTATGCGCTACTGATTCTGTGTATAATGCCCGTGTACTTGTATGATTTTTGTGTATGAAGTTATGAGTATGGGCTCTATTCTTGTATTGTAAATAGTCTCTGTCTGGGAGGGCGCAATGGGCCTGGACTCTGTGAGAAATGATTGTTCAGTGAATGACTGTACTAACTAGCACTGCTTCATGGACAGTGGCTCTCAGAGGAATGTGTCTGGGAAACCTGCAAGCCAGCCAGTGCCTCATGTTTACTTGAATGTGGAACACAGACAGGTCACTTGATCCTGAGACCAGTTCCAGTTTGGGAACCACCAGGAATATAAAAGTTCCACAAGGGCAACTCCATCTTTGTTGTCAATCTTGTTCCTAATGCCAGAAGCATCCTTGCTAGAGACAGAGAGCCGGGAAGGACTCATCCTGCTACAGGATGTACACCAGAGACTTTTAAACTAGTAGTTGGTAACATCTCTGCTAAGACTCTGCATCAAGAACTGAGTGATTGATGTATGTAATGTATTCTAATGCTCAACCTTTTCTTTCTTTTATAATAAATCTTTAGATTTTAGCTTCTAAAGGATTGGCCACGAATGCTCTTGTAGGTAAAATCTAAAGTATAAATTATCCTGGGACTGTGGCTGGTTCTTTGGGACTGGTAGGCTCTGTTTGGAGTTGGTGAGATTGGGTTTTATAACCTCTCACCTATGTGTGTAAGGTCTTGGTCTGATTGTGGCACAGGGAAAGCTGGGGTGTCTAAGGGGTTTTGCTTCTGAGGCTTCCTGCTGGCCAGATTGGCAGCTGAAGTGCTCTATGTGACGGTTTGTGGCTTACATGGAAAGGGAAAGGGCTCTAGGCGAGGGCTACCCGGTAGCCCTGGTTTTGAGCAACTTGCCCTGAGCGGACATGCTCAGCAGTCTCCTGACTTGGCCCAGTCTGTCACGGGGGGCTGTGGTCTGTAGTGGAAGTTGCAGATCCCATGTCTAGAAGTGCAGGGAGAGAAGCAAGTTGGGGCTGAGGGGGCAGTAGCAGCTGGGTTGGAACAGCAAGGGTTGGGATTGAGGGGAGCAGAAATCTCAAGTACAGAATGGCAGGGGTCTGTGGGGGTAGATTAGGAAGGGGAACAGAAATCCCAGCTCCAGAATGGGAAGGTTGGGGACTTTCACTGAGGGGCACATTGGGGGCAGAACCCAAGTCTGGAATAGCAGGGAGCTGCAGGTCAGGGTGAGGGTCATTTTCCCACCTTACGGCTCTAGCTATTTGTCCCTATTTCAGGGCCAGGTCTTCCATACCTGGTATTGGTGGCTGGGTGAGTCCCGTCCACCCACATCCAAGCCCCCTCAAGTGCCTGGTCTGTGAGACCCATCCAGGAGGCTGGTACTTTCATGGAGGACACAATGTGAGCCTAAAATTCAGAGAGAATAGCATTACTCTGGGGTGGACCCCCCACCCCAATCCTCCAGGCCCCTCCCCCCACAGCATGGAGGTTGCTGGACATGGACAGGCCCTGATGCTGCCTGATGGCTAAATGGTGAAACAGGAGCTCAGTGTGACATGGCCCCAGGGTTATGATAGCCCCCAGGAGCTATGAGCTGGGTGGGACCTGCTTGGTGCAGTGTCTGCAGCTTTGCAAGGCCAGGTCAGGCATCTCTCCCACTTTGACTTGTTGACAGCCCAACAATCCTCCCTGCAACACAGGAGACTTCTGCTCCATCACTCCTGCTGCCCAAGGGGCACCAGGGCACAGCAAGTTGGAACGGGCTGTGTCACAGTGACAGACTAGATGCCAGCTTTTGCCAAGGCTGTAGGTGTCACCTGAACACTGAGAAACACATGGCTGGCATGCTGACCAGCTCACCTGCATGTTAGTATTGTTCAATATAGGTGAGGAAGTTACCCTGTGTAAGTAACAGTGTTTTTTCTTGAGACGTGTGTCCCTATGGGTGCTCTACTATAGGGCTATGTCTATACTGGCGGGTTATTGCACAAGAACGGCCATTCTTCCACAGATCATCCACACTGCCCACCCTCTCTTGCGCAAAAAGATTTACAGTAAAGCATGGTAAGAGAGGGCTTCTTGCGCAAGAGCTACTCTCTTTTCTAACAGGGCTTCTTGAGCAAGAGGGCAGTGTGGACACTCGGCAGGGATTTCTTGTGCAAGAAGACCCTATGGCTAAAATGGCCATCAGAGCTTTCTTGCGCAAAGAGAGCATCCACACGGCCATGGATGCTCTTGCGCAAAAGCACATCTCGCACATGGCAGTGTGGACATGTTCTTGCACAAGCGTTCTTGCACAAGAACGCTTGCGCAAGATTTTCTTGCGCAAGAAGCCGCCAGTGTAGACATAGCCTACGTGTAGGTGTACCCCTGTGCCTCTAATCAGAGATTTTTGGTAAAAGTGCCTGTTGAGACCACACATGTGCTCTCCTTCCCTCGTGATGTAATTCGAGCCTATCTAGCACTGTGCAGGCAAAAAGAGTCTTATTTCCTTCGCTACTGCAGAGCCCTATAGAGAACGCCGAAGTAGAGGGGAGGATGGTAGGGTGTGGAGCACCTATAAGGATAGATCTCAAAGAACCATCGTTACTGCACAAGGTGAGCAACTTTCTCGTCTTCTTCAAATAGTGTCCCTATGGGTGCTCCACTGTGACTCCAAGCCGTACTTACCACAGGGCTATGTCTACACTGGCGGGTTGTGCAAGAACAGCCATTATTCCGGAAAGCATCCACACTGCCCACCCGCTCTTGCGCAAGGAAATTTACAGTATGGCGTAGTAAGAGAGGGCTTCTTGCGCAAGAGCTACGCTCTTTTCTAACAGGTGTAAGCTCTCTTGCGCAGGAGCTCTTGCGCAAGAGGGCAGTGTGGACACTCAGCAGGGATTTCTTGCGCAAGAAACCCCCTATGCCTAAAATGGCCATCAGAGCTTTCTTGTGCAAGAGAGCGTCCACACTGCCATCGATGCTCTTGTGCAAAAGCACAGCTCGCACATGGCAGTGTGGATGTTTTCTTGTGCAAGACTTCTTGTACAAGAACCCTTGTGCAAGATGTTCTTGCGCAAGAAGCCGCCAGTGTAGACATAGCCCTGGAGACTAGGGCCTCAGAGTGGAGTCTGTTACCACATAGGCTATGTATACACTGGCGGCTTCTTGCGCAAGAACATCTTGCACAAGGGTTCTTGTACAAGAAGTCTTGCACAAGAAAACATCCACACTGCCATGTGCGAGCTGTGCTTTTGCACAAGAGCATCGATGGCAGTGTGGACGCTCTCTTGCACAAGAAAGCTCTGATGGCCATTTTAGGCATAGGGGTTTCTTGCGCAAGAAATCCCTGCTGAGTGTCCACACTGCCCTCTTGCGCAAGAGCTCCTGCGCAAGAGAGCTTACACCTGTTAGAAAAGAGCGTAGCTCTTGCGCAAGAAGCCCTCTCTTACTACGCCATACTGTAAATTTCCTTGCGCAAGAGCGGGGTGGGCAGTGTGGATGCTTTCCGGAATAATGGCTGTTCTTGCACAACCCGCCAGTGTAGACATAGCCCTGTGGTAAGTACGGCTTGGAGTCACAGTGGAGCACCCATAGGGACACTATTTGAAGAAGACGAGAAAGTTGCTCACCTTGTGCAGTAACGATGGTTCTTTGAGATCTATCCTTATAGGTGCTCCACACCCTACCATCCTCCCCTCTACTTCGGCGTTCTCTATAGGGCTCTGCAGTAGCGAAGGAAATAAGACTCTTTTGCCTGCACAGTGCTAGATAGGCTCGAATTACATCACGAGGGAAGGAGAGCACATGTGGTCTCAACAGGCACTTTTACCAAAAATCTCTGATTAGAGGCACAGGGGTACACCTACACCTAGGCTATGTCTACACTGGCGGCTTCTTGCACAAGAACATCTTGCACAAGGGTTCTTGTGCAAGAAGTCTTGCGCAAGAGAGCGTCCACACTGCCATGTGCGAGCAGTGCTTTTGCGCAAGAGCATCCATGGCAGTATGGATGCCCTCTTGCACAAGAAAGCTCTGATGGCTATTTTAGCCATAGGGGTTTCTTGTGCAAGAAATCCCTGCCGAGCGTCCACACTGCCCTCTTGCACAAGAGCTCCAGCACAAGAGGGCTTACACCTGTTAAAAAAAGAGCGTAGCACTTGCGCAAGAAGCCCTCTCTTACCACACCGTACCGTAAATTTCCTTGTGCAAGAGCGGGCGGGCAGTGTGGACAGTCTGTGGATTCTTGCGCAAGAACGGCCATACTTGCGCAAGAAGCCACGAGTGTAAACATAGCCATAGAGTACTATGGAGAGTTGAAGATAGCATGGGGACCAAAACTTCGGTGATCACATAATTTTCTGTGAGTGTCTGGGCAGTGGTCCAAGTCACTGCTCTGCAGATTACTGAGCTAGAAATATCTGCAAGGTAGTTACCAAGGTAGAAACTGACCTTATGGAGTGCGTATGGCCTCTGGATGGAAGCGCATTGTGCCCTAGATAACAATTATTAATGCAACCAGAGACCCATTTAGGTTGTCTTCTAACATGTAGCATATGCAGAATCATCCCCCGTATCACAAAGTGGGCGTGGGTGTAGCATATGCAGAATCGTCCCCCGATTGTCACAAAGTGGGCGTGCGAAAAATGGGGAGATAGATCTGTTGATTCGTATGGAAATTGCAGAAACCAGAGGAGAAACTTGAGATATGGCCCTAAAAAAATTGTCTTTAAAAAAAGGAATTGATCATATCTTGTACACGTGATGTATATAAGTATAAGAAAGCAAGTTGCCATGGACTCAAAGGGAGGTCTAGTGAAAGCCCTGAGAACTAGACTAAGATTTCAGGCTGGAGGAGATGGTGTCACATGTGGGAAGAGATTCTCAGTGCCCTTAAGGAATCTACACATCAGCAGGTGAGCAAACACTGAGTATTTGTCCACCTGGTTGTGGAAAGACTGTTCATGGCAGGATGTACCTTAATGTATCTAAAATGTAGTGTAAAATCAGAGGGAGGAAGATGAGCTTGAGTTTTGTCACCTGTTGGGGAGAAGACCCCATTCAGGGCAGGGTGAGGGTGCCCGTCTCACACTGGTGACTCTCATATTCTGTATTTCTTATCCCCCATTTTGGCTATGTCTACACTGGTGGCTTCTTGCGCAAGACCATCTTGTGCAAGAACACGTCCATACTGCCATATGTGAGATGTGCTTTTGCGCAAGAGCATCCATGGCAGTGTGGATGCTCTCTTGTGCAAGAAAGCTCTGATGGCCATTTTAGCCATAGGGCTTTCTTGCGCAAGAAACCCCTGCTGCGTATCCACACTGCCCTCTTGTGCAAGAGCTCTTGCGCATGAGAGCTTACACCTGTTAGAAAAGAGAGTAGCTCTTGCGCAAGAAGCCCTCTCTTACCACGCTTTACTGTAAATCTTCTTGCGCAAGAGCGGGTGGGCAGTGTGGATGCTCTGTGGAAGAACGGCCGTTCTTGTGCAATAACCCGCCAGTGTAGACATAGCCCTTGTGTCTCTAATTCCTCTGACCAAAGTTTGTATGCTCCTGCCCTCTTGCCCTCAGGGTGGGGGTGACCCAGAGGTCAGAGCCCAAATTGACCCTATTTGCAGGGCAGCGCAGTTCAACAGTCCCAGGAAAGGCTCTTCTCAGAGCTGGTAGAACTAAGAATGGCCCCAGATATAGTCAGATCAGTCTCTAGGAATGAGGAATGCAGAAGCAAGCATGTGTCTTTATTCCTCTTCTTTTCCTTTCTTTTCTTTTCCCATAGGGGGAGAAATGGGGAGATGCCCCCAGACAGGATGAAAAACAAAGGTTTTTTTTCTCCATCTTTTTAATCCCAAGCGAGTTTAAAAAAACCCCCAAAAGGGACACTATTAGGGAGAAAAAAGAAAGAAAGCTAGCTACTATTTATGCTAATGATACAGATAAGGAAAAGACAACTGCTCTCTAGTATGAAGCCAAAAGCTGGAAGTGAGAGGCTAGATAGCTTCCAGGTATATCACAAGGAAGGGGGGGAGGAGTCTCAAAAGGCACTGCTATCTTCTGTTAGAGATGCAGGGGCACACATACACCTACACTGGAGTACCCATGCCGACACGCATATCGAAAATGTCAGACTTGGCAGTTGCGGCGTGCATTACTTTCACTTCTACTCTCTGTATCTCATGCTATAAAGTGATATGCATGTTTTATACAGTAATTGACAATGTGCCTTCTCTGAACCCGTGAACCAGAGAATGGTCTCCTGCCCTCTCAGAAGGGCTATCAAAACTAATGGGACATTGTGAAACATTGCCTTCCAAAGAGTTAGCAAATGGATCTTTCACACCTGTGACAGTGCCATGTGTGCCCATCTTGAATGCTGGAAGAGGGGGATAAAACAGGGACAAGAATATTTTCTAGCTTCTGTTGGAGGGCCTGACGCATGGGCCTGGTGCTTGAAGCAAGAGTTATACTATGAGTAACAGACAGGCCTTGTCAAAAGCAAATGTTTGCCTGCAAGTCAGTGTCTCTTGGCACTAGAACTCCTAACACTGATAAAAGCATGTGAAGTATGTAAGCACAATCCACCAGGGCAGTACCGGGACACCCAACTGAGTACATGATAAAATAGCTTGAAACAACAAGAGTGATAAAAGTATAACAACGAGCAGTGAATTCTCTGGAGGAAAGTCCAAGGGGAGGTACCAAATGTGTCATTAATGTGCAAGATGATACATACAGTATGTATCATATAGTGTGTTCATTTCAGTCTATAAATATTGAGGTACCTCACTTAACTCTTTGGCCAGCCTATGAGGCCATAGTGAAATCCATACTATCGATTGAGCCGAGACCATTGTCCCGGTACAAATATATAGGGGCTTGGAGGTCATCTGGCTATCAACAACTATTAATGTACTTGCTTCGATAATAAACCTGACTCAGGGGTCTTCGTATCTTATCTGAGTCTTTGGGGGCTCTCGTAAAGTCTATGATGCTAGCTACCTGTGTAGTGCTGGCACAATATACTGAGGGAGCATACAAAATTGTATGCAGCCAAATGTTTATCATCACTGACGGAGCAGGAGACCTGTCAGGATGCCACTATGGATTCACAGTGAAACCTAAATTTACTGTATCACTGTCCTGAACTATTACAACTTCACTATTTGCATGTCATAGGGCTGGAAGCAGTGTTCCCTCTAAGCTGCAGGGCAGCACAGCTTCACAGGTGATTAATCAGACCCACCCAATTAGAGTCTCCCTGCACAGAGCTGTGAAGCTGTGTTGTTGCTGAGTTTTGGGGGATCACTCGTTGGAAGTAGGGAAAAGGAGTAGAGATGCCCAAGTCAACCTGGGCTGATCCTACTGATGACAGAGTTCTGACACCTTTTGGAACTGTAGACTGTAACTCATTTCCGTAATGTATTGCCTTCTTTAACCTGTACCCAGAGCCATCCCATCCATAGGATGGACCAGAGCAACCACCACAGGCTCCATGCTTTGGGGGGTCCTGCACTTTAGGGAGACACAAATTCCAGGGTGGTCTGCAGGGTTAGCCAGGGGGGCTGGTGCCAGCAACAGCAAGCAACCCAGCTCCAGCCTGCTCAGCTGGCTCCCAGCGTCATTTGGGCTGTGTGTGGAAGCCAGAAGGAAAAGGCAGATAGGACTGGGGGAAGATGGCAAAGTACGGATGGGAGGAGGTAGGGTAGTGGCTTGGGAGAAGAGGCTGGGGATGGATGGAGTGGTGTGTTGTCTTCCTTAGGGATGGTCCTGCCTCTAAATAGTTCTCTTTTCCTTTCCCTAGTTAATAAATCCATAGTTAGCTTACTATTAGCTTGGCTACAAGTGTTATCGCTGGTGTGATGTCTGAGGTACAACTGATCAGGGATAAGTCTCTTGGGATTGGAAGCAACCTGAATCTTTCTGATCTTTGGTATCTGGCAACCAGCCTAGCGCTAGTCCAGTTTGCCTGGCTGACAAGATACATTAGGGAGCCCCAGAAGATGACTCTGCGGTAAGACTGTTGTAGGGCTTCAGGAGTTCACACGTGTTACTGGGTTGGTGATGTGGAAACCATTTCATATTTAGCTAGAAGCAACTTCATATAACAGAAGCCATTTAAGTTTCTCGCTTCTATACGTACACTAGAAAGTTCACTGACCTTCACCAATGTGAGAAAGGCCAGGAGGATGGGCTGTTGGAATGTGTTAATGAACTATTTTGAGCTGAAGCTCAGACTCCCTAAAAACCTGTTTCTTTCTGTGCTGATAACAATTTCTCTTTGAAGTTTGTTTTGATGGAATGCCCTGGCATCAGACTTGTTTGGTTAAGGGTATAAAATACTAGGATTGATTGTGTTGAGCAGCCTTACTGGGCCCGGCTCTGCTGGGCCCACGTTTGGCTCACTTTGCTTTACTGAGCAATAAAGCTGTCTGTTTAGCTGCCTAAACTGAGTGAGGCCTTTGCTTCAACACTGAAATATAATTATAGACCATACAGCTGATTAGTAGGGAGTGCCCTGCTTTTTGACAGTCTGCCCTAAGCTATTCACTGTTGTGAACCACTTCCAACAGCGTGACAAGCTGTTGCAGTGGTGGGGGTCAGGGTCCATTGCAGCCAGTTGTTTCTCTGATCCATTTCACTGATTGGCTGGCAATTTGGGCTCACACTTGGCTGGGTCCCCAGCAAGAACAAGGGGATTCTTCCTCCCTCCCCCCATCTGGCTCTCTCCTCTTCTGGCCACTTTAATTATTGCCTCCAACTAGGGTGTCTTTCCCTGGTGCTGGGGAGCCAGGCTGCACTCACTTTGGCTCCCCACTCTGCTCCTGGGTCCCTTCCACAGCACCTCTCACTCACGTTCCTCCTTCCCAGCCTTTCCCCTACATCCCAGTGCCCTCTAGCCCCCAGGACAGCCTGCTGCCCCACACGTGACCATCTCTTACCTGCTCAGCATGGCTGGTCACCTGGAGGAGCATGGCACCTAGAGAGGCACAGGAGCGGTTGGCAGCATCCCAGGTGCCCAAGGAGCGGGACTGGAAGTAGCATCTATCCTGGAACAAAGTCCAGCCCATGCGACATGGGGCACAGACTGGGTGGAGGGGAAGAGGCACTGCATTAGTCATTGGGGCAGGGGAATGCCTGGGCAGCCTCAGAATCTAGGGCAGTTGGCAGAGACTGGCAGGGCAGCCCAGAAGTTTGAGGACTGGGAGCCTGGATTCTGCTGCCCACTCCCCAGTGATCATCATCAGGTGTCTGATCCTCCTGGCTCCTGAGACCAAAATCAAAAATTTGCAAAGCTTTACTGTGGAGGAGCAGTCTAAGGTGACGGAAGGTCCCATCATACACTCCTCTTGGGGTAAGATGAAGCCAAATATGCTGGTACAGTCACAGAAGGCTGCACCCAGTTCAATGTTTCATGACAACCAGATGCAGCTCCTGAACCTAAGGCAAGCCACTGGCATGGCTCCGGGGCCCATTAGTCCTGGGCCAACACCCAGGGGAAACAACCATGCCCTGGATACAGAGCACCACCTCCACACACCACCGAGTGCTGCCCCAGGGAATTAACCCTATCCTGGTCTAGGGATCCATACACCCTAATGAGCTGAGCCACAGAAAGAAACTGCATAGCTAGCAAATTGGCCACGGGCTAGTGGCTGGGCTGACAAGAGCAGGGACCCTGTAGGCTAGCCTGTAGGAGCAGCCACATGAATGATTGCAGCAGGGGGCTGGGAATTAGAGTAAGGAGCATATGGGATGGGGTGGGGCAGGGGTTTGGTCTGCCCCTGCATCTGCTCCCTGGAAGGAGTTTGATCCAAGTGGGGCAGCCTGCCACTTGGTGGCTCAGCTAACACAAGCCCTGGTCATCAGGACAGCAATGGGAACCCTGGGAGGGTGAACAAGTTAAGGCCAATGGGGAAAGGGTTGGCTTCAATCACTGAGCTCCATGGAAAAGCCTCCCCGGACTCCAGGACAGCCTGGTCAGGCTTTACATGGTCATCTCCCCTGAGATGCTGCAAGGGGCAGCTTCCTCCCACTCAGATTCACCATCTCAGGTTCTCTGCAGACTCCGGCAGACTGAGTAACAACTGGGTCACATTTAGAAAATCAGACCCTGAATCACAACTCTGTAGGAAGCTTGCAGCTATTGGAACAGGAGCTCCTGAGACAAGGCCACCAGTGACAGAGACCAGACAGTCCTTGTCATCATTTTCAGCAAAGGGACGAGGACAAGCTGCCTAAAATGAGAGTTGCAGAGTCCCATGGGATGGGCTGATTCCAGAGAGGACTCCTGGGTTCTATTCCCAGCTCTGGGATGTTAGTGGGGGACTGCTGGCTAGAATGGGGGTCAGAGAAGGATCACAGGTGCTGGAGGTAGGAATGCTGGGGATGTGGCTGAACCCCCTGGCTTGAAGTGGTGTCCATTAAATAGAGGGCATGCAGTTTGGTTCAATGGCTCTTTACAAATTGTTCTAGTGTTCCCTGGGCAGGTTCCAACAGGTGTACGGGCAGCAGCATCATGGCTTGGAGGCAGGACAGGGTAGAACACTGATTGGCTCAGTTGAGGTGAAGGCCACAGGGCCAGGTAGGTCCTGTGGAACTCACCATGACAGAAGCGGGAGCAGAGGTCCTCGCGGCTAGCGTACACGACCCAACGGCTCCAGGGCCCAGCCCCTGTGTACAGCATCACCACATGGTTTGGACTGTTGCCATAATTGAAATAGAGATTCTCCCTGGCGAGCGCCAGCAACCCGTTGGCCTGGCACTCCCAGTGCTGCAGCTCCTTGTGGGCTTCACAGGGCTCCAGGCGCACAGCCACTCGACTAAGCCGCTTTGGCACAGCTACACACTGCTGGCTGGCCACATTCAACAGCTGGCCCCGGGACAGCCACTGGAAGTGCTGGCTGGGGGCGTCAGGGGTGCAGGGTGCAGCTGTCACAGAGCCACTGGCTGTTACATTCACACAGAGTTGGTGTGACTCACTGTAGATGAGGAAGGAGCCGGAGGCTGGTGGGAAAGAGAGATAAGTGCTGGGGGAGGAGCACCACAAGAAATGGGAGACTGGGTGTGAGGTCAGCATGATCCAGGGACCAGCTTCAGCAATAAGGTTGCCAACTCTCCAGTTGCTGAAAACTGTCTACCCCCAAGCTAGATCCCCTGCTCTGCCTCTTCTCCTCCCCCACTCTCCTGATCATTCACTGTCCCTTCCTCCTTGACACAACTGCTGCCTGCAGAGCTGGGCAGAGTGGGGCACAGTGATTGGACTCTGGCTCAGAACAAGTCAATTCCCAGAGTTGAGGGTCTGAGGGGGGTGTCAATTCCCAGAGTTGAGGGTCTGAGGGGGGTGTCAGTCCTTAGAGTGAGGGGTTGGGGCACAGTGAGGTGGATTCCAGAGCCAAAAGCTGGAGATGAGAGTCTGGGAGCCAGTTCTCTTCCTCAGCGCTTACTTTGGTAACTGGAATTCTAGTAGCACTGAGTGGACATGTCCCCCTTTAACCGGACACCTGGCAACCCTACCCAGCAAAAGGAATGAGGAGCAGGAGTAAGGGCCAGTCCACCTAACTCTGAGGCCTGAAGGTTTCAGGAAAGGTTGGGAGGCAGAGGCCCCCAAGAGCTCAGCAGGTGGAGTCAGCAGGGCACAGTGGGGCCGTAGGCCTGGGATTCACTACCACAGATACTCACCCACATGCCGGAGCAGCTGGTTCTCCACTTGCGTTCTCTCAAGAGTGCTGGCCACTTCCATATCTGCAGGAGATGGAAAACTCCTCACCAGTGGTCTTGGCATGTCACAGCAGCCGGGCATTGGGGAGGGGAGGTGAGGGGAATGGTCAGAGCTGGCAGCTATGAGCCAGGACTTCTCAGTTCTTGGGAGGCAGGTTAGGGCAGAGCAGTGGATGGCTCCTGGGAGGCTCAAAGTCAGGATGCCTGTGTTCTAATCACAGTTCTGCCACTGTCAGGCTTAGTGACCTTGGTCAAGTCATTGCCCCTCTCAGAGCTAAGGATGAGGACATATCACAGTTCAGAGCCAGCCCAGGGTGAAAACCCCACTCAATCTCCAGTCAATCACCTGTTGAACAACACTGGGGAGATCGGAGCTACCAGGCACCAGAACATCTTCGCTCTTTCCTTGCTGTAGGTATACAGCCTAGCACTCTTGGTGATGTGGCCTGTGAGATATTTTGTTCACTGTTGCCCATGTGCAGGGTTGCCAGTTTTTGCTGGTTTCCATCCGTGTAGTTTTTTTTCCTACTGGTGTTATTAAAATGACATGCACATAAAGCAAGGGCATGTGAACTGAGGTGCATGCTGATTGCACACAGCATTGACTGTGAGTACCACATGCTCCCTCTGCATCCAATCACTGTGCTGCTATGGTTCAATTGGCACACCCTGCACGTTCTAGGTATGCAAGTGCCATTAGCAAAATTACCCTCTCCCAGGACACTGTCATGGTTGTGCCAACCTTGTGGCCCACTCACTAGCCTATTGCTGATCTATTGGGAACAGGATGGACCTTCTGCCTGTCCTTAGTCCACTCACAGGGGCAGGGCAAGCTCATCCATAGCAGCTTCCTCCTGCACTGGATGACACTATGTAACACCCACCCTGCAGCAACCTGGAAAGCTCCCTCCAGCCCCATTCTGGAGAGGATGAGATAAAGCTCACACAGGCCTCTCAGGGAAGTAGCACCATATCTGGGTGGGGGAAGGGGGGCAATGGCACTTTCTTTGTATTCCAGTAGTGCCTCAGGATTTAGTATGACACACTGCCTTTACGCTTTAGGAGGCCCAAGCCCCAGCTCAGGAAAGCATGGCACTAGGTGCTGTACAAACACGGAGCAGACGGATTGTCCCTATTGCATAGAGCTCACAGTATCAGTTTAAGGCAAGAACAAGAGAGGTGAGGACAGACAGATGGGGAAGTACCAGGAAACAGTGAGGCGATATTGGTCAGCTCCACAGGCTGTGGGCTCAGCACATCAGCAGCCTGTTGTCTTGCTTTCTGTAGTCATCTCCGCAGAGGAGCACTCTGCAAAGTGTTGCAAGGAGGATAATGCATTGTCGGTGTTTGTGGGGGATCCCCCAAGCATGGAGGGCAGCCAGAGAAAGAGCTTGTTTGCCAGTGTGCCAGAGCTGTGGCCTGGGCAGTTAGGGGCAGAGATGCCCTCTTGACAGTGGATGGGAGAGACATCCATGCAAGTGCAGGTGAGGGGAGGGAGGTACTTACATTGGACAATGCCAAGTGTGAGGAGCAGCAGGTTCAGCAGCACAGAGACTCCCAGGACAGTCGCACAGGCCAAAGTCCACCACTGGCCTCGTCTCCATTCCCACACTAGGGGGATGGGAAATCAACATGGAAACAGCACATTGCCTTGATAGCCAGAGAAGCCATCAGAGCTCTCTCCAATGACTCCCCCACTCCTGAGAACATAATTTCACTCTAGGGAGGAATGGGGCACAGAGTGGTGAATGTGGCAAGCCAGTGGCAGAGCTAGGAATCCAGGAGTCCTGACTCCCATTTCCAGCCACTCTAACCACTAGACCCCACTTGTCTGCCATAGCTAGGGATGGAATCCACCCAGCAGTCCTGACTCCCAGCCCTGCCCCTCCTCCCCTGCCCCCACCAATTAGATCACAGTCTGCTCCCAGAGCCAGGAACAGAATCCAGCACATTGGACCCTCTCCTGCCAGCCAATCCCAAACCCATTACCTGGAGCCTGAGCCAGCTGCCTCCTCCTTCCTCCAATAGCTAGATCGACAGCCTCATATTGGCTCTCCTCTTCAGCATACTCATCACTGCTGGCTGGAGAGCAAAGCACAGGGTGACAGGTCCCCCACTGGCTCCATCAGCACCCATGGGAGTCCACAATGTCCTTTCCCCCCCACAGTTCATCAGTGCCCCTGGCACTATTTGATACCCAAAGGGGGGCTAGCACCTGCCCACTTCTAAAACCCCACTTCCCAAGCCTTGTGGGAGGGACAGCTGGACCCAGGGTTCAATTGATTACGGGGGACAAATGATGAAAAACAGGATCAGGGGTGCAGTCAAAGGTTCAAAATGAGGGAAATGGATGAGGACACCAAGCAGAGAACCTCGGACAGTGCCCACTGCTCCTCAAAGCTCTCTAGGGAGCCAGCGGATGCCACCCAGAGGAACTCTGTCCAGATGTGTGAGACCAGGGAGAAACAGAAGTAGGCCCCACTGTCACAGAACACCCCCTCATTCAACATCCTCCTCCTGGCATTATAGATAGCAGCTTTTGCTAGGGCCAGGAGGAGGCTGACGAGATCTTGCAACTTTGTGGAGCCACAGATAGGGTGTGCGTAAATGAAAAAGTGAGGGGAAAAGTGCAGTTGGAACTTCAGCAGGAGATTCTGGAGGACCAGAAATGGGGCTGCAACCTGGCGCATTGTAGGTAGGCATATACCAGGTTTTTCCTCATGCTGCAGAAGGGACAGGTGTCGGGGATGGGGGTGAACCATACCAAGTACACGCCCATGTTCATGGCCCCATGGAGGAGCCACCAGCTTATGTCCCTGATGGGCTGTGGGATTAAGGTGGAGTACACACTGGCCCATTGGGGTTCCTCACCCTTGACAGGTCTTAGATGGTCCAGCCATTTGGTGTCAGGGCGGGACACAAGAGTGAGGAAATGCAACGTGTGGAGCATGAGCATGTACAGATGATCTCTGGACACCGTTCAGAAACAGACCGGCTGCAAATTCGGGGGCTTGCAGAACAGGGACCCAAGAAAAAGGGCTGGCGGGCTTGCAGTAAGGGAGGGGCTGGGTGTACCCTCTCACAAGGCTCGCTGCAGGAAATCAAGAGCGGACTGCGAGAAAGCTGCCTTCACCTCCTGGAGCACTTCACCTCCAGGGCTTCAGAGGGTAAAGAGCACCATGCGCTGAGTGAGCACATGGAGATCCACCCAATCCCCCCTGTTGTAGTCCAGGAGGTCTCTGACCTTGGTGGTTTCTGCCAGGACCAACCTCTGGAGCACCGAGGGAGACTCCGCCACCTGCACACACAAGGCTGGATTATGGAGCAGGGGCTCCGTGAGGAGGTCTGCTCCCTCGGTGGCCACAACAGACCTGGTCACCGAGAACAGCATCCAGGTCTGGAGGAGTTCCTGGTAGAACTCTGGCAGCTCTGAGAGGTTTTGCAGAAGGATAAAAAAGAGCTGCCGGTTGTATAGGAGCCCTTGGAGGTGGCAGAGGAAGGCGCGCGCCGAAGTGCTCCACGCCAGACTACCTGCACTATACAGGAGTCTCTGCAGGGCCTGGAGGTGGAAGGTCTGGACCTGGCTGCACATGCAGACCAGGCCCTGGCCCCCCTCCTCCAGGGGAAGACACAGGACCCCTGCAGAGACCCAGTGCAGTCCTGGCCAGAAGAACTCCAGGGCTGTCCTCTGGAGCCAGGCCAGAACCTCCAGGGCTGGACTCAGTGTGTTGAGCCAGTGCCAGAGCATGGACAGGACTAGTTGGTTCAGAACCAGCACCCTCCCACGCAGGGAAAGACATCAGCGCAGTCCTGTCCATCACAATAGCCGCTCACCCTCCCTGGCCTCCAAACCCTGCCAGAGAACTGGCAGGGAAGGATGCGTGGCAGATAAAAAAAACACTGAGATAGAGCAGTGGACCCGCACTCCAACTGATGGCCTGAAACACGGGTGGGAGGGAGCTTGTCTGCCACCCGTCCCCAACCACCAGGCCAGAGCTCTTGACCTAGCTGACCCGGGCAGAGGAGGCCGCTGAGTAGATGGCTTGGCAGGCCTCCACCTGCACCAGGTCACCCAGGTCCTGGACCAAGAGAAACACATCATCAGCATATGCCAACAGGACAAGATGCAGCTTTGGCTCTCGGAGCACCAACCTCGTCAACCTCTGATGGAGAAGACAGAGGAAGGGCTCTGATGGCCAGAGCATATAGCTGGCCCAACAGTGGACACTCCTGATATACTCCCCACCCGAAGCTGATCGGCTCAGTCAGGGTCCAGTTTAGCCTGACCAAACACTCCGCGGAGGCATACAGCACCCAGAGAAAGCCCACGAAATGGGGCCTGAAGCTGAAAGCCTGCAGAGTACTCAGGCGATACCCATGGTCCACCCTGTTGAATGCCAGGCTCCTGGCAGGTGCTGGCCAGGGCCAACACTCCTGAGTCAGAGACATGTGAAGGCTGCTCCATACCTGCCTTCCCCCTTGCCTCGAAGTCCCATAGTCCCTCCAGTCCTGGTTCAACGATGTCAACGTTGCTGTATGTTGCCTTGCAGGCCATGGGGCACACACTGTGAGCTGGGAGTCCCCTGCACTCACAGCCCTGCCAACTGACTGGACTGCTAACATGTGTTTGCCAACTGATAAAGTCACCAGGATGGAAGGAGAAAAGCAGCAGGAAGAGGGGGCAATTCCTTAAAGTGGCAGTCTCTTGAACTTGTCAGTGATGGAGAATCCACTATGATCCTTGGTGAATAGTTCTGATGGTTAATTACTCTCCCGCTTAAAAATGCCACTTCTTTCCAGTCTGTATCGATTTATAGCCATTGTATGGGGTTAGACCAGTGGTCACCAATCAGTAGATCGAGATCTACTGGTAGCTCTTGAAGCCTCTGACAGGGGATCCTGACTGGTTTGGCCAGGAACCTCTCAAGTGCTGGCACTTCGGTTGCCCCTCCACCCACTGTCCTCTTGCCTTGGAGCAGCCCCTTAGAAGCCTCCTGCTTGCTGTGCAGCGTGTGGGGGGGAAGGGGTGGGCTGATATCAGGATGTCCCTCCTCCCCCCAATCCTGTACCCCATCTCCACACAGAGAGAAGGGGATGGAGGGAGCTTGGCAATGCAAATCTCTGTCACTCTCACACACTGACCTTCCCTCTCATCTCCTGACACAACATGTACATGGGGGGTTGTTACTACTTTCACTGCTTGCAAAGTGGGTTATTTTTAGTTTCTGACTGGTCTGTGCATTTCATAACTTTCACTTCTCTCTTAGGCCTAAATTTAATTATTTGAGTACTAAAATGCCTAGCCGGTAATTATCCCTATGATTGGTTGTGCTCCTGGAGGTGGTTGGCATGTCCCTGCAGCCCCCTGAGAAGGTCAGAGCAGAGATTCTCCCACATGCTGTCCTTGCCAGCAGACACCACTCCTGCAGCTCCCCTTGATCAATAATGGAGAACTGTGGCCAGTGGAGGCTGTGGGGTCAGTGCCTGTGAATGAGGGGCAGCACATGGAGCCATTGCTGTACGTGCTAGCTGCTTTTGGGGGTGGGGTGGGGCGGGGCCAGAGCAGGGATGGAGCTGCTTTGGCTCTGCTGCTCCCAGGGTGGGCAGGACTTAAACCCTCTACTCTGTGTTCCCCAGGCTGCTGTCCTATCCCCCACCCACTCAGGCAATGGCTGGGCTGCCAACACAGGCTACCCCGAGGGAGGGACCTGGCTCCTGTATTAGAAAGGCAGGATAAGGGACCTGCTGAAGGTAAGGTGGTGGGGTGGCTTCTGGAGTGGCTTAGGCAATAGGGCATTTGCCTGGGGAACACATGGTGACAGGCTCAAGCCCTATCCTTTCCCCCTTCCCCCCCCCAAACTCTCCTGCCCACCCTGGGAGCAACCAGACACAGGACAAGGCACCCCCCCCAAGGTGGGGTGGACCCTGGAGTGGGAGTGGCCTGGAGCAGCATCCCTCACCACACAGGGGCACCAAAAAGAAGCCTGGGGGTACATCAACACAACTGAAATTTGGAGAAAACTGAAGTTTTGTTTCAAGTTTTACACCATGGCTACATCTACACTGGCATGAATTTCCGGAAATGCTTAAAACAGAACAGTTTTCCGTTATAAGTATTTCCGGAAAAAGAGCATCCACATTGGCAGGATGCTTTTCCGGAAAAGCCCTTTTTCCAGAAAAGCGTCCGTGGCCAATGTAGACGCACTTTTCCGCAAAAAAGCCCCAATCATCATTTTCGCGATCGGGGCTTTTTTGCGGAAAAGACTACTGGGCTGTCTACACTGGCCCTTTTCGAACAGTTTTCCGGAAAAAGGACTTTTTGCCTGCCGGGAGCAGCATAGTTTTCGGAAAAGCAGCTGATTTCTTACAGTAGATCGTCAGTGCTTTTCCGGAAATTCAAGGCCAGTGTAGACAGCTCGAAGCTTATTCCGGAAAAGCGGCTGCTTTTCCGGAATAAGTGGCCCAGTGTAGACACAGCCCATTTGTATTATTTTTGTACTTTTTACACCCAAATATTTCATCATCCACCCAGCTATAATTAAGTTGTTTAAACAAATGTGTTGCAACAGTTAAAAAAAATGTGTTTGAGAAAACTGTAGGTACTGGGGGTACTTACCAATTTTTTTTTTCAAAAAAGGGGTATTTTATTAAAAAAAAAAGCTTGAGAAACACTGGCCTAGGGGATAGGGCATTTGCCACACACCCAAGACTAGAGCCTGCACCCCTACCCCAGCCTGGGGAAAGTAATTGAGATTCAGGGAGGAAGGGCAACAGAACAAGCAGGGTGAGGCCTCGGAGAAGGGGTGGAGCAGAGGCAGGGCCCCAGAGAAGAGAGAAAGGAAGCCAGGCAAGGGTATTTACGGAGAAGGACAGGGACACAGGGGTAGCATGAGGGGTAAACTGAGGAAAGCACCCACTCTCTCCCTCTGGACCGTATGCAGGGAGGGAGGGCGACAATGAGGAGAGGATGTGGGTGAGCCACCGAGGAGAAAGTGGGGCAGAATCCACTCCTGCCTGCTTCCTGGAGACAGTGAAGGAGGGTGCTAGAAAGAGGGACCAGGACCATTGGGGAAGGTGGGAAAGGTGGCCACTGCTCCCTGCAAAGATGGAGGCAGGGGACGAGCGTGCCAAGGAGAGGGCAGGGCAGCAGTGGGAAGGACAAGTGGGGGGAGGAGGGGAAAGCTACCACTCTCTCCCACTAGGTTTTATGCAGGTAGGGAGGTTGTCAGTAGTAGAAGGGCATGAATGGGGCAACCGGGGGCGGGGGAGGCGGAGAAGGCAACCCCGCCTCCCTGCAAGGCTGGAGGAAGAGGAAGAGGGCTCTAGTGGGATAGGACAATGGGCAAGGTTACAGGTGCAGGGCGGAAGTGCCGGCTCCCCCGTTTCCACTGGTCAATGGCAAGCAACATCAACGGGGAGTGCAGTGAATGGGGGGTCACTAACTAAGAAGGGAGGGAGGGGAGATGTGTGCTCAGGGAGGGGACCAGGGTGCAGTGGGTGGTAGGCAGGGGTCTAATGGGAGGCTGGGGGGAAGGAGCAAACAGAAGCGATAGGAGGGTGGGGCTGGTGGAGCACAGGGCAAGGCAACTGCTGAGATGGCAGGGCAGTCACCACAGCACACTCCCCGGGGTGGGGGAGGGGCAGGCAAAGGAGCTGTGTGGAGTCGGGGCCGGGCAGTCACCACAGCACACTCCCCGGGGTGGGGGAGGGGCAGGCAAAGGAGCTGTGTGGAGTCGGGGCGGGCAGTCACCACAGCACACCCCCCAGGGGTGGGGGAAGGGCAGGCAAAGGAGCTGTGTGGAGTCAGGGCCGGGCAGTCACCACAGCACACCCCCCAGGGGTGGGGGAAGGGCAGGCAAAGGAGCTGTGTGGAGTCGGGGCCGGGCAGTCACCACAGCACACCCCCCAGGGGTGGGGGAGGGGCAGGCAAAGGAGCTGTGTGGAGTCGGGGCAGGCAGTCACCACAGCACACCCCCCAGGGGTGGGGGAGGGGCAGGCAAAGGAGCTGTGTGGAGTCGGGGCGGGCAGTCACCACAGCACACCCCCCAGGGGTGGGGGAGGGGCAGGCAAAGGAGCTGTGTGCAGATCGGGAGGCAACAAACTAACTCTGAGGGAGGACTGCAGCAGGGAAAGAAGGAAAAACAAATGAGGCCACTAGGGTGGGGCAGGCAGCAGGGAGGCAAGTGGCTGTGATGAGAAGGCAAGGGGGGGATAAAAGAAGGGATGAGGGAAGCCCCCAAGCAAATGTAGCTGAGGGAGGGGTCCAAGTCTAGTGGGGCGGGGAGTGTGTCCACAAGACTTGTGGCTTCAGTCTCATTGAGCCTGACCAAATACTCCTCCAGTATTGGGGGAGGGGGAGGGGAGTGTTGGCCATGGCAGCAGCAGAGTCCACACCGGGGGTTGGGACGTCTGCCTCAGAAGTCTTTGGCTGACTTTGGGGTCATTGGGGATGGGATAAGGGGCAGGGGCCTCCTCCATCATGGCGGGAGGGGTCAGAGGAGGCACAGATGGTGGGGAAGAGGTCAGCCTGTGCTCTCCACCAAGCAGCAGGGAGGGGAGGAGCAATGGAAGGAAGGATAGGAGGGGAAAGGGGGCAAGCTAACCACTTCTCCCCACGGGAACAGAAGCAGGGAAGGAGGGCACCCAATATGGGAACCGAGCAGGGGTGGGGCAGCAATCACTCCTCCCCGCTAGACTGGAGGCTGGGGAAGAGGGCACCGCGTGAGGAGGAACCGAGGGAAAGGGGTGGCAGCAACCAGTGCTCCCAGCTTAGCTGGAGGCAGAGGAGGAAGACGCTATAGAGAGGGATCGAGGTGCGGGAGGTGTCATGAGGGGGAACCTGGGACAGGACAATGGGTGCATGAGCGCTCCTGACTTATAAAAATGAAGGCCTGGTCTTTTGCGCCTGTTAATTGGGGCTCACTAACAATCTACTCTCTGAGGTTACATTGCTTCATATTTGAGGTCCTTGATTGAAAGATAGCACAATGGGCAAGGTTACAGGTGCTGGGCAGGGGTGCCAGCTTCTCTGGCTCCACTGGGACAGAGGATGTCTACAGTAACATCAAGGGGACTGCAGGGAATGGGGCAGGACTTTGACATCCTTGGCTGAAAGGAGAAACCAAGGGAGCCACTCAGGCAGGGCAGGCAGCAGGGAGGCAAGCTGCTGTGGTGGGGGAACAAGGAGGAATAAAACAGTGGATGAGGGAGGGAGGCCCCCCCCCAATGAACTGCAGCTCAAGGAGGAGGGGCCAAGACCAGGGGGGAGGGGAGTGCATCCACAAGACTCGTGGGGGTCAGTCTCTCGCCCACTGCTGCACAACAGTCCCAGGTGGAAAAAGGGGGGTGCAGTGGCTACGCCCTCGAGGGGTGAAGAGTAGGTCCAGGTGGAGGGTTCGGTGGCAGTAGAAGGGTGGGCAGCTGGACAGGGAGAAGGCCTCCGCACATCTCCCCCGGCCCTCTCGCAGTGCTATTTGAATGCCCTTCCCCTAGCCTTGAGGGAGGGACCATTCGACCCAGGAATCAACAGAATCAACCCTAAGTCAAACATCTTACAGAAGTCTAAGTCTGTTACATCAGCACTATTTATCAACCAAACTTGTAATCTCACTAAAAAGATCTAGTTAGTTTCACTGGAACTATTTCCATAAAGCTGTGTTGGCTGGCATTGTATTTGTTTCCCAGCCAGGTAGAGTGGATCAGCAGAATCAGGACAGAAAGCAGGTGGGAGAAGGAGAACAGTACTACAGCAAAGCACTTGTTAGGGTAGGACTGTGGCTACTGCAGACGTTGTGGCAAATGGGGTTGACCATCTGGGCTCATTCTGGGCAATGACCAAAACTGGCAACCTTAAGCTCAACATGGTGGGGATTCTTCGGTGTTGGGGATGTTCAGGGTCGTAGTTCCAGCTTTTCCCCCCAATCAGCAGGGTCAGAAACTTTCATTTAAAGCCATGTTCTTCATATGGACAGTTCCTGCCCTCTCTGCGGAGATGGGTGTGCCTGGGAATCGATGCCTGGCCCTCAGCTAGCTAGGAAGGGGTGGTTGGGATATGCCTATTCAGTCCTTCTCATGCCCCAGTCTGAAGTAGGAGGCACAGTTCATATTGCAGGGAGTCCAGAGGCAGCACCAGAGGCGCACTGGAAAAAGAGAAAGGAACCCAGAGGTAGCTCTGGCAAAACGCTCCATGCTTTGGAGTGAAAGAATTTGAAAGCATCTGGGGGTGCCAGGCCCAGAGAGCAAGTAAGGCTGGCAGAGTGTGTGGGACACAGTGAATAGAGCACAGAAAGGGCACCATAGGGCAGCATATACCTCACAGCTGAGCCTCCAGGCCACAGGGAGCATGTGGGACACCGTGGACACCCATGGCAATTGGGGTGTTTTAGGGAAGAAGAGCGCCCAGGGAGGCAGGATGAATATTCAGGCAGGCAGGGCATCACAGGAGTGGCATGTGTGCAGACACCTAGCTTTCAGTCTTGCCCATGCCAGGAGCTGTCACTATCTCCTGTACAGGGGGTAGGGACCATGGTTAAGCTGCAAAGTCACTGAAACGAGAGTGAGCTGTGCTACTGGGCCAGGGCACACAGCCCCATATGAGACACCTTGCCCAGTGCACCCCACACACCATGTAGGTGTGAAGATAGGGGACACTTACACAAGGACTACAGGCAAGAGTGGTGCCCTACTGGGCACAAGCGGCAGGTTTCCCAGGACAGTTTCTTTTTTTCAGATAGCTGTCCCAGAAAACATGCCAAGGTGTTTAGCACACAAGGCCAGCTGGCCAGCATAATGGGCTAAGAACCATCCCAAATGTCCTGGTATTTGTACCTCAGAGCTGGCAACCCTAATGGGGCAGCACAGAGCAGCCATGGTGGCCTAGCCAGGAGCACCATGGCCAAGGAGGGGCCAACGCGTCGTGTTGTTTCTGGGCTTGAAAGGGGAAGGTCCCACAAGTTATCGACAGCCTGTGGCTTCACACAGCTGAGCTAGGAGCCCAATGTCGCCACAACCCTATCAGAGCAAGGCCAGCGGAAACCCCTGTGCCCAGCTCACGTCCTGTCTCTTATCTCGGCTTCACACTCTATGTTCCCTCTGATGACAGGCCCTGGCACAGCTGGGCCCCACCTCTGGGATGGGGATGGTGTTGAGGGTTCTTCCCACCCTGCCCTCATATCCTGGGCCCCACATCTGGAATGGGGTTGGGCTGAGGGCTCTGCCTGCCCTGCTCCATGGTGCTTTCCCCACAGGTGGAGTGGGGGCTGACATTAAGAACTTTGCCTGCCCTGATCTTGGGGTTCTGGGCCCCACATCTGGAATGGGGCTAGTACTAAGGGCTCTGTGTGCTTTGGCCCCAGGATGTTGGGCCCCACACCTGGGATAGGGCTGGCTCTAAGGCCTCTGCCCACACTGACTCCAGGGTGCTGGGTCCCACAGCTGGAATGTGGCTGGCAATGAGGGCTCTGCCTGCCCTGCCCCCAGGGTTCCACATCTGGGATGGGGTTGGCACTGAAAGCCCTGTCTGTCCTGCCCTCAGGGTGCTGGGCCATACGGTAGGGATGGAGATGGTGCTAAGGGCTCTGTGTGGCTTGCCCCTAGAGCACTGAGCCCTATGGCTGGGATAGGGCTTGCACTTAGGCAGGGAGGGGCAAGATATGGCTCACAGATTGGATCCATCCCACCATGACTTTGGATCTGGCACATGGCCCACTTCATAGGGACCCTCAGGCAGGCTCCCTGCCTGCTGTAGCCCCAGGCCACTCAAAGCAGCTGGCTGCTCCATGTGCCTCTGTGCTATGCACCTGGAGACAGGGAGACTTTGTGCGCTCCCACCCCTTCACCCTGCACAATCACTGCAGCTCCCATTGGCTAGATGGAGGAGCCAGGAACTTTTAGTGGTCTGGGGCTGCTCACCAGGAGCTGCATAGGTAAGCACCTCTTAGCCAGAATCTGCATTTGGAACCTCAACCTCTCCTACATCCCACCTCCATGCCCCAGATAATCACCCTCTCCTGCCCCAGATCACCACCCAAACCCTTTGTATCTCCCCTCCCTCAAGTCATAACTCCCTCCCTGATACTGTAACCCCTCCTACACTCCTCCCCTGGTCAGAATCCTGTCCTGCCCCCTTCCAGAACCTGCCCCAGGTCACAACCACTGTTCCCTCTAATTTTTTCATGTGTGTAACAAATTTTGTTATGAATACCAAGACGCGTGGATGTGCACCCACCAGTAGAAACACGTGCTGCCAGCTGTGACTGTTCTGCTAAATAGCTGGGTGGCGTTTGGATCTCTCCTGAGTGGCCACCCAAATGCGCAGCTTAAAGGAAGCTCTGGTCACAACTCCCTCCTTTACCCACACTCTCAGACCCCACATCTACCCTTCTCCACCCAAACTCTGTCCCAGACCCCATATCCTATCCACAGAAAAGTGCAACACTTGACCACTTTCCAAAATCTTGGAGTGCCCTCCCCAACAAAAGTTATTGCCCACCCCTGCACTAAGGGCTTTGCTTCCCCTGATCCAGTGCTTCCCCAGCTGGGATGGGGCTGGCACTAAGGGCTTTGTCCACTTTGGTCTAAGGGCACTGGGCCCCATGGCTGAGATGGGGCTGGCACTAAAGACTTTGCCTGGGCTGGCACTTTCAGCTCAGCTTGCCCTTTCCCCAAGTGCTAGGCTCCATAGCTGGGATGGAGCTGGCACCAAGGTTGCCCACCTAGGGTGCTGGGTTCTCTGATTCATTTTTCTGGAAAAAGAAAGGTCTGAATGGTGTTTAACTTACAAAATGTGGAGCCTCACTCTGGCTGGTAGGTGGGTCAGACCAATGAACAACAGAGCACCGAATCAGGAGCCCACAGGGAGCAGGCACTGAATCTTCAATGAGTCTTCTATTTGCTGGGCCTTGTAATTCAATGGGTTTCCCCAAGGTTACAGAGCAGAGATGCAATCTAAAGAAACCTACCAGACAACTCTGTGTCTCTGGTTTCACAGTCTTGATACTTGTGTTGGCAAAAACCTGCTTCTCTGCTTCTCTCCTGCTCATCCGTGGGCTCTGTAGGGCAAGAGCACTCTGAGATGTGAAAAGAAGCAACAGAATTGCAAAATAACCCTGTTTTCCCATTTTAAAGAAGCAAAGCCACAAACACTGTTCCTTTTCCTTCAGACCTGTCCCTGATGTACACTGGAGCTATGAGACATGCATGGACCGAGATCCAATAACCTTCAAATCCCTCCAAATGATTTCACTACCGATGTCACAAGCCATGTGGTGATGGGGTAGCTGCCCTCCACTGGCCTAACAAGGATTAAACTCAGCTCTGGGAAACAGCTGAGACTGTGGAGCCTGCAGCTGTGGCAGGCAGCGACCAATTAAGGTCAACTGGGCAGAGGCGTAGTGAGGGTGTTATGCGCCCGGGGGTAAAGGAAAAATTTGCGCCCCGCCACCTCTATGTGGCACAGCCCCGAACCTTGTGCGTGCCATGTGGCATGGCCCCTACAGTTTGGGGCCAGGCTCCCGCATGCACTAACCCACCGGTGGAGATGGAGGAGGGTTGGGCTTGGAGCAGAGAGGAGGCTCTAGCTGCCGGTGGCAGGCGGAGTAGGAGCATGTGAGCTAAGGGATGATGGGAGGAGCAGAATGGGATTAAATTGGCGCCTCCCTAGCATGGTGCCCAGGGGCAACTGACCCCTCCAGCCCCCTCGCTACACCACTGCCCCCCCTCCTGCAGATCTATCATCTTATGCATGTGCAAGATCTGTGAGAGCCGCCCCATGAATCTGCAGTTAGTGTCTGTGGCGCCTGCTTCTGGGTGGTGTCTCAATGCTGCCACATTCACCTCCAAAGAGGGGGCTTCCCAAAGCAGGCTCTTGCTGCTGACCCACAAGGCATCCATAGGTCCAGTCTCCTTTCAATGGGCCCACTTCCCAGGGCTCATTGATCTTGGATCTGGCTTCCATCCCCTCTCCAACCTTTGCAACTGCCCAGAGGTGCTCATCTTCCGCCTTATACATTCCCACCTCATTCACCCCACAAGGACAGTCTTTGCCTCACTTGTCCTAGGGACTATTCTACCAAGACGTAACACAAAGTTTCCATGTAAAAGGACTCAATACAAAGCTAAACACTTCAATGAGAGAATGATTAATACAGAGACGTGTCTACAACTGCTGCAGGGAGACACCCCTGCCTGCCTCCACCCCTCTCCCCCAAAGTCTACAGCCCCATTGCAAAGCGGGGGAGGGGAAGGAAAGAGGCTGAGGCCCATCCAACGGGACTGAAGCAGTCATGAGCAAGCCATGCCCAGGAGCCATTCTCCTGTCCATTGCTGGTGCTGTGTTGCTTCAGGAACGCTGAAATGCAGTCATCTCTAGGGTGGGCTGGACAGCTGTTTAACACCTGCACAAGGTTTCAGGCAGGGGGCAGTGCGGGCTGCCTTCCTGCAGAGCCCCCATCAGAACCACAGTGCTCTCCTGGCTTAGGAAAAGAATAAACAGGAGGATTGAAAATTAACCTGCCCAGTCTCACGTCCCCTAGGCAGGGAATGAGCCATCTACATTAGGCCCCAGCTGGAGTATCATGTCCAGTTCTGGGCGCCACATTTCAGGAAACGTGGAGAAACTGGAGAAAGTCCAGAGAAGATCAACACAAATGATGAAAGGTCTAGAGAACATGAGATATGAGGCAAGGCTGAAGGAATTGGCCTTGTTTACCTTGGGAAAAAAAAAGGGGGGACATGAGAGCAGCTTTCAAGTATCTAAAAGTATCATAAGGAGGAGGAAGAAAAATTGTTCTCCTTGGCCTCTGAGGTTAGGATGAGAAGCAATGGGCTTAAATTGCAGCAAGGGAGGTTTAGGTTGGACATTAGGAAAAACTTCCTGCCTGTCAGGGTGGTTAAACACTGGAATAAATTGCCTAGGGAGATTGTGGAATCTCCATCATTGGAGATATTTAAGACTAGGTTAGACAGACACCTGTCAGGGATGAGCTAGGGCAACTCAACTTAGGAAGCCCCAGGGGCCACACTGATACTTACAAAACATGCTGAGGGCCTCAACTTAAGTGTGGTTGCATATGCAAGCAAATATATACAAATAGCTTCTCTCACACTGACAGGCATGAATACAAAGATTAAGGCAAGACTACACAACACACAGGCCCCATTTAAGTCAGTTCTGCTGATATTAATAAAATGCAACATTTACCCGATTTCTACCCATGTGACAGCACTTTTCATGAGAAATGATAGTCCAAGAATTTAACTACTAAAACGCATATCAACAGAAGATCATTACACTGACCACTTTTTTGTTTTGGCTCCCACTCGCCGGCCACATGTTGATCCCCGCATAAACCCAAACTGCACCGCAGGGCGCAAACAAACTGGCCGTGGGCAGCATGCAGCCCACGGGCCATGTATTGAGTAGCCTTGGGTGCTTGGTCCTGCTGTGAGGGCAGGGGACTGGATTTGATGACCTCTTGAGGTCCCTTCCAGCTCTAGTGTTCTGTGATTCTATACTGCCCACATGGGGTTAGATGGGGGCTCGTGTCCCCTAGAAGGGACGGACCCCCAGAGCCCATCCATACCTCCGTGAGCCAGCCTGTGCCCCCTGCCCTGGGACTGAACCGGAGCCAGCGCCCCCTAGAGAGGCCCTGTAGCCTCTTGAGCACCAGTGAGATTCTGGTGCTAGGGCCCTCCCTCAAGTGGATCCCTTGAACTGGGGGTCAGGCCCTGTTTTCTCCCCCACTGTGGGGCCCCAGTGGCCAGGCCCTGTGGTGCCTCTAGGCCGGTGTTGTGGCGCAAGGGGAGTGAATTGGCTAGGTCCGAAGCATTCCCCCCACAGGCCTCAGCAAGCCTGGGGGAGGGGCTGGGCGGATGGGAGAAGCGGGGGCAGGGGGTGGCTGCTGGGTATCAGTCTCTGCCCTTCGCTGCCGTTAGTTGGGCTGCACAGTGGGCCGGCGGGCAGCTCCCAGGATTGTCTCCTTTGAGCAGGGGTGGCTCGATCACAGCATGAGCTAGACAGGGCATGATTGCTGAAGCCCCGCACCCTGCGGTTGTTCTCCACATTAATCAGATTGTAGCAAGCCGGGTTATGCTGGTCTGTGCTGCAGTCACATCTTTGCTACCTGTGTAGACAGTCCCTGAACCACTGGAAACTGAGCTTCTAGTCCAGCCTGGTGTGTGACCTCAGGCATGTCACAGCCCCCACTGTGCCTCAGTTTCCCCAGCTGTAAAATGGGAACAATGTTGGCCTCCTCGGGAAAGCCCTCTGAGTGTTACCAATGGGCAGAGTAAGGGCTGGCAAGGACAAGTCTTGCCTTGGTCACGCGGGCTTGGTACCATTCCAGTGGGCGGATGGTGCCATCAGTTGCTTGATAGCGTTTGTGTCCGGATGAAATCAAGTGAAGCAGTCCAGTGATAGACAGGTGAGTGGCTGAAAGTCAGTGGGTAGGGAACCGGGTGCCAGGCAGCAGGTCACTGACAAATTCAGCATACGGGGAAGGGGGCTCCCCACGCCTCCACTCTCAGCACTTGTGGGCGGAGTTCACAAATGACAAGGCTCTTTTCCCCACCAGCCAAGCCATCACTTTACTCTGGGTCTTTAACACGTGTTGTCCCTTGCCTTGGCTGGGCACTGCTCCAGGGCAGACCCAGCTCTCCTAGACCAGAATCACAGAAGTGCCCAAAACATGGGGTTGGGGGGCACAAGCACCCAGACCTGTGATCCCCCACCCTGCTGTTCTTGCCCCAAGGCCCCCCCCACATACACTGTCGCCCCCAAAATGCTCCTGAGCTACCTCTTCCTCCCAAGATCCACCCCCCACTTGTACTCTCCCCTTGCCATTGCCTGCCCTTACATGCCTCTGGCCCCCCAACCCCTGCTCCATGCCCCTTAGCCCTGGCCTGCCTGACCAGGGGCTGCCGCTGGAGACTGGCAGGTTTTCTACCAGCTGATGCCAGAGCCAAGCACCCCCAGCACCTCCCACAACCAAATCCCCTCCCTCAGAGACAGGCAACCCCAGAACCGCCCCAACCAACCACATCCCCTTCCTTCAGAGACCGGCAACCCCAGAGCCCCAACCAAATCCCTTCCTTCAGAGATGGGCAACCCCAGAGCCCCCTCCCCATCAAATCCCCTTCAGAGACCGGCAACCCCAGAGCCCCCAACCAAATCCCTTTCCTTCAGAGACCGGCAACCCTAGACCGCCCCAACCAAATCCCCTTACTTCAGAGACCGGCAACCCCATCAAATCCCCTTCCTTCAGAGACTGGCAACCCCAGAGCCACCCCCAACCAAATCCCCTTCCGTCAGAGACAAGCAACCCCAGAGCCCTCCACTAAATCTCCCTCCTTCAGAGCTAAGCAACCCAGCGCCCCCCTTTCCCCAACAAATCTCTCTCCCACAGAGCCAGAGGAACCAGTCAGGCAAGTTAATCTTACTTTTAAAAGAGGCTGCTCCTGCCGGCTGCCTCTGCTCAGTGCGTTCTGGGTGGCAGCATGTGGCCCAGCTGCCGGCTCACTGATCTAGCGTCAGGTGAGCCTGCGCAGCGTGTGCTCGCTCCCACCCCGGCCTGGCGCCCCCCTAGCATGATGCCCGGGGGCAATTGCCCCCCCTTCACTACGCCTCTGCAACTGGGGTAGTATAAATAAGGGCTCCTGGCGAGGCGGAGAGCACACTCTTGTGCCAGCTGTGAAGCAGGAGGGACCTAACTGCCATGGATGCTACAGAGGCGTCCTGAGACAGAGCAGGCCGGGGAAGCTCTGACCCAACAAAATCCCAAGCTGATGCCTTGGCCTCAAGGCCTAAGGGTACTAGGGCTGCAAGGAAACAACCAGGATGGAACACAGCAGCAGATCCACACCCCTTGCCAATGAGTGGCCATTTCAGACTGCAGCTTGCCCCTGAGACAGGGGCTAGATGTCAACGGGAAGTGGGTCACTGAGCCAAGGTGGGCTAGAGTACCCTGGGAGAGGAGGATCCCAGAGTGCAGGGGCTACAGTGCAGTACCGCAAGGGAAGGGTACCATGGGCCAGGAGGGATGTGGGCCTGCAGTAACTCAGGGACAGATAATGGAAGGCACTCTGAGGCTGAAGAGCTGATTCCCAAGGATACCATCAGGAGGCATCATGGTGGTGAGTCATGACTTGCTACATGTGGGGGAGAATGCGGACAGTTGTGGTCCACTCCTGATACAAGGAAACTGGAACTAAAAGAGACAGAATTGTGGAGCAGGAAAGATCTGGCTGCTAGGGAAGCTACAGAGGGTTCCTGAGACTGAGTCTTCCCACTTCCAGGCTGCAGGGCCACACCCAGGGCAGCAGGCCAAAAAAAACCAAAAACAGATTAGTCACTTGGGAGATCATAGAGAGACAGAGGGATAAATCTGTTAAAAGATAAACCACTACCATTGAATGTCAGACCCTAAATCATTTCTGGCCATGTTTAAACTACTCTGGAAGGCCGAGTCCAAATGTGGTCACATTAATTGGTCCAATGTCTGTGCTGTTATGAAAACAGGTTTGGACAGAAAAGGAAAACAAGGCTTCTGAGAATGCAAAAAAGAAACGGAGTCATTCCAGCCTCCCCGAATACTTCGATCTAGACTCTCCCTAGCATTAGTCTGTGAGATCTCACGGTAATGCGCACACTGGTCATGATGGAAGTGAAACCCCAAAGCATTTGCTCCAGAATGTTCTCAAAGGTTGAGAGGCCTATTCACAAATAGCAAAAAAGACCCCTCTCACCATTTTAGTGGGTAAGCTCTATGGCTATGTCTATACTGCAGGCTTTTTGCGCAAGAACATCCGTCCTTGCGCAAAAACTTGCAGAGCATCTACACTGCATACGCTTTCTTGCGCAAGTACATTTACAGTACAGCATTGGAAAACAGGGCTTTTTCTGGAAGAGTTATTCCTCTCCCCACGAGGAATAAGCCCTCTTGAGCAAGAGCTCTTCCACAAGAAGGCAATGTAGACAGGCAATATGAATTTCTTGCGCAAGAAACCCCTATGGCTAAAATGGCCATCAGAGCTTTCTTGCACAAGAGAGCATCCACACTGCCATGGACGCTCTTGCGCAAAAGCACATCTCTTGCGCAAAAGCATATCTCTTGCGCAAAAGCACATGGCAGTGTGGACGCACTCTTGTGAAAGACCTTTTGCACAAGAACTCTTGTGCAAAACAGTTCTTGCGCAAGAAGCCTGCAGCGTAGACGTAGCCTATGAGGACCTGTTTAGACAAGTGTTCACCTTCAACACAGATCATAACCCCAGACCCAAAGGTATGTGTGACACTGCTAGAGGCAGCAACGGTTCAGAGCTGGCTGAGAGCTCAGCTGTCTACCAGTGTAATGTTCCATACCATTAGAAAAACCTGTTGATTCATATGCACCATCCCATTTGATTCTTTACACAGAGAAACAGAGAGGAAAGTCCTCTTTCCTAGAGCATCTCCCTATTCCAGCAAAGGAAATTGCTCTGGAAACAAGCAAAGACCTCACTTTGGTTAAAGCATGTGGCACCTGGCATTGGCCACTGTCAGCAGACAGGATGCTGGGCTAGATGAATCTTTGGTCTGACCCGTTCTTATGCTCTTATGTTCACATTCTAGGTGGCCAAACCCAATCAAAGAGCAACTTGGCCCTTGCTATTTCAAGAAAGCGGCATTACCCATAGATAATGGTTGTTTGCCATGACACCTATGAATAGTAATATCAAAAGCTTATAGAAGAGGAAGAACAAGGAGTCCTGTGGCAGACTAACAATTTATTAGAGAGTCAGCTTTCGTGGATAAAAAACACCTCGGCAGATGCTGATGAGGTTTTTACCCACAAAAGCTTATGCGCCAATAAATCTGTTAGTCTATAAGGGTGTATCTAGACTACAGGGGTTTGTCGACAAAAGTGGACTTCTGTCAACAAAACTATACCAGTACAGTATATACTGTCAATATACTGTTGACAGTAAGTCGAAAGAACGCGGCAGTTTTGTCGACGCCAGTAAACCTCATTCTACGAGGAATAACGCCTTTTTTCAACAGAGTTATGTTGAAAAAAGGCACTATTGCATCCACACTGTGCTTTTTTAAAAGAGAGTGTCTACCTCTGTCGAAAAAGCAGCTTGCTTTGTTGACAGAACTGGCTGTAGTCTAGACGCTCTTTTTCGACAAAGCCTCTGTCGACAGAGCCTCTGTCGACAAAAGCCTATAGTCTAAACATACCCTAAGATACCACAAGCCTCCTAGTTTTTGCGAATACAGACTAACACGGCTTACCCTCTGAGAAGAGGAAGCTAATGGAATTACATGAGAGGTACTAAAGGAGTTGTAAAAATAAAACAGGTGTCCAGAAGTTAGTTTTGGGGGTTGGCTTTAGCTCAAGATATGCAAATGGAAAGGAGGCAGTGTCACTTCTGTATCCAGGTCATTAGTTCTCTGGCTATACCACCCAAAATAGCTGCTGGAAACAAGCAAGACTGAACTGGGGAAGGAACTGGACCCAGGCTGGAAGGAAGTCTAGTTTGTTAAGAATAATTTTTAGGTTGAGATATTACATGCAACTAATTTCTCTAGTGCAGGGATGGGGAACCTACAGTCCGCAAGTCAGTTCCAGCCCCTGGCTTGCCTTGATCCAGCCCACAGTAAGGCTTGGGGATTCCTCTCTGCATCAGGGCAAGCTGGAACTGGTGCACCAGCTCCACTGTGAGTTTCTGAGCATTGGTGCTCCTATGTGGCTGGCTCTGCCTAGCAGGGGAGAAGGAAGTGGCTCTGCACACTGCTGTTCCCCCTCTCCCTTTTCTGGGAGAACAGCTGTGCAGGGAAGTTCTGTGTCTGCATTCACCTCCAAGCTCTGCTCCTATTGGCTGGAAATTGTGGCCAATGGGAGTAGCAGGGGCACAGAGCCACCAAAAGTGCCCCAATCCCTTGTCCCCTCCCACTTCCCTACCCTGTTCCTGCACTCCGCCCTCAACCCACTCCTGCACCCTACCTCCCACCCAGACCTCACCCGCAGTCCGATCTCCAGCAGCCTTCTCCTGCACAAGGAAGGGGCTAGCCTAGAGGCTACAAAATCTGCTAGCCACAGGTCCCAGAAGAATTAATCCCAGATCTGTGGAGAAGCCCTAAGCCTCTCTGCGCCTCTCTGCACAGCAGGCGCATGAGGGGAAGCCTGGTGCCCTTAGTTGTGAGAGTAAGGTGTCTCTCTTTCTCAGCTGGGAGCCACATCACTGAGGGACTTTTTTTCTCATCACTTGGGGACAGGCCAGTGGGTGTGTGTTTGTTTTTGCTTCTGACTTGTGTGTTGCTCCCAAACTCATTTTTCTGTGGGTCAAAGTCCCCTACCCAAAAAAACCTTCCCCACTCCTGCTGTAGTGTATTAAGCTTAGCTTGCATCTTCTGTTTTGCTCAGTAACCTACTTTGTTCTATGTGTTATCTCTTATGACCACTTAGTCTTACTTCTTATACTTAATAAAATCACTTTCATTTATTAATAAACCTAGGCTATGTCTACACTCACGGCTTCTTGCATCAGAAGTATGCAAATGAGGCTAAGCGTGGAATATCACCGAGCCTCATTTGCATACCTGAGCCGCCATTTTTGCAGAAGAGGTTCTTGTGCCAGAAGGAGCTGTCTACACTGCCCCTTCTTGCGCAAGAAAACCCCTCTTGCGCAATGCCGTTACGCCAGTTATTTTCAGTAATAACGGCATTGCGCAAGATGGGTTTTCTTGCGCAAGAAGGGGCGTGTAGACAGCTCCTTCTGGCACAAGAACCTCTTCTGCAAAAATGGCGGCTCATTAGGTATGCAAATGAGGCTCGGTGATATTCCACGCTTAGCCTCATTTGCATACTTCTGACGCAAGAAGCCGCGAGTGTAGACATAGCCCTAGTGTTTAAGTTTTGAATTAAGTTTAACTGGTTAAATGATTAAACGTGGGTGGGCTCCCCCGCAGGCTCAGAGCCAGCAGCCCTCCGTCACGAGGCTGCCCCTTGTTCACATCCCTAGCCAAAAAGGATGATAAAATACATTGTGTTAATTTCATTTTTATTTGATTTCATATTAAATATCTTAAGTAGTGCACCTTCTTAATAATGCCTTGATTTAATATTCTTCTTCCATTTCTGTTTAAATCTGCCCATGGATGGAACAAATTATTGGGAAAACTGCCCCAGATCCACCCTAACCCCCTGCCCTGAGCTCCCCCACGTTAGGGATGTTACCGTGTAATTGAATAGTTGTGTAAGCGTGTAATTGAATAGTTGTTTGTGTAAGTGCACCAATTTTTCTGCTGTTACATAACTATTCGATAATCCCTGGAGGTGGGGCCAGCAGCCAGTGCACTCCCGGCCCCACTCCCAAGGAGCCCCTTGCCTCTGATTCAGAGGCAACAGCACAGGGTAGCAGGCGGGGGCCGGTCCGCAAGGGGTATTGGTTTAAAAACCATACAAAGGCAGCAACGCAGGGTGGCAGCAACCCATCGTGGGGAGCTCAAACTCCTGTGGACAAGGGCTGCTATTGCGGCGCAGCCTCTGTCTGCGGTGAGCTTGGGCCTGTTGTAGACAGAGGCTGCTTCGCAGCAGCCTTTCCTGACCACCATCCCCTGATAGAGGCAGCAGTGTGAGACGGGGGTGGAGAGGTGTGGCACCATGGAGCCACATGCGCAGAGAGCAGGCTTAAAAGCCAGCTCCCTGTGTGTATTGGCTCCCACCTACCCCCCTCACTCTCCATGCTACTGCCTCTCTATCAGAGGCAGCAGCACAAGGATGGGGAGGTGGATCTGGTGCTCCTGGGGAACCAGCTTACCATCAGTTCCCCATGGGCACCAATCCCTGCCTTCCCCGCCTTTGCTGCTTCTGATACAGAGGCAGCAAGGGAGGGATACATAAAGTCCACAGGATTAACCAATAAACCCAGGTTAATCATGTAGTCATCTACACACTGCCATCCCTACCACATACTAAGGACGTAAGCAAGTCGCCTACTCACATTTCTCTTCCCCTCCCTTCTGCCTCTATAGCAGAATCAGCAAGGGGATAGGGAACAGGAGCCCGTGCTAAGCCAGTTCCCCCCAGCACTGTCTCAGTGGTGCTGCCTGCGCCCTCCCCCACAGCAGGCTGCTGCTCAGGCTCGCCATGGGTAGAGGCTGCTCCGCATCCCCCAGCGGACAGGGGTTGCTTGACCCAGTGCAGGCTGGGACTGAGCAAGCCTGGCGGAGTCACAGCTTGTGTTGGGTCCAGGAGTTACCCCCGCTGCGGCTCTGCAGTTCTTCATTCTTTACTATATTTAAACTGCAGAGCCGCGGGGAGGAGAGCTCCTGGACCTGGTGCGAGCTGGGACTGAGATTTCCTTCCTTATTGACTTGACAATTAGATAATTATTCAATTCCTAACATCCGTACCACTCCCACACAGACCCCCCCCGCCTGCCCTGACCCCCTTCTCCGACACAGACCCACCCCCACAGGCCCACCCGCCTGCCCTGACCCCCCTTCTCCGACACAGACCCCGCCTGCCCTGACCCCCTTCTCCGACACAGACCCACCCCCACAGGCCCACCCGCCTGCCCTGACCCCCTTCTCCGACACAGACCCACCCCCACAGGCCCACCCGCCTGCCCTAACCCCCTTCTCCGACACAGGCCCACCCGCCTGCCCTGACCCCTTCTCCGACACAGGCCCACCCGCCTGCCCTGACCCCCTTCTCCGACACAGACCCACCCCCACAGGCCCACCCGCCTGCCCTAACCCCCTTCTCCGACACAGGCCCACCCGCCTGCCCTGACCCCTTCTCCGACACAGACCCACCCCCCACAGGCCCACCCGCCTGCCCTGACTCTTCTCCGACACAGACCCACCCCCACAGGCCCACCGCCTGCCCTAACCCCCTTCTCCGACACAGGCCCACCCGCCTGCCCTGACCCCTTCTCCGACACAGGCCCACCCGCCTGCCCTGACCCCCTTCTCCGACACAGACCCACCCCACAGGCCCACCCGCCTGCCCTAACCCCTTCTCCGACACAGGCCCACCTGCCTGCCCTGACCCCTTCTCCGACACAGACCCACCCACAGGCCCACCCGCCTGCCCTGACCCCCTTCTCCGACACAGACCCCCGCCTGCCCTGACCCCCTTCTCCGACACAGACCCACCCCCACAGGCCCACCCCTGCCCTGACCCCCTTCTCCGACACAGACCCACCCCACAGGCCCACCCGCCTGCCCTAACCCCCTTCTCCGACACAGGCCCACCCCACAGGCCCACCCGCCTGCCCTGACCCCCTTCTCCGACACAGACCCACCCCACAGGCCCACCCGCCTGCCCTGACCCTTCTCCGACACAGACCCACCCGCCTGCCCCAAGGCCCCGGCAGCGCCACTTACAAACGTCCGTTATTCCCCCGGGCCCACCACATCTGCAGGGCCGGGGGCAGAGGCTGAAGCCGCCCCGCGCGGTGCAATGTGGGAGCGGGAGCTGCCGCCGTCACCGCGCGCGGCAGGATGGGTCACGTGACGGGTGCGGGCTGAGGCGCCGCGTCTCTTCTGGCCTGTCACGGGCTCAGCGGAGCGCGGTACCGGTCACGCGCTGCTCCCACCATGGCCGCGCCCGCAGGTGAGGCCGCCCCGGGGCTTGTGGGCCCGATCTCCCCGCGCGCTGCCGGCCGGCCGGCTCGAGCGGCGTCTCCCTACGGCCCCAGCCCTTTCCGGGAGCGTGCAGCGAGCGCTGCCCGGCTGGGCTCCTTCCCCGGGCGTTGGGGGGCTCGGCCCCGCCTCTGCCCCCTGGCAGGAGCCTCTCCTTGCTCCCAGCGCCGGGGGGATTGGGCCTTGCTCATCTTCTACTCCACTGTCCAAACGAGGAGGGAAGATTTGTGCCCCCCGCCCTGCTCTCGTGCTGCAGGGGTGCCCCTTTCTGCGTTTGCGGGGTGCTCTGCCTCCCGGTGTCAGTGATTCTGCGTGGTAAACGTCCGCCTTAGTTTTGCACCTTTCACTGTGATGGAGTGTTTCAGGGGTGGTGGTTTTACCAAGGGATTGGAATGGGATAATTTCACCTTCCCAGTGACTTTTAGCATGGTTCTAACACTGGGGTTCTCAAGCTGTGGATCAAGACCCCAAGAAGGTTTGTAACCCTGTTTTAATGGGGTTGCCACATTTGCAATGGATCAACAAAACTTTTGATGTTCACAGGTGCCACACACACACACCCCCTTTCAGGCCCATCCCAACAAACAAAAGGTTGGTGCAGCTTTAATGGTGCTTTGTCAGCAGGAGGGCTCTGGGTGCAAAAATATTTTGTGTATATTCACACATGCTGATTTTTAGGGCTAGCACTGCATAAACACAGCCTTGTTGCTAAAAGCTGGGTAGTGGGCTCAAGTTACAGGCCACCTGCCTGGGGCTGAAGCCCCTTGGCTTTGGCCCTCACCCCCCAGGGCGGTCGGGGTTGGCTGTCTCAGGCTTCTCTCTTCCTCCCCTTTGGGGTAATTTAGTAATTGTTGTCAGAAGGGGGTCACAATGCAATGAGGTTTGAGAAGCCTTGCTCCCTCTCTTCCTCAGCCCTCTGATTCCTCTTGGCCAGGGAGCTGCTCCTTGTTCTCCTGATTGCTGGGTAGGAGATGATTCTACCCTTTCCTCAATCTGAAAGCTTTTGCCTTTTGTATTTCTGTTGGTGGAAGGCACTTCAAATTGTACTTGCTCCAAAGCTTGTGGTGCCAGAACTTTTCCTCAAGCTGCAGCTAAGCAATAGTAGCCTAAAATAACATAATTCTCATAAATTCCTCTGCTGCCCCACAGTTTTGAATAGTAGAGCTGCCCTTCTTCTACATCTTGTTAATCTTGCTGTGATTTCACTGGACATCTAGAAAACCTTCTTCAGAAGCTGAAGGATTGGACTTCTTTTTAACACAAGGGTGAAAGGCTTCTCAAACTAATGTCCTGAGTCTGTCTCCATTCCTCTACCCCCCTCATGTCTCTGAGAGTGCTTCCTGCTCACCCCCGGAAAGGGGCAAAGCCTGGCAGGAGAATTTAACTGGACGCTAAGGGTACGTCTAGACTACAGGCTTTTGTCGACAGATATTGTCGACAAAGCTTCTGTCAACAAAGAGCATCTAGACTACATCCAGTTCTGTTGACAAAGCAAGCCACTTTGTCGACATGAGAGTGTAGACACAAAGGACAGTGTACATGCAATAATGCCTTCTGTCAACAGAACTCTGTCGATAAAAGGCGTTATTCCTCGTAGAATGAGGTTTACCGCCGTCGACAAAACTGCCGAGGTCTGTCGATGTTACGTCGACAAAACTCGGCGGTAGTGTAGATGCAGGTATAGTTTTGTCGACAAAAGGCTACTTTTGTCGACAAAACCCTGTAGTCTAGACATACCCTAAGATCAGGAGTCTGTCTGCACAGCAGGAGTTCTTTTATCCCCCTCATAGTGTACTCAGTGTTTCTTAAACTGTGTTCCATGGCACACAGAATGGCCACCCTTAAAGGGGCAGGTGACCTTTTTTTTTTTTGGTGGGGGGAGGCTCAACAAAAAATCCTTGGTGTTCCCCATAAAAAAACTATTGTTTGGTGTTCCTCGGTCTTAAAAAGTTTAAGAAACGCTTGCGTACATCCTGGAGTGACTATGCAGGTATACATGTTTCCCCTGCCAGGGCTGATATAGAAAGCTCCACTGACAAAGGGACCATGTCACAGGACAAAACACATACTGACCTTTGGGGTAACAGTGGCCTGATCCCACAGGGTCTCTTATGCCTTGGTTCCACAACTGTATTGATTTCCCAAAGGGGAATGAATTGAGGGAACTCCTCTTGGTGTCTCTTGAAATGCTGTGTGGCCTAGCAATCTGACTGAGAGACTGTGCCAAAAGTCAGTGAATTCCCTTCCTGCAGAATTCACTGGGATGATAAACGTGTATTTGTGTAAATGTGTAACCACTGAATTTTTCAGTGGATACACATTAGGAGACGGTGCTCGTGGGAAGAATGGCATCACCTCCCCTTCTCCCCCCTCTGCCCCCTGCTGCTGCTTCTTTGTCAGAGGCAACAGTGTGTGTGTGTGTGTGGGAGAGGGGGAGCAGAGCTCCTGCCTCTCCCCCTCCTTCCCACTGCTGTCTCTGTGAGAGGCAGCAGCATGTATGTGGGAGGTGGGGCGGGCGGGGGGGGGAGAGAGGGCAGGTGGCTCCACAAGAGTAGGTACGCATGGGGAGCCGGCTTAAAAGCTGGCTCTCCATGCATACCGGCGCCTGCCTGCCTTCCCCCCCGTGAGCTGCTGCATCTGAAACACAAACAGCAGCATGGGGGTGGGGGCAGTCAGCTTGTCGGGAGCCAGTATGGATGGGGAGTGGGCTTGAAAGCTAGCTCCTTGTGTGTACCAGCTTCCATCTGCCCTCCTCCTCCTCCCTGTGCTGCTGCCTCTGTAGACTAAAAAACTGGGACTTTTCAGCTCAGAAAAGAAAAGACTAAGGAGGGATATGATAGAGATCTATAAAATTATGACTGGTGTGGAGAAAATGAACACAGAAAAGTTATTGTTCCCATAATATAAGAACTAGGGATCACCAAATGAAGTTAAAAAGTAGCAGGAAAAGGAAGTATTACTTCACATAACACGTTGAAACTGTGGAACTACTTGCCAGAGGATGTTATGAAGGCCAGGACTTTAACAGGGTTAAAAAAAGAGAGAGATTAATTCATGGAGGATAGGTCCATCAATGGCTATTAGCCACAATGGGTAGGAATGGGTTCTGGTTGTCAGAACCCTGGCCTCTGGTTGTCAGAAGCTGGAAATGGACAATGGGTGGGATCATGTGATGATTCCCTGTTCTGTTCATTCCCTCTGGGGGCACCTAGCATTGGCCACTGTCAGAATACAGGATGCTGGGCTAGATGGACTTTTAGTTTGGCGCAGTATGGCCGTTCTTATGTGGAGCAGGCACCTCTGCGGGAGCTGGCACATGCAGGGAGCTGGCTCCCCACTCTCACAATGGCTCCCACCTCTTTCCTCTCCCCCCCGCCCCCCGTCCCCCCACCAATTGCTGACTTTGATACAGAGGCAGTGGAAGGGGCCTGCATGTAAACAGGAGGGGCCTGGGCTCATCTGTTAACCATGTACTCGAGTACATGTTAACATCCCTTGAATTCACTAGCATTTTGTTTGGGTTAGTGCCTTAGTGTCTTGCATACCGTGGAGTTCAAAGTTCAGCTGTGCTCGTAAATGAATTGTAAGTAGTATCTGCAGATCCCTAGGGTCTAGCCCATGCTAACAGAGTTATCTTGCAGAGATGCATCTTCCATACATAAGGCAGCAGTGAAATGTTCAGTTAGTGTGTCTAGCTCTGTTGGCTGGTTACTTTGCTATGGCCACAACAGTAGAGTTGAAGGAGGCTCCTAAAGCTGCTGAGAGGCCAAAGGCCTGACATGCTTTTTGGGATCAGAATGTATTATGTGACCCTGAACCCCATAAAAGGACACATTGACTCCCATAACCTCCATGTTTCTCCAGAGCTTGTGTGGCCAGGTCCTTGGGTGACAAAATGTTAACTAGTTGAGGGCCTATCATTGCTCACATTCTGTATGTGCAGCCCTGTTTATGTCTGTGCTGTTCTGTCTGCTCCCAAGCTGAGTCTAAATCTTTGTGATGAGCAGAATTGCATCATCTCTTCCTGCTGAATGAGGGAACTGGAAATTCCATTGTAACCCTTTTAATGTGTTCAGCCCCCTCCTCATCCAGAGCTCCCTTATACTTCATCCAGGCCCTGTTTCTCCTGTCACCTACGCATAGGTGCTGGAACTAGGGGTGCTGGAGGTGCTCCTGCACTTCCTGATTTGAAGTCTTTTCCATTATATACAGTGTTTACAGTTTGGTTCAGTGGCTTTCAGAACCCCCTACTATAAAAATTATTTCAACACCACTGCACCCACAAATGTTGCCCTATGAAAGTTGATGATGTTACCTTGCTTAAGCATGCTGCTGTAATGCTTATCTGTCCCCTCCTTGTTTGTTGCACTCATGTCTAAGGCTAGGGTACAGGCTTCTTAGGGCAGGGTCCTGAGTTGTCCCTGGTTCTGAAGGGCACCTGACAACTTTCTGGGTGGCATTTAAATGATAATCTTGTGTTGCTTCTTCCAAACCCTGTGAAGAGATGAAATAATCTGGCCAACCCATGGAGAATTGGTATCTAAGTCATTGCTGAGGCTACCACCAGTGAGTAAATAAACCACCTTCCTGGTAAGAAATCCTCGGGGCCAGTCTTGTCTGACTTATTTGAGGAGCCAACATGGCTGGATCCATGATGCTCCTGTCAGATAGGTCACAGGGAAGAAGGGATTTTTCTTGGATGTATAGATGGTGAAGTGTTCAATTGTAAGAATTATTGAGACTGGGGGTTTAGGCTGCACCCCCATCTCTGAGACCATGGAAGGGTGTGTTTCTTGCCCTCCCCCTCCAACCACTCACTGCTCAGTTTTAGATCTTTGTTTAGAAACTGGAATTAAGTTGGATGATAGGAGAGGGATCATGTGATGATTCCCTGTTCTGTTCACTCCCTCTGGGGCATCTGGCATTGGCCACTTTTGGAAGACAGGATACAGGGTTAGATGGACCTTTGGTCTGACCCAGTATGGCCATTCTTATGTTCTTATGTAAGTTAGGCTGACACTGTCACTTTGCTGGAGCATGAGAGCAGGAGGAAGCAGGCTAAGAGAGCAAGCTTACTAAACCTGGCCAGGATCTGAAATCTCTCCTAGTGTTTGGAGCAGGGAGTGTATCAGTGAGTTGAGACCATGGTGACTTCTATTTATATTTCTGTCTCTTCCACCTCTCACTATTCTCTCCCCCTCCCATCCTCCAGAGAGACAGAGGCTGCTGACTCCTGTGAATACCTATGGATCTCAGGATGTGGGGGCCAGGCCTGGTGTGGGCTCTGCCTCCCTCCTTCCTGAGGAGGAAGACTTACGCAGGCGCCTCAAGTACTTCTTCATGAGCCCATGTGACAAGTTCCGTGCTAAGGGCCGCAAACCCTTCAAGCTGGTGCTGCAAATCATCAAGATCATCATTGTTACCATCCAGGTGTGTGGGGCTGGCTGGGGGCACGGAGATGAGGGCGTGCCCAGCAAAGTACTGTACTCTGGGCTGTGGCCACCTGTGGCCCATTTTATTCTGGTTCCATCATTCAGGGTAACTCCTATCTCCTGTTATGTAGTGAATAGGGATGTAAAATCCAGTTTAATTGTTTAACCAGTTAACCGATTATAATGGGGGAGCAGGTGGGGGAGTGCTCCTGCCTGGCTGGGCTGGAGTGCCCCCCCCAACTGTGAATGGAGGTTGCTCTGGCTGGGCTGTAGCAGCCCCTTGCCCACGGAGGGCTGCTCTAGCCTACTGATTAACCGTAATTGGAAAGCCTCCTTGTTAAGGTGAGGTTTACTGGTTAACTATTAACATCCCTAGTAGTAAGGAGCCCGGGGTGCTGCTTGGTCTTGGGTATAAATCAGGTCTGGGCAAAATACGGCTCACCAAGCCACCGGATCCGGCCTGCGGAGGCAGTGGGGAGCCCCAGGCAGGCTCCCCTGCTTGCCCTGCACCCTGCTCAGAAACGCAGCTGTGGGGCACTTTCTCTTTGAGTCTGGAGGGGAAGGGGGAAGATTCAGATGCTGCTCCCACTCCCAGCACAATGCCATTGGCCAGTTTCTGGACAGACACTGGTCAGTGGGAGCTGCCTGTTTGAATTACAGGCAGCCACAAAGCACAATCCTACTCGCTCAAGCACATGGCTGAGCAGGCAGAAACATTTTAAGCTCTGCAAGCCTTTAGCTCTGCAGGCAGGCAGGCTACTAAGTCTGCTGGCAAGAACCTGCCTGTGGCACCTCAGCCCCTTCCTTCCCCAACCCTCTGCCCCATACTCCATGATGGCCCACCCCCAAAGCGTGGGTCTGGATTGGTTACCCCAATATATCATACCCTAAGGATGGCTCTGGAGAGGGAGCATAGGTGGGAAACAGAAATGCAAGGAGACACCTAGGCAGGAGAGAAGGAAAAAACCTTGACCCAAACAGGACCAGTGAGGGGACTGGAAGCAAAAGGAGACAAGATCTAGACTCCATCATTTCACATCTAGGAGAGGAGCTGCTTGCAGAGGGAGGCCTTCCCAGACATGAGGATTTTCACAAGGAAGTTGCTCAACCAGAGGTTGTGATGAGAAATGTCCTCCTTTCTCCAGATGCTTCCCACTTTCCCAAATATTGATGGAGGGAAGCTATGTGGAAGCAGAAGGCATAGCGTGGAGGGAGTGTGGCTTTCTCCTCAAAGATGACTCCAACTTTGTTCCTAAAAGTATCAATGACAGGGAAGCTTATTGTAGAGAGAGCAGCCATCTCCATGCTCCACGACCCCAATAGCCTAATGTAATGCCATTACTACTACTGTCGCAAATGGCATGTCCTCTATGGTGTTAGTACCATTCAGTAGACGCTCATAGAGCACTCCACTGCTACCAGATATGATTGTCAGTCATTGCTTCTTTCCTCCAGCTGTTAATGGGGGAGGGATAGCTCAGTGGTTTGAGCATTGGCCTGCTAAACCCAGAGTTATGAGTTCAATCCTTGAGGGAGCTATTTAGGGATCTGGGGCAAATCTGTCAGGGATGGTACTTGGTCCTGCCATGAGGGCAGGGGATTGGACTTGATGACCCTTCAAGGTCCCTTCCAGTTCTATGAGATAGGTATATCTCCATATATTTTATAATGTTCTAGCCAATGAGGTAGTTGTGGTGATTCTAGAAACCAGCTTCTGTGTTGGGTTGAGTGAGAGGAGATTGTGATATTTGAAAGGCTGATGCAGCTGTGTAAGGGGCTATGTGAGTGAATGACACTTGTGGTGCTACAGAATGAAACACTCCAATGATAAGCTATTGCCAGAGGCAGCATTCTCTGCTGGTTTCATCCTCCTCTCCCCTTCTTCAGCTCATCCTCTTTGGGCTCAGCAATCAGATGGTGGTGACATTCAAGGAGGAGAATACGATTGCTTTCAAACACCTGTTTCTGAAGGACTATGTGGATGGGTCAGAGGACACATATGCTGTCTATACTCAGAGAGACCTCTATGATCACATGTTCTATGCTGTGGATAAGGTAAGAGGAAAGCGCTGGGGTCGTGGGAGCCATAGGCAGGCTGGGTAGTCATTGGTAGAGTCTTGTGTGGATACAAAATTTGTATTTACTTACGACCTGCAAATGTGGCATGCAGATATCTGTGGCTATCTGGATTTGCAGGGCATGAGTCTTTGGGATAAGCAGAGTGGTGCGGGGCTGGGTCAGAGGGCTCTCCATGACTCATAGCAGAGCATTGCTGACATAGGGTCTCTAGGGCAGGGTGGTAAAGTCTCCTCCTTCCCCAGTACTTGGCTATCCCTAACGAGACTATTGGACGCTATGCCTATGTGCGTGGGGAGTGTAGTGGGAACCAGTCGGCCCTCATGCTGTGCCAGCAGTACTACCGCAAAGGACAGATTGACCCTGCCAACGACACTTTCAACATTGACCCCAAGATCATCACAGGTAAGCAAGCCCCAGGCTGCTCAGTGCTTCTGTGTTCCTGTAGTGCAATCAGGCTCCTGTATCTGCAAAAATGAGCCATGGATTAACACCCATGGGTGCAGGTACCCAGGGAGATAAAGCAGATATCTGCAAATTTGCAGCCTTCTAGGTACAAAATTTGTATCTGCGTCTGCAAAAATGAGCTGTGGATACCCGCATCTGCAGGTGCAGATACTTGTGGCTTTAAAGTGGCTATCTGTGGATTAGCAGGGCACAGGTGGATCTCTCTGTGGGTCCCATGAGCTGATGCTGGCTATTGCCCACTCATCCTGGCTTGATGAGTCATGTGGTGCCCAAGCTGCATGACAGCTGAAGAGGTGGCAGCAGGCATTGGCTACATGGCAGAGCTGAGGGTTTTGTTGGTAAGATGGCAATGCCTTGCAAAGCCTGGGCTTGCTGTCTGTGCCCTTTCTCTACCTAGGCTCTTGTCCTACACCTCTTGTGGAGGGATCCATGCACCTCAGTGGGGACAAAGTGAGCCCCAGTGATTTATTGCTCCAGCGGTGCCTTGCAAGTAGAGTGCACCCAAGACTTTGCTCTCGCTAAATCCAAGGTGGGGGATGGTGGGGAGCTCTCCATTGGCAGGTGAGCTCCCTGGAGCCTTGCCCTGGCCTCAGGGACGGGGGGCATTTCTGGGAATGTTTTAAGTAGGCACGGTCTGTTGTACCCAGCCTGTGATGATTGTCCATGGCACAGTGGGGCAGATGCCATGTTAAGGTGCTCTGTTTACATGCAAGGGGTGGCTTGGCTTAGACCACTTCTAGCTCTTGCTTGAAAAGCAGGCTTAGGTCCTTCTTCTCTGCTCCATCTTGGGGGACTAGTTCTTGCTGTGGCAAGTGGTGCCATTATATGTGTGTGTATGCACATGTGGGGGCCGGGGAGGGTTTCCTTGCTGCTGGAAGGTGGAAGAAGGAACAGCAGGCCCTGTGTGTGGGGGCTGACCGGGCTGCTTCTCTAAGAATAGCCTCCCCTTCCTCTGCAGACTGCCTGGGCGTGGACCCCATGGAGAGGATTCCCTGGCCCCCGCAGCCTGTGGAGAAGCTCTCCCTGCAGCCCCACCACAGCTACCGGAACTTCACACTCAAGTTTCACAAGTAAGTGCCTTATCTCTCCAGACACGAGGGGTGGAGAGGCCTGAGTGACTTGAGGTCACTTCTCTTTCCAAGGGAACCACCAGGGGAGTGAGGTTCTGGAACAGTCTCCCAATAGGAGTTGCAGGGGCAAAAACTTGTTAAGTTTTGACAGAGAGCTGGACACGTTTGAATGCAGTTGTATGAAGGTTGTTTGTGACAGTGGGGACAGGTCTCAACAGCCCTGGAGGAGGCCTCGCAGTTTGTCGTGTGTCAATAAAGGTCCTTTTCTGGAGGCAATGTCTTCTGACTCTTCACCCTCTTTTGGCCAGAAAGGCTGTAACTTTTCAGCTGGGCTGTAACAATTCAGTTCCCCTTCTGGAGTGTCTTAAAGTCCAGGCCTCTTGCTCCAGTGGCAAATGAGGATTGGGTGGGGACCCAGCCCCACGCTTCACTCTGGGTCCCATTCTAGGAACCCTGTAGATAGCAGCTGCCTGTGATGCCTCTGTAACTGCTTCCTGCTATAATTCTCTGGGTCACTTCCCCATGGCTCCAGCACATTCTTCACCTTAACTCAGGGCCTTGTTCTGGTGGAGTCCCAGCAGCCAGCCCAGAGCACCATCTGCTCTATTCCAGCTCTAGCAAGGAATTACTCTTGCTTTGGCTCTGCAGCTCTTCTTATAGTGACCTGCTGGCCCATGATTGGCTGCTTCCCACAAAGTCACTTTAGGCAGCTCGGATGACCTCTCTACTGTTCTTTTCTGGGGAGGGGTATGGCAGGACCACTAGGCTTCCAGCAGGGGACTGTGATGGGGTGAGGTCACAGAAGACCCTTTGGGGGTGCCACCCGTGTGTGTTTACACGGCCACTGCCCCTTGCCTTCCTGCTCTCTGGGGCTTCTCACTGCCCGGTCCCCTGCTGGGCCAGCTCTGCTGGTCTCCCCCGGCCAAGGCCCCGAGCTGAGATTAGTGCCCCCCCCCCCCCAACCTCTTCAGGTCCAAGGATAGTGCAGTTTTGGGCCCAGCTTCCTGGGATACCACTCCCCAAATGGGATCAAATCCCCCAGTGAATTATTTGGGTAAGCACCCTTTAGCAGTGAAAGGGGGAATGTACATACTGGTTGCCCCCCAGGTAACAATCATTTACACTGGGCTTGATAGTAAGTAAAAGTGATTTTGTTAAGTACAAGCAGCAGGATTTAAGTGGTAATAAGTCAGAACAGGCAGAGCAAAGTAGATTACAAATCAAAAGTATCAGGATATGCTTAGCTAATTCTAACACACAAATTCTCAGCACAAACTTATTATAAACTCACCTTAAAACTGCTTCTGTTCCAGCTGCACCTCCAAAACCAGGGAAATTTCACTTCCTCTGAGGTCTCTGGTTCACCCTCCTCAGGTGTGTCCAGCCAGCCCAAAGACAAAAGACTCCTACCTTCCTATTCTTTTTAAAGAATTTCCTTATTGCATGAGGAGTCACCTGTCTGTTCCCTACCAACCACTGCTAAGACTTAAGGACAAAAGGCTATTTGCATATGATTGCCCAGACACTGAGGCCCACTTGATGTCTTTCCATTCCCTACTCCATATGTCTAATTTTACACACAAGAGTGATACATAACACCAAAATAAGATAAACAGAAGCAGTGTATTATTACAGAAAGATTGTTAGGCTACGTGAAATAATTTGCTTAAAGCACCTTTGGGTTAGGTATATTTATGTCCATAAGTCCATTTCATAAAGCATGAGCGGGGGCCCGTCACAGGGACCTCAGGGCCTAGTGCACCCCATTACAGACAGATGAATCAGCTTCCTCAACCAGAGCGGGAGAGTCACAGCCTGGGCTTCACAGGGCACAGCTCAGTTCCCCAAGCACATATACATCTGACTTGCTCCTGTGGGCCCGGCTGAGCTGGCACCATCCCCCACTTCAGTGTTGCTCAGTTGCCATCACAGAACAGATGCTGTGAAAATGTCAAGTGAGCCACAGCCCTTCCCTCAGAAGCCTAATCTGAGTAGACAAGAGAGACACAGAAGGGAACCAGGTGTGGGAGGGGAGTGACTGCCATGGTCATCAAACAGGCCAGTGGCAGAGTCCCAGCCTGGTGCTCTATCTGCTAGACCAAGCTGAATTATCACTGAGTGAAAGCAGCAATTCTTTCTCCCCTCTCCCCCCACCAGCTGCGGGGATGAAACTGCAAGAACAATCTTCACATTTCTCAGTGGGGCAACCTGGTTCTGGGAATGATGAGAGAGTGACAAAGTGGCTGGGCTCCGTGGCAGGGTAAAGTCATGGAGGAACACGGGGGTGCTGGCTGGCTGGGCTGAGTTGGGAGCAGAGGTAACACAGGTGGGTGGGCTGGCTGTTGGAACTAGGTGCTGGTGGGGAGACAGATGTGCTGGCCTGCTGACTGGCTGGACTGAGTTCAGAGGGACAGGTGGGCAGGTTGACTGATAGACCAGACACCCTAGTTAAACAAAACAGCTCAGTATCCTAAAAAGACCCTGCTCTTGTAAGAGTTCTTAGGAGCTACTGAACATGGGCAGGCTGCCTAGCTGGGCTTTGAAATGTTGAACCAGATGTTTTTGTTCTTTATGGGTCCCTCTTCCCCTTCTTGCGTGAGCTCTGGGGCCTGCCCCAGCCTGTGCTAGTGTAACTGCCTGCAGGTGGATTTGAACTTGGGACTTTTGGAGCTTCGTGTCAGAGTTTCTACAGTTTGAGCTATAAAGCCAACTGCTTTTCAGCTTAGGCTGTAGAGCTCACTCATTCTTATCTCTTGCTGTAAGTGGTCTAAGTGCCACTACATGGAACAGTGAACCACACCCACTAGGTGCGTGGATTACACTAGCACAGTGGTGTCGTTGCTGTATTGTCTACAAGAAATTCCACTTCTCCAGCGTTTATTCAACATGCTGCTAAATCTGGGGACTTCACAGTTACGTTCATGGCATTGCTTTTAAGGTACCTCTGCACTGCAACGGGGAGGTGTGCATGCACACTACTCAAGCTGACACACTAACTGACTACCATGGCCTGGGTGGTGGCTCAAGCTAGTTGCTTGAACCGCCCCTCGGATCTTGGCTGGGGCTATACTAGGTTAACTAGCTTAAGCCATACTGCTGCAGTGTGAAGACATCGCCTGATGGGAAGCCAAGGCAGTGTTACTAATTGGATGGAGCAGTGAGTCAGAATTCTGGCTTCTGCTTTTGGCTCTGCCACTGATTCAGTGATTTCAGCTAAGTCACTGCATCACCATTTCCCAATCTGTAAATGGGCCCAACACCTGCTTCTTAAGGTGTAGATTTTGGCTGAAAGGGGCTGTGCGATGGAGAATTTCTTATTGTGACGCACATTGGAGCATTAGTCTGATTGCTGTCTTCTACAGGCTCATTAATGTCACCATCCAGTTTAAACTGAAGGCTATCAACATCCAAACGATCATTAACAATGAGATCCCGGATTGCTACACCTTCACCATCACTGTGAGTAACCCTGGCCCAGCTCTCAGCCAGGGCTGCACAAGTCCTGCTTCTGCCAGAGAAATACATAGCCAGCACTCACTCCTCAATGGCTGCAGCTGCCTGGGGGAAGCATGAGAGATGGACAAGCCCCGTTAGACTGTACTGCCTTCTGGGGAGGCCACTCCACAGCCTGGTTGTTCTTGCTGTTGGGGAGCACTTGCTCTTGGGCTGAATTCCTGCCAGCTCTGTGCCCCAGGGCAATGAGTCAGGCTGCAATACCGCACAAACAGAGGGTAGCTCCTTGGGCTGTGTCTCTAGGGTGGTGAACAGCCAGGACATGAGAGGAGGGTCTTGGGGAGCAGGCCAAGGTTTCTGGCCTTGGGGCAGTTCCAGGGGGCGTTGTGTCAAGCAGGAAAACAATTGTGAAAATTGTCCTTGCTCCACAGTGCCATGTGCTGATTCTAGAGAATGCAAAGTCTGCTGCTGCTCATTCCTCTAGCCCTGCAGAGCCAGTGCAGATGCTGGACTCTAGTTGGCTCATGAGTCTGAGCCAAGGACTCTTCCCAGAGAGCCAGAAGAGCCCAAGGGGCTAGCTGAGCGAGTTCTCTGACACAGGGTCAGTGCCGCTGGCACATGCTGCTCTGCAAAGGAGAAGTGCAATAGGGGAGGGAGAGCTCAGAGGTGAATTGGGGCTGTTGAGGACTATCTAGCCAGAGGGGTTCCTGGCAACCCCAGCCCTTCCATGCTGTGAAGTAGCAATCTTCCTCTGTCTTCATCAGATCACGTTTGACAACAAGGCACACAGTGGCCGGGTGAAGATCAGCTTGGACAACAAAGCCGACATTAAAGAGTGCAAGGACCCCAGCGTCTATGGCCGAGGTAGGGGTTGGGCAGGGCAGACAGAACGGGGCACTCTCCCCCTTTCTGCCCCTGCTGAAATGAGCATTTGTGCAGCTGTACTGGCACTGCGGTGCACCATGAAGGCCTGTCCATTCTAGACATCCCCCTTCACAGTAAATGTGACCTCACTTCTGGGCTGAGCCTTCTTCAGATAGATTTCTGCCAGGGGATGATCTGGGCAGGTGGGGGGATCTGTTTAGTACCTTTGGAGTGGTCTCTGAGTGATGTGACTCAGGACAGGTGTCCCTGGAAGACCATGGGCCACTTCTGTGATCAGAGCAGGACTGGCTCCACCCTGCTGTCTAGCAGGCTGCTGGTGGTGGCTGCTCTCTGCAGGCACTTTAGGCTGCTGCTGCATGTGGGCTCTGGGCATCATTGGCTCCATTCTCAGACCCTTGAGTGTTCAGCTCTTGTGGAGGAGCCTGTCTCTTTACCTGCGTCTCCTCCCCTGGGGCTCTCCCACACTGCACTGGGCTCCATTTGGCTGCCCTGGTGTTACCTTGCTGAGGAGACCCGTTGCCTCTTCCAGGAGACAACACCTTCCGTGTGTTCTTCGATGTGGCTGTGATCCTTGTTTGTGTGCTGTCCTTCATCCTGTGTGCTCGCTCCATCATCCGGGGCCTGATGCTGCAGCAGGTGAGAACTGGCCAGGCATGCTGCGCTGATAGCATTAACCCTGGGAGTTCAACTGGGTGCAAACATCAGGTTCTGACAGCACAGCCTCTTGTACCTCTGCGATCTCAAGATGGATGGATCTCTGCTTGAGTATAAATCTGTGCTTGCTGCAGCAATCCCCATTGAAGGCAGGTCTCACTGGCAGAAGGGTGGAATGCCTTGGGGCACACAACTACTGCATAAGCCTGAGGGATGTGGGTATCTCTGGGAGTGGCGTGGCTCTTGAGGGTACCATCAATCCAAGATGGAGCTGTCAGAGACTGGTGCATCCAGCTGAATTGCCCTGCAGATCAGTGAAGTTAGAGAAATGTGATGATCTGACCTGGTCAGAAAGGCAAATATGAATTTATTTCGAGCTGGGTGGAAATCTTATGCTCCTGGAGCACTGGGCAGAGCTGGCAGGTTGGCTTTGTCTACATCTTCCTCTGCAAGTGTGAGACTTCTGGGGGATGGGGCCCTGCTGCTCCCACTAGGGCCTTCTCTGCCTAGCAGCCATTTTCCAGATCAGATATCCTTGGGGAGTCTGCCTCAGCAGCTTTGTCCTTGTGGCAGTTCTGTTACCTCTTTCTATTCTGCTTGCAGGAGTTGGGCCATTTCTTTCAGAGACGCTACAACCAGGACGTCTGCCTGTCAGACCGCATGGAGTTTGTGAATGGCTGGTACATCCTGCTGGTTGTGAGTGATGTCTTGACAGTGTCCGGGACCATCATGAAAATTGGAATTGAGTCAAAGGTGAGGGGATGACTAGGCATTCATTCCCATGTGTGCTCTGTCCCCTTTCCCCCATGGGGCTGTGCCGGGGAATCCTCCCAGAGAATCTCTGGCAAAACCTCTCCTCTTTCCACCTTGGAATTAATGCCAGGGCAGCAGTACTGGCAGAGGTGTGCATGGTTCCTGGAAGGCCAGACCTTTGCTCCCAGCAGGTGGTTGCTGTTCTCTAGTGGCTGTGGCCCTGGGATTCCTCCTTGGCCAGAAGAGGAAAGGGAGTTTCTGATTCCCTGGGAATGGACCATTTTCTTCTACCCCTCCTCCCTGCCCCCTGCTGCTCAGCTGTTAATAGCTGCAGCTTGAGGGGATCTACACTGAGAAAGTAGAGGAACCTGCTCCCTAGCATCTCAAGGGCACTCGGAGTGAGTCACAAACCAGGGAGGCTGTAATGAATTCATAGATTCCAAGGACAGAAGAGACCATTGTGATCATCTGGTCTGACACAAGCCAGAGAATTTCCCCAGAGCAGAGCCCTTAGAAAAACATCCAGTGCTGGGCATGGAACTCCAAGCCTAGGTGCAAATGCCAAACCCCCTGCCTTTGGGTCATGTTCCCTCCTAGATCAGAGCTGTTGTAAGAGAAGTGCAATAATCCTGTGGGCTCAATAGCCTGCTATGGAGCTTGCACCATTTGCCTTGGAAAATGGACAGGGAAGGACCCCTTTTGAGCCTGGGTGGCCCATACTTGCCCCATTCTTTGGAATGAGGGAATGATCAGGGCTACTGAGCATGACTGTGTGGTCTTTATAGATCTGTACTGGACCCTGCATGATGATCCCTCCTCTCCCACCCCTCTCAAGACCATAACAACAGGTGTAGGGGACCCAACACTAGGGGCAGCTATACTGCATTCTGGCCACTAGAGACAGCAGAGGCTAAAATGGGAGTTGGGGGGGGGGGAATAGGGGCTGCTGTACTACAGCTGCATTACAGCTGCTAGGGAAAGCAAAGGGGACTGGGGAGAAAGGCAGCTGGGGGGACTGGGGAGAACGGGTAGTAGGGACAGCAGAAGATGAGAGGAGGAAAATGTTCTGCTGTTTCGCATAATGGACACTAGGTCCTCGTGCCAGGTCTTTGTTCAGTTTTAAAGGGACTGAATGGCTCTTTCCTTTGCCTTGTGAAACCACACCAGGTATACTAGCCAGCCCTGTCCTGATCCTGAACCCAACGCATCCTGGCCCTTGGCCCACTGCAAAGGAGACCCCTGCCTTGATTAGGACTGACAGGTTGCTTCTGTTGTCCTGGAGCCAGGCTTGGGAATCTTCAGCGTCCTCCTTTCCCCTCTGGCTGGGTCCTGTTGCTTGAGCTGCCCCGTGCGGGACTGTTTCCTCTCCTCACTAGATGCTGCAAGTCATTTGCTGATGGAGCCCTCTTCCAATCCATCATGTTCCAAACACATGTAACAGGCTGTATGCTGCCCTCGGTGTCTTGTATTGCTGCTCCTCAGACCTCCCTACCCCCTGGTTTCTGCTCCCATGACTGTAACGGATTCACAGATTCCAAATGGAGAAAGGACCATTGTGATCATCTGGTCTGACACAGGCCAGAGAATTTCCCCAGCAGAGCCCTTTGAAAAACATCCAATCTTGAATTAAGACTTTCCAGTGATGGAGAACTCATCACAATCCTGGGTAGGATGATGGTGAGTGGCAGGTAGTCTGGGACACTAATCACTGCAGCTTATGTTAATGAAGGAGGCCCATGTTTGCTGTGAAGCTCCTGACATGTCTTTCTGTCTGTAGAACTTGGCCAGCTATGATGTGTGCAGCATCCTCCTGGGCACCTCCACGCTCCTGGTCTGGGTTGGCGTTATCCGCTACCTCACCTTCTTCCAGAAATACAATGTGAGTGATACTGCATGCAGCACATAGCGAGAGTGAAACAATCCTTCCTGTACTCAGCTCAAAATAGAGGCCTGCGCAGACTTTGCGCCGCAGTGCTGACCTGCAGCCATGCTCCTGTTATTCCAGATGGGATTTGCCTCTCCCCCAGTCTTGCCAGTGTCCCACAGTGCTGACCCACAGTCCCCCACTATGCCAGTCCTGTTCACAGCATGCAAAAGTTGAATCTAGTGGAAGCTAGCTAATGATCTGTCCACTCAATGCATGCTCCAAAAGAACAGGGCCCCAAACACTCCCTTGGAGAATCATTCTGCACCCTGATCTCTCGCCCTGATACTCAGTTTCATTGCTCTGTTATATTATGCTATTGTACCTGCTTCTCTTCCTTGGCCACCTTAATACCCCTCCTCCCCTGGGTTGACATGTCCCACTTATTCCTAGGAGCAGCCTCTGTATCTGCATACACTAGGGTCTCCCCAGCTATGCATAGCATCTCCTGCTGACTCTGGGCACCCTGGGGGAGAGTTCCTGCACTATTAGTGTTTTACAATTGCATCTGTCTTCCCATAGATTCTCATTGTGACCATGAGGGTCGCCCTCCCCAACGTGATCCGCTTCTGCTGCTGTGTGGCTGTTATTTACCTAGGCTACTGCTTCTGCGGGTGGATTGTTCTGGGGCCGTACCATGTCAAGGTACCACGGGGCACTATACTATGTTGGGGTTGATTGGAGAGACCAGGTCTACAGTGGGGAGTGCTGGGGAGAACTGTACCATTCTGGGGGTGGGCATCAATCCGTGTGGCTAGAGGCATGGGGAGACAGCTCCATATTTTGGAGATGGGGGGGACTAGATCTGCCTACATTGGGAAGGGGACTGTACCATGTGGGGGGGCAGATCTGTGTGTGTTGGGGCTGTGGAGACATGCCTTTTCTTGGGTGGAATTCCAAAGCTCTGGGATTTCTGTGGCTTGGAGTGCAGCTAGGGCTGGGGGCTTGGAGTCTCCCGCTGTGCTGGTAGTAACTCAACCCTGCATCTCTCCCTGCCCTATAAAATGGCAGCTACCCCTCCAAGCACTGCACTGCACTGCATTAGGGAAGAACACAGCCAATCTTATTTTCCCACCCCAGTCCCTTCAGTGGAGGAGATCCCTGAGAAACCTTCCAGTAGAAACAAACTACAGGGAACACAGCAATCCTTCCCCCAACACCCAGCTGGAATCAGCCTCTCCTTGTGCAGTGGGTAGCAGCAATGAGGAATCACCCTCTCTGTTGCACTGTTTAGTGTAACATAGGTCCTGGGACAGATGAGGCTGCTGCAACAGAACTTCTGGCCAGTGGTTTGGCTTGTCCTGGCTTGGCTCTGCCAGAGCCTATGCTCCTGGTCAAGCAGGTGAGGTGAGGGGCAGGAGAAAGTGAAGCAAGCAGAAACTGGGATTCCTCAAGGGTCTGCTGCTGCCAGTCCCTTCCTTTCTCTGCACCCACCTGGGGAAGGGGGGCTAATGGCCACATAGAGCATAGAGCCCTTTGCTGTGAAGGGGAAGATCTATCATGGTGGTAGCTCTGCTGCTATTGAGCCCAGTGCTGCTCCAAGGTCTGCCTGGCCATACCAGTACTCAGGGGTTTGGCTCTCTGTGCCCCATGTGCAGTTCCGCTCCCTCTCCATGGTGTCCGAGTGCCTCTTCTCCCTCATCAATGGGGATGACATGTTTGTGACCTTTGCCGAGATGCAACAGAACAGCTACCTTGTGTGGCTCTTCAGCCAGCTGTACCTCTACACCTTCATCAGCCTCTTCATCTACATGGTTCTCAGCCTCTTCATTGCACTCATCACTGGCTCCTATGAGACCATCAAGGTCAGTCAGGGAGTGCTGCCTTCCCAGGGCTGCAGTGTCGGGGCCCAAAAGCCACGTGCAACCTGCACGAACTGGGCCTTGTCTCAGGTTCCCTCAGCCATCTCCATCTTGGGGTGGAGCATGGAAAGCTGGGATGTGAAGTGCCTGGCTGCAGCTGGCAAGCCTCCCCTGGGGACATGCTTTGGAGACCGTTTTGCTTGAGACCATATACACTTGTGTGCCTGAGGCTGCCCATTCCCAGCATGACCCCAAAGTGGCATTTCTGAGTGTTGGTCCCTCCAACACTGGCATGTCTGGCAGTGCTGCCATTGCCCTGATACTGCCAGTCCTCCTGAGGACTTTGAGGAAGGGGTGTGAGGGCCCTGGAGCCTGCCTTCATGGGGATTGAGTAGGGAAGTCGTCTCTGGGGAAGCTGTGGCCTTCTTTTCAGTTCTGTGGAACTCCTGCGGTCCCTGGAACTCGCCGTGAGGACAAGCTTTCCCTTGGTTGCAGCAGGACATGGGGAGCCGGACTGTCTCTGGCCCATTGGATCCTTGGCCTCTGTTAAGATCATCAGAGTCTCAGCTAGGCCATGGTCAAGTCTCCAGCATGCCCACATTGGGCTGTAACTAGCCCTCAGAACCATGAGTGTCCTGGATTGGCTCCAGTGTTCCCTGAAAGCTGGGCGCTTGTGCGGCCGCTCAGGAGAGATTCCAATGCCACCTAGCTGCTTAACAGAGCGCCCACAGCTAGGTATTTTGTGTTTCTACTGGTGGTGCACATTTGTACATGTCTCAGTGCACTTAGAAAAATGGATGGAAAAGATTGGAGGCCACATTGCTTGGCTCCCCCTCCTAGTGTCCCCAAGGAATTAGGAGCTGCTGGGGAGGGTTATCAGGCCAAGCTTGGTGGGAAGGCAGCATGCTGACTCCTCTCTGTCCATTTCTCCAGCACCAGTGTGAGGATGATGTGCCCATCACTCAGCTCCACATGTACATTGCCGAGTGCAAAGACAGCCCAAGATCTGGCAAGTTCCGCCGTCAGAGCAGCTCCTCTTGCTCGGTCTTCTGCTGCTGCGAGCAGTACGTATGCAGGGCAGGAGCCAAACTGCTCCTAGGGTTGGGCCCAGCAGGCTCTGGGGACAGGGCAGGCAGAACCACTTGGCTCTCATCCTGTTCCAGGAGCTCTCTAGGCTCAGAGCTGGGGGTAGCTGTTAGGAGTTGTGGGGGGCGGGGAATGGTTCCTGTGTGCTAAGCAGAAAGTGAACTGCACATTGTACCATATGCAATAGAAAGGGCTTTGGAGCATGTTGATCGTAAGTTACCAGGACCAGCTGGTGTTCCCCCAGGAGCTGAAATATGAAATGGCAGTGTTTCTAATGTGTCACTGAAACAAGCCTGCCTGCCAGAGGGTTGAAAGGTAGCTAATGTAACACTGATTTTCTTTAAAAAAAAAAAAAGGCTCCAGAAGTGATCTTGGCCAATAAATCTAACTTTGGTCCTGGGCAAGATGGTAGAAACAGTAGTAAAGAATAGATCAGACACACAGAGAAACATGGTGGGTTGAGGAAGAATCAAGGTGGTGGTTGTAAATAGTGAGGCATGACTGTGAAAGGTCAGCAGATGTGGGTAACAGCAAGCCAGTGAATCATATACTTGGATTTTCAGAACAACAAGGTGCCACCAAAGGCTCTTATGGGATCTAAGTCACTACTGGATAACAGGGTAGGAGCCCTCATGTACCAATCACTGTTTAAATAAGAAGCCAAGAGTGGAAATTAAATGGTCATTTTTCAGAATGGAGAGAGTTAAACAATGGAGTCCCCCCAAGGCTCCTGTGGTGTTCATCCTATTCCCTAACGATCTGGAAAAGACATTGAACAGAGAAATGGCAAAGTTTGCAGATCGTACAGCATTATTCAAGATAGATAAATCCAAAGTAATAGTCTGGAAAAAATAGTTGCAACTACACCTGTCTAATAATGAGTTCTAAATTAGCTGTTACCACTCAAGAAAAAGATGTTGGAGTCGCTATCTCTGGAAACTTTCAGGGGCCCTGCAGAGGCTGCCCCAACCATCCTATGGATGGGTTGAGCCCCCATATTCATGGTAGACTGGGGCCCAAGCACCCTGGAGGGGGAAGAGGATGGGACAGCAGCAGGGATGGTGAAGCAGAGCAACCCCACTGAGAGATGGACAGTAAAGCTGCGCAGGCTGCTGTGTGCATCACTCTGCTTCCTATAGCTCCCATCTCCGTGGTAGTGTGGAGGGGTATACCCCAAGCCCTACTGCTACCCTGTACCACCCTTCCCCAGCAAACTCATAGGTCGCATAGCTCGGGGGAAGGGCCTTCAGAGAAGGGGTACAAGAGAGGTGGGGTTGGAGCAGGAGTGGGAAGGGGTGGGGCCTGAGGCAAAGGAGTTGCCCCAGGCCTCTGGCACATGAATCCAGAGTTGGGGCTGGGGCTGTAGTACTCACACTGTTTCCTCTGGTCCCCTTGCAGGGCTCCGCTGCAGGACAACACGCTGGTAGTGAATTGACAATGCAGCTGTTTCCAGAGAGCCTGATCTTTGTACCTGGGTGGGAGAACAGAGCCTGTAACTGGGACTGCCTGGAGATGAATCATGGGGACAGTACTGGCCCAGTGACCACACCCAATGGCAGCTGCCTCCCGGGCTGGATTCCAAGGACTGGTAGCAGAATTGGGGCTGTGTGGCCCCCAAGCAGAGACATAGGTGAGCTCTGTCCACCAAGATGAATCCTGGATTGGCTGAGTCAGCTTTTAGCCTATAGCACCAGCTGGGCTCTGTTCAGTCTGCACTGGCCACATAGGCTGGAACCTTGAGCCACAGCTTTTATGTAGCACCTTCTCAGGCTTTTTTTAACCAGAGTGTGTGATTCTGGGGGCAAGGAGGAAAAGGGTTGAGAGCCTGCCAGAGTCACTGTTTTGGCTGTGGGGAGAAAGGATGTGGCTTTTCACATGGAGCCATGCAGAAATGGAACAGGAATGAGACAAGGGCACTGCACTGATGCCAGCATACCTGCCACATGGTAGTGCCATATCTCAGTAATGCTGTCCACTGCCCCTTCCAGCCAGAGGCCCAGCAGGCAATGCTGACTTTATGTAGTGCATGGTTTCCTGTGATGAAACCATTCCTCCCTTAGGCAGGGGCTAAGAGAGTTCAGAGAAGATGCTTATTTTAATCCCCCTCTCAGTTGGGAACTGGTGCCATGCCAGAACCTGCTGTCTGTCATTCTGCATGCTTCTCCGAGTCTTAGCTCTGTGTTGCAGAGATGCCCCAGCTTGTTGCATTGTGCTGCGCTGGCTGCTAGCTGCAGCCTGGATTCTTGATTTTAGTTTTGAAGGTGTTTTAAAAATGTTTTGAAGCCACCCCCCTAACATACCCTGCTTGGGAAAGAGGGGAATGGGCTGTCTGAGCTGGGCCCTTCTTTCTGCCTTGGGATGTTTAAAAAAGCCTTTGGGGTCTTTATGCTTTGTCTGTCTGTTATCTATTAGGGATGTTAAATTTGGATTAATCAACTAATCGTGTAGTGGATGGCATTTCCATCGATTAGTTGATAAGGGGGGCACTCGCTATCCCGCTGCACCTCTGCCTTTGAAATATACAAGAGCTGCCCACAGCTCTTGTACATTTCAAAGGAAGAAGCACAGCAGTCCCTAGGGCTGGAGCAGGGAGTGTTTCAGTCCCCGCTCATGCCCTTTGCCAGCTGCACCTCTGCTTCTCCGCAGAGACAGTGCTGGGGGGAACTGGCTTTTAAGCTGGCTTCTCCCAGCATCGGCTCCTGCTCCCCCCCCCCCCTTTGCTGTCTCTCTCTGATAGAGGCAGTGGGAAGGGGGAAGCAACTAGTTGAGTCACTACTCGACTACCCAATAAGCACAACTAGTCGCTTATATCCCTATTATCTATAGAAATAGTTTGCTCTCTCCTGTTCCTGCTGGAGGCCTCCTTGAAAGAGCAAGAAACTAGGAGTGGGGTATGGCTTCTGCCTGCTGTGGGAGGCCTTGCACAGATCTCTTCCACCTAGAGTGTCTAGAAAAGCCCTGAGTTCTGCACCAGTTCCTTGTTTTCCCCAAGGGCTATAGCTCATGTTCTCTGATGTTATAGTGCTACTAGTCTCCAAGCCCTCCAGCACAGCAGAGAAGGGAACCCTGGTTTCTGAGGGAAATAGCTGTGGGAAAGTACAGGTTTATTGCTTCACAGGGCCCAGAGCCCTTGGGCAGTCACCTTGGGGTTTTAATACCTATAAAATCATATTTTCTTAAGAATCACTAGAGTGATGATGCCGCATCTCCCATGCATTGTTCACGGCTGGGCACTAGTGTATGTGCTGAGGAAGGCTGCTGGCTAAGGTTCTGTGGGATTGGATCAGTCAGATCCTTCCGCTGGGCTATAAAATGGTGTGGCCAACATTCACACCCAAGGAGTCACTCTGATTCTGGTTCAGGGCCTGCTGCTTGTTCTAAATCCCTGTTATTGCCAGGGTCTCTAGCACCCTGCTTCTGTTTAAGTCCCTGTGAGTAGCTCCACAAGCCACAGCAGAACCCACCCACCCTGCACTCAGCCTTCCTGTAGTGTTTGGCTTCTGCAGTTGCTGGTGAGCATCTGGGCCTGTCAGTACAGCTGCTCCTTTCCAGAAAGCTGGCAAACACAGGGAAATGGACTAGGAGAGCTTCCCTTCCCCTCCCTACCCAGGCTCCAGCCAGCTCTGGTGTGACTCCTAACCACTGTAGTTACAAAACAGGCAGATGGAAAGGCAATCTGATGAGGATGGAGTTTCTTAGGCTACAGCTATGCTACACCACACTACTGGTGATGGTGTGTCATGCACGTATAGTTATGGGCTACAGTGGAAAGTGGGCTGTGTCCACAATGGGTGTAGCTACATATGTCAGTGATAGGAGAGGCAGAGCCTTTCCTTGCTGCTGGGGACTTTTCCTGCTGTGGAAGAGGGGCTCTAGCAGCAGGATATGACCATGCTAAAAACTGCAGTGTCAATAAGAAGGCACAGCTTGGGTGAGGAGAGCAGTATAGCATCTGTACTCAGTGTTCCCTTTAAGCTGCCCTGGCAGCATAGCATCACAGGTGATTAATTGACCCCGCCCAGTCAGTTAGCTCCATGCACTGATCCCTGAATGATTAGTCATCTGTAAAGCTGTCCTGCCACACAGTTTACAGGGGAACACTGTACTCAAGTGCATACCCATTCCTTCAAGTGTGTTTTTCCCTGCCTAAGCCATGCCTCACAGTCTACACTACTTATAGTGTATGCATGGGGGGGGGGGTTACAAGGTGCTGAGAGTTGGTGGCAGGGCCTTTGTTCCTTTAAGGCAGTGTTTCCCAAATGGTGTTCTGTGGCACCCCGGGATTCCGTGAAGTGAAAATAAGGGTTCCATGAGAAAATTCCATTACAATAACATTTTATGATTTTAAAAAAAATAATAATATTATGTGATTTTTGTTTTTAAATATGTGCAATTAAACTAAATGTTGATCTCATGATCCTATTTAGCATTTGTTTATTATTATCCTTATTTATTTGTGGTCTACTTTTTCAGCTTCATATATTAGACTGTTATTAGGGGTTCTGCAAAATTCTTTCGAGTTTAAAAGGGTTCTGTGGCCAAATAAAATTGGAAAACACTGCTTTAAGGCCATGTAGCTTAGAGCACAGTAGGAGGAGATTGTGCCTCTGGTCCCCAGTGGGAGGGCCCATAATCTCTAGCTGGGCATGTGGACCAAAATTCCTTACGCTTGGTGCCCCCGCCTCCCCCCCTCACCTCCCCACGGCATTGGTCAGCTTGACTTCATCTTAGAAAAGAGAAAACTAAGAGGAGATATGCTAGAGGTCTTTAAAATCATAGCTGGTATAGAAAAAGAAAATAAGGAAAAGTTATTTTCTTGTTCCCATAACATAAGAACTAGGAATCACCAAATGGCATTAATAGGTAGCAGGTTTCAAACAAAAGGAAGTATTTCTTCACACAACACACAATGAACCTGTGGAACTCTTTGGTTTGGGGGTCGGGGAGCATGCAAAGAGGGAACAGCTGGTGGTTCCCTCTAGGTACCTGTGGTTAAGACAGGAAACAAAGGGTAGGAATAAATGGTCAGTTTTCAGAATGGGGAGAGGTAACCAGTGGTGTCCCTCAAGGGTTCATATTGGGACTGGTCCTATTAAAAAACTGAGCAGCAGCTGGCAGTTGAGTTTAAGTGCTGAGCCCCTTGCAGGGCAGGAGGAGACTTTGTGCGCGTCCCCCGCACGCAAGCCCTGATAGGCCTGGGGGAGCACATGAAGTCTCCTCCCACCCTGGCTCCGTCCTGCAAGGAGTGTGCAGTGCTTAGAAGTGCCGCACCCCTCACAGGATGGGAGATTTTGCCGGCTCCCTCCCTGCCCCCAGGCCAATCAGGGTTTGGGGTGGGGGCAGCACACAAAGTCTTCTCCTGCCCTGCCAGAAGCGTGTGATACTTCTAAGCACCACACACTCCTTGCAGGGCAGGGGGAGTGTGGGAGGGGACTTTGCACGCTTCCCCCCACTCCCAAGCCCTGATTGGCCTGGGTTTGGGGGAGAGCAGCAGGGCCTCGGTGGGCCAAATCAACTCGCTTGATGGGCCATATCCGGCCCGCAGAGGCCCATCAAGCTGCTGTGGGGGCTATAGAGCTGCCTGACCACTATGCCCTAGGCCTAGAGCCAGCTAGGGCTGGTTGGCTGCTATTGTGATGCAACTTAGTATACAAGCTGTGCCAAGTGGTGGAAACCTTCAGATGTGCAAGACTGCACCTGCCCATGGACCTCTCTCACTTTTGGGCAAGATGCTTCTGTTTGGATTGGGTTGTGAACACTAAAGCAGCCTTTGCACTCCTGCTCACATGATGAGCCGCACTAAGGCCATGGGATTGGTGTAGATAGCACTGAGGGATTGTCACTGGTAATTGATAAATAAAGGCAGTCTTGGAGAAATGGCTGTGTTCTTGGGTGAGGGCATGAAGGTATCTTGCTTTTCTGGCGCAAACTGTTCCAACTTTTGTTTCAGGAAGAAGTGGATTTGGTTTTTTTAACCTAAAGCACTTTCCCCTTCTCTTCCCCCTCAATTTCCATTACATATAAAATGATGGGTATGTTCACGGCTTCCCTGAATCACAGTGCAGGGGACAGTGCACCAGCCCACAATTCCCATGGTAGTAACAAAGAGTTATCTGCTGTCCAGATGTTGGCAGCCACCCTGCATCACTAACAACAATAAACTGCCATGTGTAACCCAGCATTCACCTTAACCATGCAGCCAGTGCAGGCTGTGTATGAGGCAAAGAAAAAGCCTCTGTGTCCAAAATAATTTGTATCCCTCAGTAAGAACCCACTTTAAAAGGATCAGCTTCTAGATCCTACTAAGCTTGTCTGATAAGGGTCCCTATCCCTGAGCTCACCAGGTTAGGGCTCTGGAGACTTGGAGGATTGTTGGGGTTGTCTGGCTGTGGGGCAGGTCATGAGCCTTGCATGGTGGAAACCACGGGCACAAAGACACTCAGGATAAGCCACCTCCTTGGCAATGAAGTGATGGAATCTGCTTTCCAGGATAGTGACTCAAGAGTTGCAAGTCCCTGGGTGATCAGCTGAACATGAATTCGCAGTGTACAACTCTGGCCAAAAGGGCTAATGTAATCCTGAGATTCATAAATGGGCTTTTTATGTAGTAGTAGACAGGTTATTTTACAGCTGGATTTGGCACTGGTGTGATTGCTGCTGGAACAAGGAGTCCAGTTCTGGTGTCTACAATTTAAGAAGGATGCTGGCAATTTAGAGAGAGAGAAGAGCCATGAGAATAATCAAAAAGTTTAGAAATCTTTGACTCTGTTGAACCCAGGGCCCTGCTTCAGGTAGCTAGACAAGTGTTTATCTTTGCCACAGCATGTCTTTCCCCTGCCCCTACTGAGCAGCTCACAGCAGAGCCCCTAGATAATAGCAGCTGGGCATCTCCAGGGAGCCTCAAGAGCCCTCGTAGCTATTTTGCCACCCAGGTGAAAAATGCTTTTGATAACTCCCTCCCCAGTGTGCTGCTGTGTACAACCAGAACTGACCCTGGGCAGCCACTTGGAGCTGTACCAATATGAGTAGACCAAACTGACAGGAGAGGCTGCCTCCCTCCCTCCCCTTGAATGTGCTGCCCCCTAGAGGTGGGGAGAGGCTGCCTCCCTCCCCTGGAGTGTGCTGCCCCCTAGAGGTGGGGAGAGGCTGCCTCCCTCCCCTGGAGTGTGCTGCCCCCTAGAGGTGGGGAGAGGCTGCCCGCTCCCCGCCCTGAGTGTGCTGCCCCCTAGGGGTGGGGAGAGGCTGCCCGCTCCCCGCCCTGAGTGTGCTGCCCCCTAGGGGTGGGGAGAGGCTGCCCGCTCCCCGCCCTGAGTGTGCTGCCCCCTAGGGGTGGGGAGAGGCTGCCCGCTCCCCGCCCTGAGTGTGCTGCCCCCTGAGGGGGAAGGCTCCCAAACAGCAACCGAGCCCCCAGAATCTGCCGCCGCAGCAGCAAGGGAGAAGCTGCCCGACGCCTTTCCGGCTAGGGCCTCCCCTGCCGCTCTCCAGATTGCAGCGGGGAGCGCGCTGCTCGTTTCCTCCCCCGGCGCCTCTCCCAAGATGGCGGCTGCATGCAGGGGAAGGGCGGCTCCTTCTGTTTTGACTCTCTCAATATGGTGGCAACGACGCCACGGCCGCGTCTTCAGTGACGCACTAAATGCGCCGCGGGGACTGAGGGGCGGCAGCGAAGGAGGGAGCGTTTAAAGGGACCATGACCCAGCGGCTGCGGAGGCCGGAGTCGGGCAGGAGGCTACAGCAGGGCCGCTGAGGTGGGGGCGGGGGGTGAGTGCGCGATCCTAAAGGTGGGAGCATTGAAAGGGGGCGGGGCACGGGAAAAGGCGCGGTAGGGAGCAACGTAGGGGTGGGGGTAAGTGGGCAGGGGCAGTAGGGGACTGAGGAAAGCGCGTGGGGTGGGGGTAAGGATAGTAGGGGCTGGCAGTGTGGGCAGTGCCAGGGTGGGGAAGAAGTAGGAGGGAGCTGGCAAAGTGGGTAGTGCCGGGGTGGGGAAGAGGAGGTGGGGTTGGCAATGTGGGCAGTGACGGGGTGGGGAAGGGGTAGGAGAGGGCTGGCAATGTGGGTAGGAAGAAAAGCATGTGGGCTGGGAGAAGGGGCAGTAGGGGACAGGCAGCATGGGCAGGGGGCAAGATGTGGAATGGGGTAAACAGTGGTAGGGAGCAGCATGTGGGGGAAGGCATTATGGGGCTGGCAGTGGGGGAAGTGGTGGTAAGGGACTGGCAGTGCAGGCAGGGGCTCGCATGTAGGGTGGAGGAAAGGGTGGTGGGGCTGATGGTGTAGGCAGTGATTGGGATGGGGGAAAAGAATAGTTGGGGGGCTGACAGTGCAGGCAGATAACAGCGTGTGGTGTGGGGGAAGGAGTCATAGGGGACTGGCAGCTCATTGGGTGGGAGAAGGGGCAGTAAATAGCCTGGAAGCAGGGGGAGGGGACAGCATGTGAAGTGGTGGAATGGGGGGGCTGGCATTGTGAGCAGGGAGCAGTGGATGGGGTGGGTGTGGGGGAGGGTATGTGGCTGAGGGTAGTGTATGCCTGCTTGTGCAATGAGTCAGTGGCTGTTTTACATTCCTGAAGGCGCTGGTTGGTTTGGGGCAGAGTGAGACTGGATGGCTGGTGGTGGACCCATTGGTGGGGTTGGTTGGCAGCTGCTATATGTTGGGGCAGTAGCCTGGGGCATTGGCAGTGGCTGGCTGTGGGCAGGCAGTAATGAGAAATAGCTTTGTTGGGTGCAGTGCCAGGGAGTGCCTATGTAGCCAATTGGTGCTGCTTAGTTGCTGAGGCTACTGGTAGGGGGAATAGGCCCTGTGTGGTTCTGGGGAAGGCAGCGCTAGATGCTTCAGAGAGGAAGTGGGTGAAGGGCTGGGTGGGGCAGAAGTAGGCTAGGGTGGGACTTTGGCCAGCAGATGGGGCTGGCACTGCGCCTGCCTGTCACTGGGGCGGGCAGCAGCAGGAGTCCAGGGGTCGCTGGTTCCCAGAATCATTAACTCAGCACCTGACAGTTGCGGAGCATGTGGTGCCATGCAGGATGGGCCATCTCTCTTTCCCGCTCCCTCACAACCCCTCCTCCCTGGGCTGCTGCTCCTATTAGCCCTGTAGCAGAATAACACTCAAGCCCTGCCTTGGGGCCTGTGGACCCAGCTCAGTGTGACTGTCGAACATGCCAGGCTCTCTAAAGCATTCTTGTTTAAGCTCCCTGACCCACTCCTAAGGGTGGAACAACTCATCATCTGCCTCCTGTTGGGATCTCACAGCAGGAGAGGCCCCTGTCAAATTGTCCTCTTAGTCCCTGCTGATCTGGACTACAGTGCTGATTTCTGGAGTGGCTGCTTCTGTTCCTCCTTCCTTGCGCCAGTGCTTGCTGTCAGAGGGCAGCACGATTGACAGCCTCTCTCATCCCATGAGGAGCCTGACTCATGATCAGGTGAAGAAACCAACCTAGAGCAGACCTGAGGGTGACTCCTTAATCCCACCATTCCTGGGAAGGACAAGCTGGTTGATCAGTGGGGCCATTACTCTTCAGAGTGCCACGTGGGCCTCCAACTGGACTCTGGCTCTGTGAACTTGCAGGCGGCTGGCATTGGTGCTGCCCTTCTAGCCCTAGGTGACACAGCAGGCTTGGCTAGTGGCTCTGAAAGTGAAGGAGCAGCCTGGCCAGTTGGAAACTGGTCCATGAGATCTTTGTGTATCTCTGAGCCATGTGGCTCCCACTCAGCTCTCAAACATGCTAGCATGACCTAGGGATATAATAGTGTAATCGATTAACAGATAAGCAAAAGCTTATAGGTTAATGCTATAGACTAGATGCATTCCCCTCCCGCCCCAGTAAATTTTTTAGCAGGTTGGCAAGCAGCCCGGCTCAGTCCTGGCATGTGATGGGTCCGGGACTATTAGGAGCCAGTTCTGGCTTGCAGTGGGTCTGGGAGCTCAGACCCCTCCAACCCCAGGCAAGGGCTGCTGCCACCCCATGCTACTGCCTCTGTATTGAAGGCAGCAGCACGGAGTAGCAGGGGGCTCCCCAGGTGTGGGGCTGGAGTGCATTAGCTGCCAGCCCCACCCCCAGGAACTATAGAATAGTCGACTAACTGGTAAGAATTCATGAAGTTAATCGTCTATTCAATTAACTAATATTTAACATCCCTAGCATGACCGCTGTTCTGAGTTCTGCAAGCCTAGGGGAGTACCAAACCCTGCTTCCCAGTGCTTCTGCTGCAGAAAACTAGAGTCCCTGGCCATCACGGTGTGGCTATTCCCCTCCCACCTGGGAGCTGATCCTCTATGCACGCTCCCTCAAATTTGCATTAGGCATGTTTAGTGGATTGTAAAACTGAGGCATGGAGGCCAAATGGCTCTCAAGGTTGCAGAGGGAGTTGGTGACAGAGCTGGGCATGGATACCTTGAGTTCTGGTCCCCTGCCCACCTGCTGTTCATAGAATCATAGAACTGGAAGGGATCTTGAGAGGTCATCAAGTCTAGTCCCTTGCACTCCTTGCAGGACCAAGCACCACCTAGACCATCCCTGATAGATGTTTATCTAACCTGGTCTTAAAAATCTCCAATGATGAAGATTCCACAATGTATTCCACTGTTTAGCCACCCTGACAGAAGGAAGTTTTTCCTAGTATCCAACCTAAACTTTTCTTGTGGCAATTTAAGCCCATTATATCTTGTCCTATCATCAGAGGTTAAGGTAAATAATTTATGTCTCTCCTTCTTGTAACAGAAAAAAACAACAAATGGTCTGGTAGCACTTTATAGACTAACAAAACATGTAGATAGTATCATGAGCTTTTGTGGGCACAGCCCACTTCTTCAGATGACCGGAGTTATCTTGTAACAACCTTTTATGTACTTGAAAACTGTTACGTCCCTTTTGTCTTCTCTTTTCCAGACTAAACAAGCCCAATATTTTCAGTCTTCCCTCATAGGTCATGTTTTCTAGAACTTTAATACTTTTTGTTATTCTTGGTGTGGGGTGTGTAGGGTTTTTTTTTTTTTTTTTTTTTGGGAATTTGTCCAAATCTTTTCTGAAATGTGGCACCCAGAACTGGATGCAATACTCCAGTTGAGGCCTAATCAGTGCAGAGCAGAGCAGAATTACTTCCCGTGTCTTGCTCACAACACTCCTGTTTATACATCCCAGAATGATGTTTGCTAAATCATTGATGAAGATATTGAACAGTATCGAACCTACAACTGATCCCTGAGGCACCCCACTTGTTATGCCTTTTCAGCATGATTGTGGATCATTGATCACTACTATCTGGGAATGGTTATCCAACCAGTTTTGCACCCATCTTATAGTAGCTCCGTTTAGGTTCTCTTTCCGTAGTTTATCGTGCTGCCTAATACCCTGTATCATTTGGTTTGACCTACCTGGTTTCAGTGACGGCCTGGCTATTCACCTGTCTTTGTAGGAGCAATTTTAAAAAACGAAGTCATCTTAAGAAGTGGGTTGTGCCCATGAAAGCTCATGATACCATCTACATGTTTTGTTAGTCTTTAGGGTTCTACTAGACTATATGTTGTTTTTTTAAGTTTTTCTTGTTACAGACTAACTCTGCTACCCCTCTGAAGCTTTTGTAGGAGCCTCCCAGTCTGTGGGGCTCCTGCCTCCAGCCCTGTGCTGGGGCTGGCTGCTGGCTCCCAGCCCCGCGGTAGGGCTGGGGTTGCCGCTGGCTCCTGGCCCTGCTGGAGCACCCCCTGTCCGTGGGGTGCCTGGGCCCTCCACTGACAGAGGCTGCTCCAGACGAGAGTAGCCCCCATCTATGGTGGGCCCCCTGCGGGGCTGGAGCAGCCCCCTGGCCCTGGCAGGTGGGGAGCTGCTCCAGCCCCCATCGGTTATTGGTTAACCTGAACTGGTAACCGGTTAACCTTTCGCATCTCTGATGGGCATGCTGCCTTTTTTGGCTATACAAGAGCCGTGCCTGGTGTTTTCCATGCCATCCATCTTGCAGCATCTCTCAGCAGGAGTTCTGCTTCTAGATGGTACTGCTTTAACTGCTGCTGTAAGTCAGATGTTGGTTACTAACAGGGAGCATCTGGCAGTGCCAATGATTTGGCAAAGAACTGAAAAGAGAAAACAGCAAAATGAGTGCCAAGCTGGCTACCAGCACTGCAGCTGGGAATGCCAGGCTGGGCCTCCCCTTGCTACAGCTATGGAGGGTGGCAGATTCCATGCCTTCAGAAGCCTGTTTGTGCCCAGCTCCCCGTTCTGTTGCTGCTGCAGCAGCATGCCTGGCTGGCAGCACCTCTGGGGGTGCACTCAGGTTTCATCTCATAGTTGTCTTATGGCTGATCCACCCAGCGTGGGGGCTGCTTCACTGGGGTGTTGAGTTCCCTGATGTCCTCCAGACATTATCTAGCTGCCCTGTATTCTCTGAGCCTGAGAAGGAGGGTCAGCTCTTGTATCTGAAGGTACAGACCTTGTCACCTTGCTCCTGTGCACACCTCACTACCTCCCAATGGGCATCACCATCCTGTGCCGGGGTGAAGTCCCTCCATAAGCAGTTCTCCTCGCAAGTAGCTGCACCCTACTTGCAGTCTCTGGTTCACATTTCTCAACTCACCTAATGTGCCACATGTGGACACAGCCCTTAATTTCAGCAAAGGCTTGGGCATTGCAGCTCTAGGCCAGGCTATGATTGAAGGAATGCCATCACTATGGGGACTTGCACCAGCTGCTGGGCAAGCGGGGTCTGGTTTGATCCTTTCTCGTAGTTCCTGTAGTCCTAGACAGCAGCAGACCCAACCCTAATATATCTTTTTTGAGATGGGACAATTAGATCTGCATGCAGTACAAAATATGGGCATATCATGGATTTATATAGAGCCTTCAGGATACCCTCTGTCTTATCTATCCTTTTCCTAATGGTTCCTGTCTATCACTGGGGTGTGAAGGGAATGCCATGTTGGCTCCTGAGTTTCTGGGTGTATGTCCATACTGCAGTGAAATCTACAACTGGCCTGGGTCTGCTGAGTTGGGCTTAGGGGCTATAAAATTGCAGTGTTGATATTTGAGCTAGGATAGAGTCAGGGTTCTAAGACCCTGCTAAGTGCAGGTCCTATGCTCTGCTTTCTTGCAGGAGGTGGACTGTGCTAGGTGTGAATGCCCCAAATTTTGGGACTCCTCTTGTCTTTTTGGATCCTCCACTGACATGGGTCAGTTCAGCCAGTCCTTAATGACCCATTCATTCCACTCCAGCCAGCATGACCTAACAGCTGCCATCCAGGGTCAGACCAAAGGTCAGTCCAGCCCATATCCTGTCTTCCAGCATGCAGAGGTGCTGGAACTGGGAGTGCTGGGGGTGCAGCAGAACTCCCTGGCCTGAAGTGGTTTCCATCATACACTGTGTTTACTGTTTTGTTGAGTGGCTTTTCAGCACCCCGCTATAAAAATTGTCAATGCCACTATAAGAGTGGCCGATGTCAGGTGCTTCAGAGAGAATGAATCCAGACAAGGCAATTTTGAGTAATCTTTTCCCATCATTCAGTCCGAGATTCTGGCATGCAGTGGTTGATGGACACCCAGATGTAGGAGAAAGAAAGAGCCTGAAGCATGGGCCTGGTGCCTGAACCAAAGCAAGAATTATACTATGAGTAACAGACAGGCCTTGTCAAAAGCAGATGTTTGCCTGCAAAAGGCAGTGTCTCAACACTAGCACTTCTAAAAGCACATGAAATATGTAAATACATTCCACCAGGACAGTACAAGGACACCCCAACTTAGTACATGATAAAATAGGTTGAAACAACAGGAGTGAAAGCTTCACAATGAGTGGTGAATAGGAATGCTTTGGAGGAAAATACAAGGAGAGGTATCAAACATGTTATTCATGTGTAAGATGATATGTAAGGTGTGTATCATAGATTGTTTAGATACACCATTTCTATCTAGAAATGTTGGGGTACCTCAAGTTCCAGTCTTTTTAATCTCCCCTCATATGGAAGCTGTTCCATATCCTTAATCATTTTTGTTGTCCTTCTTTATATTCTTTTCAACCCTAATATATCTTTTTTGAGATGGGACATTTAGATTTGCATGCAGTATACAAAATGTGGGCATATCATGGATTTATTTAAAGACCTTATGATACCTTCTGTCTTACCTGTCCTTTTCCTATTGGTTCCTAATATTCTATTAGCTTGTTTGACTGCTGTTGCACATGGAGTATGTACTTTCAGAGAACTATCCTCAGTGACTTCCAAGAACTCTTTCTTGAATGGTAACAACTAATTTAAACCCTATCAGTTGGGATTGTTTTCCAATGTGCATTACTTTGCAGTTAACTTTGAATTTCATCTGCCTTTTTGTTTTCCAGTCACCTAGTTTTGTGAGATCCCTTCATAGTCTGCTTTGGACTGAACTGATTTGAGTAAATTTACAGGAAGTCCCTGATTGACAAACAGGTTGCGTTCATTTGTAAGTTGGTTGTTGGGAACTTGAAATGCATTTTCCCATTAAAAACAATGTTATAAATGGTAGTTAGGTTCCCAGGCTAGCCCATAAAAGCCTATTTAACCCATAATGCAGCTGAAATAGTATATATTTACAAAGAAGAAAGTAGAAATAGTTTTTTTTATTTAATCTTGAATACTGGTGCTTGAGGAAGGCTATGTTTAATCAGAAGAAGATGAGAGGTAGGTAGAGATTCTGAAGGGGACTTCTGGGCATCCTCTGGCTGCTACCCTCCATTGGCTCTGCACCAGCTCCGGTAGCCAGCCCAATTCCCCCACCCTCCTCACTTGCTTCCTTGCAGGCTTCACCCAGCCATTGTTCACCAGGCAAGTGTGGCAGGGAGGACTCCAGAGGAGCAGGAGGCAGCCAGACACTGGAAAGAAGTGGTGGTTCTCCCTTCAAAGCACCACTTCTCTCGAGCCACCATCTGCGCAACCACCCCCTGCTCCTCCGGAATCCTCTGGCCAGCATGTGCCCTGCTTTACACTACCTGTGCCTCTTGCCTGCTCTCCTGAGGGTTGGGCCATCCTTACCCATAAGCAGAATATTCAGCTGCGTAGGGCATCTGAAAATTTGGAGCACCACAAGGCCTTAATGGCCACTCACCTCTTCCTATCCCTGTTCTGTGGCTCTGCATCATCTGGAAAGGATCTAATTAACTTAAAAGTGAAAAGATCTATTAGCAGAGCATTGAACCTCTGAAAGAGCCATTCAAGTGGTAATGAAGCCATTTAACAGGTTTTTGCCAACCCCAGGTATAGACTGTCAGTTTCTGAATTTACTGTTAGTTGACAGGACCTTAGTTTAAAATTTGCTTTAAAAATATTACATTTGTGTGTTGCTCAAGATTATAATATCACATCTCTTTAAAAAACTGTAATTCCTTGCCACCTCCTCCGAGGCTCCCAGTGGGAATAAGGTGCTAGTTTAATAGTTCTGCATAGGGCCCCATAAATCCTAAGGATGCCACTGCCTGAGGCTGCGGCTGAGCTTTGTCTTTATGTGCGGAGGTTTGTTAGTTGGATGTTTGGAGCCTGGAGTGCTTTCCTGTATATCATTTGCAGATTTTTGCCATCTCCCTGTTTACTCCTTTTTTCAGATGATTTATGAATATGTTGAACATCACTAGTCCCGGTACAGATTCCTGGGACACACCACTATTTACCTCTTTCAAGTGTGAATATTGGCCACTTATTCCTATTCTTTCTTTCCTGTCTTTAAAGTTTACTGATCCACGAGAGGACTTCCCTCTTATCTCATGACAGCTGACTTTGCTTAAGAGCCTATAGCAGGGGTCTCCAACCTTTTTAAGCACAAGATCACTTTTTGAACTTAAGTGCAATCCAGGATCTACCTCAAACCCAAATACCATTGCCCTGCCTCCTTTGTGCCCCTTCTACGAGGCGCCAGCCCTGCTCACTCCGTCCTCCCATTCTCCCTCCCTTTCACCAGGCTGGGGCAGAGGGTTGGGGCACAGGCTCTGGACTTGGGCTAAGGGATTTAGAGTGTGAAGGGGCTCTAAACTGAGCCTGGGGCAGGGAGTTGGGGTGCAGGAGGGGGTTCAGGCTGCAGGCTCTGTAAGGGAGTTTGAGTCTGGGGGGCTCAGGGCAAGGGCTTGGGGTGTAGAGGGGGGTACATGACTGGGGCAGGGGTTCAAAGCTGGCTCCAGCTGGACACTGCTTACCACAGGTGGCTCCTGGGTGGTGGTGCAGTGGGGCTAAGGCAGGCTCACCCCTGCCCTGGCCCTGCACCACTCTCAAAAGCATCCAGCAAACTCCTTCCATCCCAGGCCCTCTTATCCCCCTCCTCCTGTTCTGTGGAGATAGAATACAGGGTGGAAGAAGGGGCACCCTGACATCAGCACCCCTCCTCTCCCTTCCCTGCTCTGTACGGGTACGTCTAGACTACATGGCTCCGTCGACGGAGCCATGTAAAATAGTTTACTCGGCATAGTCAAAGAAGCGGGGATTTAAATAATCCCCACTTCATTAAAATAAAAATGGCCGCCACGCTGTGCTGACGATCAGCTGATCCGGCACAGCGCGGCAGTCTAGACGCCTTTGTCCACCGCTCCGGTATGCTTCCCTTGTTGACTGCGCCGCGTCTAGACTGCCGCTGTGCCAGATCAGCTGATCGTCGGCACAGCGCGGCAGCCATATTTATTTTAATGAAGCGGGGATTATTTAAATCCCCGTTTCTTTGACTATGCCGAGTAAACTATTTTACATGGCTCCGTCGGCCGCCATGAGAGGCACAAGGGTAACTGAGTGCCGTCCCTGAGAAAATGTGCTCTGAGACTGGAAGCCCATACATGGGGAGGGTGTGTGAAGGAGGAGCCACTCTGGAAGCCACTCTGGCTGGTGTGAGTGAGGTGGTTCAGTGGAGAGGGGTGCATGGACTTTAGCCCCCCTGGGTAGGGAATGAGCAGTAGAGGTTGGTCTCTGCAGGCACCTGCTGTTCTGTCCTGACTCTGCAGACCTGGGGGCTGCGCTTAGTGGGGTCCTGACTTGCTAACCCCTCTCCCCTCCAGCCTCTGTTGAAGATCAGGACAAGGTGTGACAGTTAGTATTGCAGCTTTGAGTTCAATGTTGTGGCTGGCAAAAACTTTCCAGGAAACTGCAGAGAGGGTTGGGCAGGGACAGAGCTGGGTGGAGGAGGCACAGTGACCGCAGCTCTGCTGCATGGGCTGGGAGGAGCCTGAGCCACCCATCAGCACTATACCAAATCGCAGAGCGTGGGTATTGTCCATGGCTATGGGTCTGCAGAGTGCCACTCCAGTACCACCCAGATCCTCAGCCTGGGGGTGTGTGGGCCCTGCTAGGTCTGGCTGCCTAGCCCTGATGCTGCGGCTCTGCTTGAGTTCCCTCCTTGAGCACTAGAGGAAATAAGCTGAGGCTGAACATTCTTGCACAATTTCCGGCAAGTGGGAAGGGGTGAGTTGGCTCTGACAGTTTCAGTGACCCAGGCTGAATCTGTGCCCCTTTCCCAAAGCTCTCTCGCCGTCGGGCCCCTGTCTCTCAGCACCAGCTGCCAGATGTATTGCTGGGGCACTATCCTGAAACACTTTCCTGCCTTTGATGTGGGGGAGGCATTGGGAGAGGGGCTGGGATGGAGTCTAGAGTCCAAGCTCCTTTCTCCCCCCAAATAGTAGCTGGCCTGAGTATGTGTTGGAGTCAGGTTAACTCCAGGGGAATGGCCTTCTGTAAAGGACTTGTGTTGGCTGTAGCTTTTCGACTGCCTCTTCCACGTGCTCCCTGCCCAGCCAGAGCTGTGTGGGTATCCCCTCTGGCAGATGGTCAAGCAGCAACGCTTCTGCCCAAGGTGGGGGAGCCCTACAGGACCAGCTGCTCCCCAGGTGTGTCTGCAGCTCAGTTCAGGGCTGTAGAGTGAGGATGAGGGAAGGAAGGGCCAGTGCCATGGTGGCCTGTGCTCCCCACCAGGAGGAGGGGACAGGCTGCCTTAGGGGTGTGTGTAGGGAAGAATGGGGCCCTCAGTGAGGCAGGGAAGCTATGGGAGGGTGAGTAAGGAGATCTGTGGTGCTGTAGCAGCATGTGGTCAACCCTGGCTTCCTGCATAGGGTGCAGCATAAATATCTGTGTTTGTTCTCAGGCACCTTTCTGGGACGGGCCTGGAAGCAGGGCTGGCAGCAGACATGGGGCAGAGCGAGTCTGAGCCTCAGGATGAGCAGGAGGTAGGTGCTGTCTAGTTCTCTGCTGCCCAGCGGTCACTGAACATAAGAACGGCTGTATGGGGTCAGACCAAAGTCTGTCTAGCCCAGTATCCTGTCTTTGAACAGTGGCCAATGCCAGGTGCCCCAGAGGGAGTGAACGGAACAGGTAACCATCAAGTGATCCCACCCCTGTCATCCATTCCCAGCCTCTGACAGAGACCAGGGACACCGTTCCTACCCATCCTGGCTAATAAATATTGATGGATCTAACCTCTGTGAATTTATCTAGCTCTTTTTTTGACCTCCGTTAAAGTCCTGGTCTTCATAACATCCACTGCAATGAGGAGTTCCCAGCCTCTCAACCCATTATTCCACCCATGCAGAGAGCTTCCCTGGTGGTGCTGTCAGCTGGCAGGGTGGGTCTCATCAGGTCCTTGTCCAGTCAGCACCGTCTCCTGGGACCACTTCCCTAGTGCAGAGCACTTGTCTGGCATCCTACTCAGAGTCCTCCACAGGACCCAGCAGGGCATCCCCTACCTCTGAGTTGGGAATATTAAATCTAGCACCCAGGTGATGTAAGGCTCCCAGAATCCCCTGTCTCCCATGAGGACTAGTGGGTCTGGCAGGAGCCTTTCCAGCACCCCTCTGTGATGTGTCTGGGCAGGTGTGGTCTGCTGGGGCCTGTCCTGTTATGTGTCCCTTGAACATCTATCTGCCTCACCCCAGAGGTGGCTGCATTTCAGTAGGGAGCCAGGCAATCCGCCAGCTGGTGCTGAAGCTCTGTCTGCATCTCTCCTCGTGCAGGATGCAGCACTCACAGACATGTTGCCCAGTCTTAAGCTCTTTGTGGAGGATCAGCTCCAGACCAGCATGGTGAGGAGGGGCAGTGGGGGGTTATGCCTGGGGTGTGGGGCCAGGTAGGGTGTCTCCAGGAGGGGTTGTGTTTCTGGGGGATCTGGAGCAGTGTAGTGGTCTTTCTTGGGGGTAGTGAGACTGCTGGCTAGGTGGCACAGCCCACAGTCCCCAGCTCAAGGCAGCCCATTTCCTAGCTGGCTGGGAGGCTCTGGTTCTTGTCCTGGAGTGTGCTGGCATCTTTGGGGCTCAGCCATGCCTGGGCAAGTCTTGGCTGGTTAGTAGAGGGGCTGATGGGATCAGACACTAGCCTTGGGGCTGGGGAAGAATTTCCCCTGGTTTGAACTGGGAGGAGCCCACTGGCTTCCAATTCCTTTTGTACTCTGTGTGGCGGCTGTCCCTTCCCTCTGAAAGTAGGGCTGGGGGTAGTCACTAGTTATGGTGACCATATTTTCTGAACCAAAATTAGGGACACATTGGCCACGCCCCCTGACCCCCCCCTTGTGGCAGGGGAGATGGCTAATGAAGTTCCACCCCTGGAGGTAGTACTTCCGGGGTCAAGATGGACATGTGACCAGAAGTAAAAGATGTGTGACCCCCCCCCCAAGAACTCCTCCCACTGTCGTCCTACCAAAAGGGATGGGTTTGGCCTCCACAGGACCTCCCATGCAACTATCCTGCAATTGCATTAACCCAATTTGCACTGCATTAACTTGGGGGGAGAGGCTGGGGGAAAGTGTTCCCTCTAAGATTTTCCTCCCATGAGCAGAGTGAATTTTGTCTTGTGCAGCAGTACTGAGTTCATGTGCGCTTGTTTGGATGTGCCACTGTGGCACCCCAGCTATTATAAATCTCTCTCGTTTCCCTCTGCTGCCATGTCTCCCTCTCTCTCCTCGCCCCATCTGCTCCCCTGGTGCCTTCTGCCCCCACCCCTCATCCTCCTCTGCTGTCCTGGCTCCTGTCTTTCTCACTCCTCACAGTCCTTTGGGGACCTGCTCCCCCTCCTGTGCACCAGCCCTTCTCTGCCCCCCATGTCCACTCCTCCTCTCTGATCATTTGTAGCTATCCCTCCCTATCCCCTTTCCTAACACCTCCTTCTACCCATCTGCACTGCCTCTGTCCTCTAGTGCCCGTCCCTCCCCTCCATGTGTCTCCCCGTCTGCTTCACCCCCGCAATCCCCTGGCACCTGCACCTTCCCTTACCCACCTTCCCTCACTGCCCCTGCCCTCCTTGCCCTCTTTCTCCTTGGTGCCTACCCCCTCACCACTCTCTGTCCCAGTTCCCCTCATGCCCCTCAAGTGCCCTCACACATGACTTGCTCCATCCCCTGCCTTCCTCATGCCCACCCCTCCTTTCAATCCCTCTTCTTCTGGCACCCACTCCCACGACTCCTCTTCCTTCTTCTTGCCCCCATTGTCCCTCCCCTCTCCCAGCATCACCCTGTCCCCTCCTTCTGCCACCCCCACTGACACCTTCCCTCCAATCCCCCCTCCTGCCCTTTTCCTCATTGTCTCCTCTTGGCCCCCTGGCATTTATCTCTCTTCCACCCTGCCTCTTGGTGCCTTCCCCTTTCTTCTGCCCTGCCCCCTCCCACTCTCCTCAGCACAAGCACCTTCCTCTCCTCACCCCACCTTCCCTTTAGTTCTCCCCCTGCTCCTTCCCTCACCTTCTGCCTTCGACATGGAAAGCAGTTTGTGGGGCTGGATCTGGGCTGCGACGCAAGTTTTATTACCATGGTCTTGCCCCAGAAACCCCTGCAGCCCCGGCCCCAGCTGCTCCCAGGGTGGGGCCGTGTGCCGCGACTGGAGCAGAGGCCACCTGCAGTGCTATTTTTAGTACCACAGTCCTGATCCCCTGCAGGCTGCCCAGCTCCAGCTGGAGTCAAGCAGCAGCCGCATGAGGCCCATTCCAGTGAAGCTGCCCTGGCTGCAACATGCCTCGTGCAGCTGCCACTCTATTCCAGCTGGAGCTGAGCCGCCCACAGGGACCCAGACCACAGTACTAAAAATAGCACCACGGGCGGCCTCTGCTGTAGTCCCAGCACCTACTGAGCCCGAGTGTGCCCCACCCTGCAGTGGCCCAGCTGGGCTCCACATGGCTCCTGCTGGGGCTCCAAGGTGGACCGGAGGAGGAGGGGGAGGCGGTGCTGCCAAACCAAGTCCCCATTCAGCAGAGGCGGTCCCACAGGTGGAGGGTGGGGAGGGGGACAGAAAGGGGCCACAAGGCACCGGAAACTGGCCCAGCTGCCCTACCTGCCCTGCTGAGGGAGATGGGGAGAAGGCTGCTGTGCCGTGCTAGGAGCAATGGCATGGCGCCATTTCTTGCTTCTTCCTACAAGCTGGTGTCTCCATCAAGTAGTGTTTGTCGGGGCTTTCCGGGACATTTCACTACTTGATGGGGCACCGGGACAGAGTATTTAAATTCGGGACTGTCCTGGAAAAATCGGGACATATGGTCAGCATATCACTAGCCAAAGGACGGGCTGGGAAGGATTCTCCCTGCTGCCTCAGCACCTGATGTGGTGCAGTCCAGTTGGTGCCCCGCAGTGGCCATTGCAGTCCCAGCCAGGTGCTTGGCTGGTATTGTATTGCATGCATGGACTGGCTGTCACTGATTCACCCAATCTGTGCTGTGCCATGCCCTTTGCCTAGCCTCCGGGGGTGACCCCTGTCATGTGCCAAATCCCAAGGGGTCACGCAGCCTTAGTACCTCTGGGTCTGGACCTCTGGGCTCCAGCACCCCCTGCTGCTCACAGTGAGCTCGTATTTGTGAGGACATTTTCCCTGTCAGGGATCGCTGCATCGGCCATAACCTGCAGTGACACTGCACAGCCTTTCCAGAGAGGGAGTCACCAGTCACCTCCACTCTGGGCTCGGGGACCCTTAGGGTAGCACGACACAGGTGAACATGGATCAAAGTGTGTAGATGGGAGCCAGGGCTCTGCCACAACCTGATCCTTTGACCTCTATTGTCCCCATTTGGAGTCTGTGCTCCCAGTAGCACCCTGCAGCCATCTCGCCCCCTGCCTTCCCTTGGTCTCCAGACAGGCTGTGCGCCTGTGCCCATCCTGCCTTAACTCTGAATGACTCAGTCTTTGGGGTTCCTGTTGTTTCTTCAGGATCCTCCAGCACAGGGGCAGGTGTGACAAAATGCGGATTTTTTTGTAATATCTTTGAGTCCAGTGTGCCTCACTTTCCCCTATATTTTGCATGGCTACCCAGTGGGGGAAAAGGATTGTTTGCTCCCAGGGCAGACTGAGACGGGGAGTGGGGGAAGAGGTGTCCTTGCTGTCCAAGTGCACTGAAATGGTCCTCAGAAAGGACTGGCTGATGCCGACCCATCAGTGGAAAACCCCAGTCACCAAGACATTGACACCTGACAACCAGCACTTGGCTGGTCCTTCTCGGCAGGGAACTCCAGCTAAGGACAGGGTGTGAGACCAAAGGAGTAGGAGGTGGGAAGAAAAGAGTGCTCTGCTGGAAGAGGCTGGGAGCTCTCACTGCTTGGCCCAAGAACAGCAGTCAGAGGCTGCAGGCATTGGCATTGGCATTGGCATTGCTCTGGGCTGCCTGTGCTTCATGGGAACCGGAGTATTTCCCCCTGCTGGGTTCCAGCTGCCTGATCTGTGCAACTGTCTCTGGTGCACTAGTTCCTGGGGAGTGGATGTGCTCTACCTGGATTCCCTCGGGGGTGCTCACTAAGCAGAGCTCATGGGGTGAAGCTGGAGTGCTGCTCCCTGTTGTGTGTGGGCAGCTGAGGTGACGTGTGGGGGAGAGGCATGGCATGCAGCCTCATGGTCTGCAGAATGGCCTCGCCATCACTCTCTATGCCAGGGGTGGGCAAAAGGGCCTCTGCGGGCTGGATCCGGCCTGCGGAGGCCCTGCTGCTCCCCCGGCCCCAGGCCTATTAGGGCCTGGGGGCCGGGAAGTGCCCGAAGCCTCCTCCCACCCTGCCAGGAGTACGTGGCGCTTTGAAGCGCTGCGCGCTGCTCGCAGGGCAGGGGGGAGAGCGGAAGAGGCGTCACGTGCTCCCCCGCCCACAGGCCCTGATTGGCCTGGGGGAAGGGGAGCATGCCAACCCTTTTCCAGGGCATGGGTGCCTAGTGGGAACCAGGGGCAAAGGGTCTCTCCCACCCCCAGACCAATCATGGTCTGGGGGTGGGGTAGCCCCGCCCCTTCCCATTTAAGCCCTGCCCCTTCCGGGTTGGCCCGGGGCTATTTCAAAATTTTTTAAGTGACCCCTGGGCAAAAATTATTGTCCACCCCTGCTCTTTGCCTTTTTCAGTGCATTGAAGACCAAGTTCCCAGCTCAGAGCCAGCCCCCATGATCAGCTCCACCTTTGGCCACAGTCTCCTGGTCCTGTCCAGCTTTTGGCTGCAGGATCCCAGCCTTGCAAACTCTATTCCTGGCTCTGGGATGGGCTCTGTGAGGTTGGACAAGGCAGCTGGGGCCAGGTCTGAGGGCTGTAGATGCAGTCCCTGTGCACACGTGCCCATGCAGTTGCAGGAGTCTAAATGCCAAGGCTGCCCTCTTTCTCTGAGGGCAGGATCCCCATCTTGCTCCCAGCTGGGCACTGTGGCTTGCAAAGAGCTTGGAGCCCCTCACAGCCATGCTGCTGGAGAAGGGCAAGCTGCCTACTGCTGGGGGGAGACTTACCCTTGGAACCAGCCTTGGAGACCATCTCTTGAGGCCCCCAGGATTTCTACCAGGCAGAGGTGATGGTTTTTCTCTCCCTCGTAGCAGGTTCTGGTGTGACGCCAGTAGAAATCGGGGAGCACGTGACCTACACGTGTCCCCATATCTCCCCTGGGGTGTGGCACATTGAAGGGGTTCCTTCAAGAGAGTGGTCCAAAGCTGGGGGCCTAGCATCAGTCCTGTGGCTCTCTGGCAATCAGATCAACTCAGTTCATGTGAATGATGCTGGTCTCCAGGCAGGTGGCTTGTTGAGTCCAACACCTTGTGCCTTCCCTTTCCAACTCACTGTGTAGCAGGACCAAGCCCATCGGGAAACTGCACATTCTGCTCTAAAAATATTGCCTGCATTTCCACATTCACACCATCGCTCCACAGGGCAAGGTCTCCTCGTATCTGCCCCATGCAGTCCCCCATAGCCTGCCTGGAAGCCTGGTTGGAACATGCCTCTTCCCACTTCCCACAGGTGGTGGGTGTCATGATTGGCATTGGTGTTTCCATGCTGCTCATCGCCACGTTGATCCTGGTGCTGGTCCGCAGGCTGCGCCTCAAGAGTAAGTGCCTGTCAACGCAGGGAGCAGATCTGAGCCCTGTCCCACCAGGGCTCTGGCACGTTGCTGCCTGTCAGGCCACGTTGGGCCCAGTGTTCACATGCCTGTACACGCAGTGAGACTGTGATAGCTGGAGCAGGGTTGGCAGCCAGGACTCCAGGGTTCTCTCCCTCTGACTCACTGCCTGGGCAAGCTTCTGCCTGTTCCCTGCCTCAGTTTCCCCATATACAAAGGAATTGTGAGGGGTATTTTGGGACTGGCTGGGAAGGGCATAAAACTTCTGTGGTTTTTTGGAGGCAGCCCAGCTTCCTGTGGCTGGCATGGGGGGGACAAGGTAGGACTCTGCCATCTGTACTCCAGGGCCTCTGCTCCTCTCCCTGGGCTGGGAGTTGGGTTGCAAGCAGGAAGTCTGATTGGTGGGGAAGAGAGCAGACTCCAACCCTTGCTAGGGTGGGGCCGTATGCTCCCTGCATGGGCAACCTTGTGTGTCTGTCTCTCTCAGAGGTTCAGACTCAGGAGACACCCAAGTACCGATTCCGCAAGCGGGACAAAGTGCTGTTCTACGGGCGCAAGATCATGCGCAAGGTACGGGGCTAGGGCAGAGCGGCCCTTGTGCTTCAGTCCAGGCTGGAGAGTGGTGATGGCTCTGGCCGCTCTGCTGTGATGCTCCAGTCTCTATCCCCTTCCTGTTTGCAAGCCTGGCCTTGGCCCAGCTGAAGGGTGGTTCTGGGCGAGGAGAGTCCATGCTCAGCCAACCATGTGCTGCTAGCGAGCCAGGTAGGAGACAGTGCGGCTGGGCCTGCTAAGATAAGAACATAAGAACGGCCATACTAGGTCAGACCAAAGGTCCATTCTGCCCGGTATCCTGTCTTCCGACAGCGGCCAATATCAGGTGCCGCAGAGGGAAGGATCACAACAGGTAATCCTCACGTGATCCCTCCCCTGTCACCCGCCTCCAGAGAAACAGAGGCTAAGGACACCATTCCTACCTATTCTGGCTAATAGCCTGGATGCCATATGCCTGGCTATGTGCCCGCAATGGGGAGTCCTCATGCAACTGGCCTTCTCCTGCATGTCACTCCACCCCAGAGCCAGCCCTTTCACCTCCCAGGCCTGGTTTCCTGCCACCCTGAATCCTCAAGGCAGCCAGATAAGGGGTTTGGGCCATAAGTTGTCTGGGGGAGCAGTTGATGACTTACCTGGACTGTCTCTGCAGGTGTCCCAATCCACCTCCTCCCTTGTGGACACGACCATCTGCAGCACCTCCCGGCCCCGCATGAAGAAGAAGCTCAAGATGCTGAACATTGCCAAAAAGTAAGTGACTTCACTCACCCTCCATGGTGTGAGGCAAGTGGGGCTGGCCCAGCCCTGCTCCCAGAGGTGGTGGAAGCTCCCATGTTCCCAGCCCTGCTGCAAAAGTGAGTAGCATGCTTGCTCCCAACCATTAGCGCTATCTGACTTGCTCTGCAAAGCAGCTACACCCCAGCCCAGACACTGGCCTATGGCACGGTGCTGCTCAGTTCCCTGGGTGGCATGAGCGAGTGCTAAGGCTCAGGAAGGAGTTCTGCCTCTTTGATGCATGACGCAGATTCTCTCCTGCCCAGCTGTGTGGGGGAAGTCCTGTGGTTGTCTCTATCTATCCCTTCCCTTACTGTCCCTGTGCCCAGGATCCTGCGCATCAAGAAGGAGCTGCCCATCCTGCAGCTGAAGGAGCCACCACCCTCAGTGCTGGAAGCAGACCTGACAGAGTTTGACGTGGCCAACTCTCACTTGCCCTCTGAGGTGCTGTACATGCTGAAGAACGTCCGGTGAGTGCCCCCATCACCAGGGCCTCAGCCCAGACTCAGCTGCAGTCATGTTTTCCCCTCCCCCTATGAGCAAGCTTGAGGTAGGGTGGACACCTCTGAATAGGAGAGCCGAAATGATCCTGGGCCCATGACCTGGCCAGCTGGCCGTGTATGGAGCTCTCTGTCTGACTGATTTCCCAGCAAAGTCCTGGGAAAACCCACACGGATGAAACTTTGTTGTGGGCCTGTCAGGCCGTCTAGTCCAGGAGGCCTCCACCTTTCTTCATTTGCAGACCCCTTGGAAATTTGTGTACGCAGCTGAACTCTCTTTGAGCCGTTTTTAGCCTGTCTTTTGCAGACCTCTCAGGCAGAGCCTGTGGGCCTGTGGCTCACAGGTTGAGAACCACTGTTCTAAGTGGTGAGGCTCCAGCCCAGGCCAACCATCGATAGGAGAGCTGTCAAGAACGCTCTGGAGCAACAGGAATCATGGCTCTGTTCTGTAGTAGGGGGCTCTTTTCCCTTTTGGCTGATATGGAGCCAGTACCCCCCACCCCTAAGGTGCTGGAAGGTTAGTGGAAGCACCCTCTGTCAGGTGAGAGTAGATGCTGGGTGCTGGTGACCCCCAGCAGTGCTAGTTCTGGCTGAGTCTTAGCTGTGGGGCTATTGCATCAGGCAGACTCTCTCCAGAGGCGGCTGTGTTTGGGGTCAGGGAGAGATTTCTGCCCTGGGGGGTGACAGCCTGTGGGTGCTGGGATCCTGGAGCAGAGTAGTGTCAATGGGGGCTCCGTCCTCTGTGGCTGCTCCCTCTCCCACATACACAGAGAGGGGGTTGGGGCGACAAGCCTGCCCAGTCAAGTGGCCAGTGGCCTGAAAAGAGTTCTCCAGGGTGGATCTGTGGGGTCCTTGATGGGAACTGCTGGGCTTCTCCCTTGCGGGGGGCCCATCAGGGCTTGGCCCATCTTCTCTGAGCATTGGGAGGGATGGGTGTGCAGGGAAGCCCAGCCCTTTGGACCAGAGTGCCGTGTGTCAGACTCAGGGCCTCAGAGGTACAGGAGCCTCGCTAGGCACCTGCTGGGCATCTCTCTCTGTGCAGGGCTCTTGCTTAGACAGTCCTGGTGGCTGGCATGCGGGGCTTGGGCCCATGTGATGCAGGAGCTCAGCTGGGCCCCAAGGGCTTCTGATGACCTGAGTCCCAAGTCCCTGCCATAAGTTGCTGGAGGCTTTGCTCCCCATGTTGCCCACTGTGACCTACCTTTCCTTGCAGGGTGCTGGGCCATTTTGAGAAGCCACTGTTCTTGGAGCTCTGCAAGCATATGATCTTCCAGCAGTTCCAGCAGGGCGAGTACATCTTCCGGCCCGGCCAGCCCGATACCAGCATCTATGTGGTGCAGGATGGCAAGCTGGAACTCTTCCTGACCCAGCAGGTGAGGGGGGCACGTCCCAGTCCATCCTGCCAGGTGTCTGCAGGAGGCACCTGTCTGCCCAGCAGCCATCAGCAACCTGTCCTGGTCCCAGTACTCTGAACCTCTTGGCTGGGTGTTTGCTGCACCTGGGGGCACATGGGATGCAATGGCAGAGGCCAGAGGCCAGAAGCCCTGCCTTTCAGGACCACTGTGGGTGTCAGCATGGAGGTTCCCCTGGAGCTGCCTCCTAGAGAGAGGCTCATAGAGTCATAGAATCCTAGGGCTGGAAGAGACCTCAGGAATCATCGAGCCCAACCCCCTGCCCAAGGCAGGACCAATCCCAGCTAAATCATCCCAGCCAGGGCTTTGTCAAGCTGGGACTTAAACACCTCTAGGGATGGAGATTCCAGCAGCTCCCTAGGGAACCCATCCCAATGCTTCTCCAGCCTCCTAGGGAAATAGTTTTTCCTAATACCCAACCTAGACCTCCCCCACTGCAACTTGAGACTGCTGCCCCTTTTTCTGCCATGGAGCAGGCTTCCCCAGAGCCTGGTGCCAAGCGAGTTCTGGTGGCAGGAATGATGAGGGTGGACAAGGGGACCTCCTAAGGAGGGTGTTGCTGTGTTGCAGGATGGGAAGGAGACCCTGGTGAAAGAGGTGTTCCCTGGAGACAGCGTGCACAGCCTGCTCAGCATTCTTGATGTCATCACGGTACAAGCCTTGCCCCTCCACCTCCTGTGGGCCAGCTGGCCCCATCCCAACCACCATGAATAATGCAGCCCTGGGCTCCCCCTGGTCGTACTCATGCCCCTCATCCCACCCTGCAACCCCCTGCTCTCCTAACCCTATGAAGGGGGCCTATGTGAGGGGTGTGCACTGAACCCACCATGATGGATTTGCTGCCTGGGTCCCAGGTGCTGAGATGCCACCATCACCTTGCCCTATGCTTGCCACCTTGTCCACACAAGGTCTAGAGAAGACTGATCTTCCCTCTGCAAGGCCTGGATCTGGGCCTTGACTGGCTGCTGTGCTGGGGTGGATGTGGCCATAGGCTGTTGGCTGGCTCTTTTTGGCCTGAAGCCATGGGGCAGCCCTTTGGGTCCCTGGCTATCCTTGGCAACGTCCCCACTGCTAGGCTGCTCTATCCACAGGAGGAGGAGGGAGCACCCCAGCCTTGGGCAGGGACCTATGGGCTTCCGCTTCTCACACAGGGGCACCAGCGGCCTTACCGGACGGTGTCTGCACGGGCAGGCGAGGACTCCACGGTGCTGCGGCTTCCGGTTGAGGCCTTCTCTGCCGTCTTCGAGAAGTACCCTGAGAGCCTGGTGCGGGTGGTGCAGGTGAGCGTAGCCTTGGCCGCATCCCAAATGTTGGTCCTGCCTCCCCCAGACACCCCATGCTCACACCGCCGCCTTCCCTTCCAGATCATCATGGTGCGTCTGCAGCGGGTCACCTTCCTGGCCCTGCACAACTACCTGGGGCTGACCAATGAACTCTTCAGCCACGTGAGCGACGGGTCCTGCCCTGGAGCTATCCCCATGGGACCGGTGGTCCCTGCTCCCTGCACCAGAACCTCCACCCTTCCTATACCTTCCCCCCCAACCCCCATGGTAGTTTTGGGATGGTGTCCAAGGCTGGGATGGGGCTGGGGAGGAGAGAGAGCTAGAACCCCCTGAGCAAAACCTATAAGGGGTGCGGGTTCCTGTGCAGCAGGGATGGAGCAAGGCCTGGCAGGATGCCCCCTGTTCGCACCAAGTCATAGCGAGAAGCCTTAACACCCAGCCTGGTGTCTCTGGTGAGGCAAAGAATCTGCACCCAAGCAGCTCATCCCTGGCACGGCCCTGCTCTGCCTTTCAGCCTGACGGCTGGGCGGGAGGAGCTGCGGCCTCCAGAAAGGCCAGGTCTGTCCTCTGATGGCAGAGAAACCAGCCCACTGTTCAGACGGGTCAGTGGGCTGGCTCAGTGACCCTCTGCCCCCAGGTGCCAGGTTCCCAGCAGCCTAAGTGCAGGCTTTGTGGGGCTCTGTCGTGTGGTGGCAGCAGCCCTCAGTGCTCTGGGCTCAGCTGAGCTCTGAGCTCCCTCTGCCTACAGCAGCACATCTGGCTCCTCCCATGTTATATGGCTCTGGGGATATGGGTCTCCCCCACCCATGCCATGTGGCTGCAGGTGTGGAGCTTGGTCCCTTCTGGACCACCAGCCAAGTGAGGGGCTGTCCTGTCCTTTGTCCCTCAGGTCTGCTCTGGGGTAGGGCCAGGACTTGCTGTGGGAGGGCAGATACGATGCTCTGAATGGCTCCTCTTGGTCTTGAGTGATGCGTGTGGCTGGTCCCCAGGCTGGCCTGGTGCTGATGCTGACTGTGTCTGTGGCAGGAGATGCAGCCGCTGCGGCTCTTCCCTCAGCCCAGCCATGCCTCGCGCACCAGCCCTGTCAGACACAGCAAGCGTGTCATCAGCATCTCCTCCATCGATGACCACAAGGAGAGCTCTGGGAGGCAGCCAGATGCCAGCACCAAGGACCTGGGTGAGGGTTGCCCTAACTCAGGGAGGGGAACACAGCAGCTGTGCTCTCTCCCAGTGTCTAAGCTGTGCACGGGCTGGACAAGGGTGGAAGAAGACAAAGGGGCAGAAGAGCTTGGTAGGGGATGCTGTGCTGCAGGGATCAGGGTTGGGGTCTGCTGTGCAGCCTGCCTAGGGACTCCCCTTGCATGGAACTGGTCCCCATCAGAACAGCTGTAGAGCAGCTTTCAGCATCAGTCCTGCCCCTGGAGATAGGCTGGCTGCAGGATCCGACCCAGAGCAGGGGATGCTCTGTGCACCATGGTAATGGGATGTGTGTATGTCACCCTTACAGCTGATCAGCTCAAGCTGGGGTCCCTGGAGCCGACTGCAGCACCACTACTGAGCCGCTGTATCTCCATGCCAGTTGATATCTCAGGTATGGGGGATCCCTCCAGGAGGGAGTCATGTGGGGGTTTGGACCCAGGAAGTCTGGAGCAGCAGGCGGTGATGGGGGAACTCCTGGCACAAGCCCTGCCCTGCTGCGGGGTGGGGATGCTGCCTGGCCAGTTGGGGTGGGGGTTGTTGCCCCAATTGAGCTGAGGCAGAGTTAGACACAGGAAAGCAGGCTAAGAGCACTCTGGGGGTTGAACCAACTCGGGAGAGCCCAGTGGCCGCAGCTGCCAAGGGAGGCAGCGGGTCTGAGATGTGCCACTAGGAGTGGGCACCCTGGAGAACGAGCTGTCTGATGGGGGATGCTGGGCTAAGCTGAGTCATTATTGGCTAAGGCACTGAGTAGCCTGGCGGGGAAGGGTAGGCATCCTGGCCATGTAGAAAGCATTGCCCTGGTTTCTCTCCTGCACAGGCCTCCAGAAGGGTCCCCGCTCAGACTTCGACATGGCCTACGAGCGTGGCAGGATCTCGGTGTCGCTGCAGGAGGAGAGCACCAGTGCCATGGCTTCCTTCTCCCCCGTGGGTCCCCTCACACACCTCCCTGATTGGGCCCACACTGAGCACCCTCCAACCAGCTGCCAAGTTGGGTCTACTCCCTGTCCAGGTGCAAAGCACCCAGCGGGATCTGGTGTGGGGCAGAGGCGCTGCACAAAGAAGTGTGAGGTCACGCTGTCTGCTCGGGGGTGGGGCCGGCTTCTGCCTGGTGTGTACACATGTCACTCTCTTGTCCAGGACAGCACAGAGGGCAATACTGTGGCCAGCAGAAATAGCCTAGGAGCTGTTCCAAGGAAGGTGTACGTAGAAGTATGGGGGTCTGATAGCCGGGCACAGGGTGAGAGCGGCAGGGGGGTGCAGGCAGAACAGTGTCACTGCAAGGGATAAGGAGGTGCCCCTGATGTGTGGGCAGTGGCAGGGGGCAGTGCTGGAGGCTGTTGCAGGGTGTTCCTGTCATGCTCTGAGCTGTCCTCCTGTCTCTCCAGTCGGTCTCCCAGGAGCCCAAGTCAGTGATGGTGGAGGAGCAGCCTCCCAGCACCTATCACTACAACTACTGTGAGGATGACTCAGCAGGTGGTGCCTGCCTCTTTGGGCCTTACCAAGGCCGCCAGACCAGTGCCATCTTCGAGGCTGCCAAGCGGGAGCTGGTAAAACTCATGAAGATTGAGGTGAAGGGACAGCGTGGGGCACAGGACCTTCTGTTAGTCACAGTGTCTGGGGCGGGCAGGGACGATCCTTAGTGGCTGGGGAGGGCAGGGGTGGTTTCCTGGAGTCTGCCTGAGGAGTGGGGGGCCAGGCCGAGGAAGGGTGAGTTCGCAGGCTCTGCCTCGGGGTATGGAGGGAGGTGAAGCCAATCGCTGGGCTCTGTCAGGGCCATGCGGGGGGGAGACAGAGTGGGACCCTGGGCTCCGCCACCCTGGGCTGACCTGTCTGTGCTGGGAGGGGCTGGCTGATCCTTCAGGCCAGTACAGGGGCTGGGAAGGACTGCGGGAGAGGCCCTAGCATGGGGAGAGACTGCAGTTCCTGGTCAGTGCAGCAGGGCCCAGCCTGGCAGTCCTTCAGTCCTTTGTTGCTATCCCCACAGGACCCCTCCCTTCTCAACAACCGAGTGCTGCTGCACCACGCCAAGGCCGGGACAGTCATCGCCCGCCAGGGGGACCAGGTAGGTGCGGGGGGATACCAGGGCCCAGCAGCCATGGGGCAACACTGAAGTAGCAGGTGCTCTGAGTTGGTGCTGCTGTTGTTTCTTGGCAGCTGGGGCCTGGTCCCCTCTTCCCTGTGGCAGCCCGAGTGTGGATGGGCAGGATGTGCTGCCTCCTGAGGTTTGGGTACTGGTGCTGATGACTCTGTGAGGAGCAGGGCAGTGGGGCTGCCGAGCATCTCAGAAGCATGTGTGCCAACTTCAGGGCAAACTGTTACACACCCAGACTGGCTGTGTGCTCTGGATGGATTTCACCAAGTACCAAGTGTAAACTCCTTCAGCCCTGTAACAGCCAGACCATGGAGTCACTGACAGGCCCCTGGAGCACCCAGGTCTAGGTTACCATCCAGACAAGCCAGCCTTTGTGACCGATTGGCCCTGTCTCGGGACAGATTCACTGCCACAGTGCCTCCTGCCAGTATCATGGGGAATTAGTTCATCCACAGGGCACCTCCCTCTGGCTAGTGTGTCCCTGTGTTCTCACTCCATGTTTCAGTTCTGGACTCGTGTCGCTCCCGGACTGTAACATCCTATTCAGAAAACTGCCATCCAACAGTGCCCACTATTGTTGTCTCTCATCCCCCTTCCAGGGGCTGTGCTCTGGGGTCCTCCCCTCCCAGGGAACCTGCAATTTTCCTATCCCCACCTTGCCTCAGTGACCCACTGTGAGTCTTCATTTTGCCCCTTACCTCAGGGGCAAACTGCAGTCTGGAATGGCTACTCATCATGGGCAAGGGGGTGGATCTATCCTGACCACCTCCCCGCAGCCCTAGAACCTTGAGGCCTTGCTTCAGGCCCTGCAGCCTGGGACTGAGGCCAGGCCAGAACTCCCCAGATTTGCCTGTCTTTTCCCAGCACTGCTCTGTCTCAGGAAGTCTCCAGCTTCCCTAGCAGCCAAGTACCTCCTGTTCCCCAGCTAGAGCAAGAGTCCTTCCCCACTCCTGGAGCCTTTATTTATGTGGCCCCCAGCTGGGCCCTAATTGGCAGTATCTGCCTCAGCTGTGGCCTTTGCTCTCAGTCCTCTCCCAGGGCTGGGTTTTACCCTTAAAGGGCCAGTGTGGGGCAGATGCCCCATCACAGGCTCTTACACCAAGAATCAGAGCAGTATTCAGGTTACTCCCTGAGCCAGATGACCAGTCAGCTGTACCTTAGATTTCAAACCACAGACAACACATGTAGCCAGTCCTGTAATACTAACTAAAGATTGATTAACTAGTAAAAAGAAATGAAAGTTATTTGCAAAATGAAAGCAGGTAACGGACACACACAAGTGAAGTATAGTCAGGTTCCAAAAGGCAATAGAAGTTTCTATAATTGGCAGGCTACATACCAGGGTGTGATGGGTTGGATCACGGAAATCCCCTTGGGTTGTCCCTTGGTGTGCTGATCAAGTTGCTGGTGCCCACCTTCCTGCCCACTGAAGCTCCCCACCACCCTGTCCTGCTGGGCTAGAAGCTCTGGTTGTTTCCAGGCAAGGCAGAGTTGGGGTTACTGCCTCCCTGCAGAGCAACAGAGACACTGATAGTAGCTCATCTCTGGGAGGGCTGAGCACCCAGGAAACCAACCCTCAAATAGGGACCAAAACCCCAAATAAATCCATCTTACCCTGGGTAAAATTTTTGCACAGAGAAAACACATAAAGACATTCACCCCCTTTCTTCTTCTTCTTTGAGGAGTGTCCCTGTGGGTGCGCCACCGTAGGTCTTTGGGGCGCCACTGCGCACCTAGTTGGAGATTTACAGTAGCAGTGCCCTCCGGTGGGCCATGCACGCGAGGCAGGCAGCACACGCAGTGCTGCTACCATGCATGCACGGCAACTGTCCCCTCAGTTCCTTCTCTGCTGCCGCCAGCGTCAGGCAGAACCACAGTTGCCCTCCTATTTCGTCTTGTAGTTTGAACGTTTTCTCTATTAATAGTTAGTGTTACAGTTTTTAATAGTTTAGAGTTAAGGTTTTCTTTTCTTAAAAAAAAAAAAAAAAGAGAGAGAAAAGAAAGACTTCTCTGCCAGACTGCCATCATTATGGCCTAACAGAGCTATACTACCTGGGATGCCTGGTTCCCTGGGATTCAAACACTGCGTCTCCAGCAGGCTTTCTATCCCCATCTCAGGTGATCACTCCCAGTGTGAGTGCTGCACACACTATGGCACAGTGCCAATATTGCAGACAGCTAACAGCTTGCACACGCAAGGCACAGGAGCTCCAATTAAAACTCCTTTCATTGGAGAAAACTGCGAGACCGGCTTCAAACCCAGAGCGCTCCTCTCCCCCTGCGCCATCTGTCACCCTTGGCCATGTCCGAAAGGACCATGTCTGCCAGCTCTACCTAAAGAGACTCTTCCTCTGATCAACCGAGGAATCTCTGATCTCATTCCTTGGATAAAGGTGACTCTCCCTCAAAAAAACCAGGAGCAAGAACCTGAAGTGCCCTCTGCTCCAACCCATTAGGCTTCGGACAGGGAGGTTCCAGGACCGTTTGGCACCCACTGCTTTTTTTTGTAACGGTACGCACCGGGAGCACTTGCGCCGTGCCAGACAGAAGCCCGCTCGGGACACGCCACCATTAAAGAGGCCATGAGTGCATTTCGGCCCCAACCTCCCAGGTCTCCCTGTTTACTCCTGGTTACTCCCCAACTTTCTTTTTTCTCAAAAACTTTTCTTTTTTTTTTTTTAAACCATCTGGCAACCCTAGTACTGGCACCTTTTTTTACAAAAATGTTCTCGAGGGTCCAAGGACCTAACAAAGCTGAGCAAGGCGCCGGGCAAAGCCAAGTCAAAATCCATGCCATTGGCACCATTGACGCATACATCTGTGCCAAGGAAAGATAAGACCAAGCCATCTACGGCCGTTGCACCGCCAGCACTGAAAAAGCTGAACCCTCATACGGTACTGTCGGCACCCATGCCACCCCTGCACCAGAGAGTCACAAGCAAACAGCACCGACACCTTCTCATTCAGTACCGTCGGCATCGCAGGTGTGGCCATAGTTCCATCCCAGCTGCCCTCAGCACTGCATATGCCGGTCCCGGCCCCATTCACCACAACACTGCTCTTTGGCACCGATGACATGCCTGCATCAGTTACTGGAGGGTTGCTCAGTTACTCCAGGGTCGGCACTGCCATTGTCGAGTGTTGAGGACGAGGAGCCCTTGGTGGACACCCGTTCCCCAAGACATTCCTCCCCGAAGCAACCTCAGCCACAATTACACCACACAGTGGTACAGCAACAACCACTGCAATGGCTACCTCCTCCCATGCCACTTCCTTCCAGTTGGCCCTGTTGGGACCCAGGGGCACCGTATTGAGCCCAGCACTCACAGCAGGTGCTGCAGCTCATGCCAACTGCTCCTCCCTCCAGAGCAGCATCCCTGCCATCTCTGAACAGATCGCTATAAAAAGAAGAAGAGAAAATTGCATCTAATGATGAGGAGTCGTCTACTTCCTCCCATCCTACTACACACCTATCCTCCTCTTCTCCTGATGACACCCCTGACACTCCACGGCAGGAGATGATTTCCATGGTTTCTGAGAATGCCACAAGCCTGTTGCAGACATCCTTGCGTTCTCCCTGGTCAGCCTTCCTGAAACTCAACACAAACTGACCAGCATACTTCATGCCTCACCAGCCTTCAAACTGGCCTTACCCTGCGCTTATGGATCCTGTCAAGATCATATGGCAGATGCCAGCCACAATCCCACCGGTCTGCAAGAGATCTGACCGTAAATATTACATGACTCCACAGAGTGCAGATTTCCTATTCTCCCATCCGTCCTCCAAGTCGATAGTGAAGGATGCAGTTAATCAGAGGGGCAAACAGCGCCACGCGCACTACCCCATATGATAAAGTATGGAAGCAGCTAGATCTCATGAGTAGAAAGGCCTATTCCTCGGCCTCTCTTCAGCTCTATATATCAAATTACACACTAATGTTAGCAAAATATACCCACCATATCTTTGAACAGCTTTCACTCTTTATTGACAACTTATCAGAGGACAGAAAAGAACAATTTCCCGCCAACATAAATGAGGGAATGCTGATCTCCCGGATGGCCCTACAGACCGCCCTTGATGCATCTGATGATCCATTGCCACTGTCATCATAATGAAGAGGTCTTCCTGGCTTCACTAGTCAGGGTTTCCCCGTGAGGTTCAGGCCACAGTGGAAGATCTCCCCTTCCAGGGATCAAAGCTTTTTGCTGATACCACAAACACATGCCTTCATTCTCTCAAGGATTCCAGGATGACACTGAAAACCCTTGGCATACATGTACCTGCAGCCAGATGCAAACAAAACAGGTATTTTAACCAAAGGTATAAATCATCACCCTTCGATCAGACTCAGAGGCATTTTGACAACAGCAGGAGGCAACGACAAACCAGGAGTAGACAGGCCATTGACCAACCTGCCATGTCTCAGCCATTGATCTCAAGGCAAACATTTTGAAGGTCAGGTCGAGAGTCCGATATCAACCCTTCATCTGGATCAGCCCCAAACCCATCTGCTATTCTGCCAGTGTCTGCTACCCTTCTACCACCATTGGTCTTCTATCACGACTGACAAGTGAGTATTAGATGTCGTGAGGGCCGGATACTGCATCCGTTTTACCAATATCCCTTCTTCCCACCTACTCTCCCCGTCCCTTTTCAGGGAACCATCTCATGAGTGCATTTTACTCCAAGAGATTGAGCAACGTTTCCACCTAGGGACCCTAGAACCAGTACCCCAGTGCCACAGGGGCAAAGGTTTCTATTCCCATTATTTCCTCACTTCAAATCAGGAGGGTGGAAACCAATTCTTTGTCTCAGGTGGCTCAACTGTCACATACGATGCCAACACTTCAAGATGGTGACCTTAGCTACCATAATACCAGCCTTAAATGCAGGGGACTGGTTATTGACTCTTGACCTCCAAGATGCTTATTTTCATGTAGCCATCCATCCAACACACCAGAAATACCTGAGGTTGGTACTGTGCAATGCACATTTCAATATACAGTTCTACCCTTCAGACTGTCCACAGCCCCGAGGGTTTTCTCAAAGATAATCGCAGTGGTGGCCATGCACGTCCACAAATGGGGAGTATCCATATTTCCCTATCTTGACAATTGCCTGATCAGAGCAGGCACAATCCAAAAAGCCCATGACGCTGTCTCTCTAGCCATGTCTCTATTCCAGACTCTGTGGCTTCAGATAAATCTTCCAAGTGCAAGCTCCAACCAGCGCAGGCCATAGAACTTATTGGCGCTTATCTCGACTGCACTCAGGTGACAGCCTCCCTTCCGTGCTCTGCACATCAACATATTAGGACTCAGAGCAATATGATATTCATGCCAGAACTTTCTACACCAGATACAGGGCAAGACAGTTCCAATTTTTACTGACAATCAAGTCACAATGTACTACATAAACAGGCAGGGCAGAGCCAGGTCTCATCACCTGTGCAGAGAGGCAGTCCTCCTATGGTCATGGTGCATAGAGCACAAGGTCCACATACAAGTTGCTTACCTCCTGGGCAGGGACAATCTTACTGCAGATACCCTCAGCAGGAAATTCACCTCCAACCACGAATGGGAGATGGAGATGGATGACAGAATATTACGTATGATAGTCAAATGCTGGGAATTCCCCACGGTGGACTTATTTGCAACCAATGCGAACAAGAAGTGTCCATAGTATTGTTCATGTACGGGCATTGGCTCACACTCCCTGGGGGATGCCTTCACAATACCTTGGAGCGTACCCCTTCGGTATGCCTTCCCGCCAATCCCACTTCTTCACCAGGTAGTCAACAAAATAAGAGCAGAAGCATTATCAGTAATACTTATCATGCCAGCATGGCCATGCCAGTCCTGGTACACTTACCTGCTCCACATGTCCACAAGATCCCCACGGTGACTCCCGGTAGTTCCCCATTTTCTGACTCAGCAACAGGGTCAAATCCACCATCCATCCCTCCAGATCCTTCACCTCCAGGCATAGTTTCTCAGTGGCTCTCCTCAATAGAAGCATCATTTACAGATCAGGTCAAGCAGATTTTAATAAGTAGCCGCAGACCAACAACAAGGAAGTCTTACATTCACAAGTGGTGCAGATTCTCCCTATGAGTGAGCCAAAGATCCACAAATCCAGCAGCAATCCCACTGGCTGACATATTAGAGTACCTGTTCAACCTAAAGTACTTGGGCCTTTCGTTTAGCTCATTAAAGGTATACCTCGCAGCCATCGAAAACATCCATATTCACCCACCCAACAACTAAGCGCTTTTTAAAAGGCGTCCAAAACACGTTCCCACCGCTCAAGGTCCCAATTCCGGCTTGGGACCTCAACCTTGCAATATGCATTCTCACCCATGCACCATTTGAGCCTATGGCTATGTGCTCAGTGCTTTACCTCTCAATGAAGGTGTCTCTGCTGATCACTCTTACATCAGCTAGAAGGGTGAGTGAAATTGCGGCACTAATGGCTGACCCACCTTTCACTATATTCCATAAGGATGGGGTGATTCTGCGACCAGACCCAAAGTTCTTACCAAAGATACTTACCTCCTTTCATTGCAACAAACCTTTGGTGCTAACAGTCTTCTTTCCAAAGCCGCACGCCACTGATGAAGAAACAAAATGGCACACTCCTGATATGCGCTGTGCGATTGCCTTCTATTTGGAAAGGACAAGAACAATTCGGAAAACAGACTTTTAATTTCCACTGCCAAAACATTTCTGGGCATGCCAATATCTACCCAGAGAGTGTCTAAATGGATTGTAGGCTGTATCTGCCTGTCTTATGGCAGTTTTAACCAGCAGCCACCATTTCAGCTGTGGGCACACTCCATACGGGCTATGGAAACCTCTACAGCCTACCTCAACAACATTCCTATCACAGACATTTGCGGAGCCATAACTTGGTCATCTGCTCACACTTTTGCCAGACATTATGCCCTGGATACTTACCCAGAATGAGGCACTGACTTTGGACGTACAGTCCTGACCAAGGTCCAACATAGCATGTAGCCGAAGCACCTGCCTTCCATATTTCGGGTACTGCTTTATCCCAAGGTGGAGCACCCACAGGGACACTCCTCGATGAAGAAGAGAAGGTTACTCACCTTGTGCAGTAACCAAGATTCTTCGAGATGGTTGTCCCTGTGTGTGTTCCATCACCCGCCCTTCCTCCCATCTGCTTCAGATTTCTTTGGTTTTTTCCCTCCAGAGCAGAGAAGGAACTGAAGGGATGGTTGCCATGCATGCATGATAGCAGCACAGTGCGTGCCGCCTGCCTCACGTGCACAGCCTACTACTGCTACTGTAAATCTCCGACTAGGTGCGCAGCAGCACCCCAAAGACGTAACGTGGAGCACCCACAGCGACAACCATCTTGAAGAACCTCCATTATTGCACAAGGTGAGTAACCTTCTCTTATCAATAAAAGAGACATCTGCATGTTGCAGGGGTGGCCAATCCATGGCTCGCAAGCCGCATGCGGTTCTTTGATTACAAAAATGTGGCTCTTGCAAGTACTGTTCGGCCCAGCCGCCCTGCACAAGGTGCCCCACTGCCTACTCATGGCCGGGTTGCTCTGCGCCGCATTCCAGTGTGAGCTTGCGGCCGGGCCACTCTGTGCACACGTCACAGCCAGCACATGCTCAAGGCCGGCCGCTCAGCGCACGCACCCAGTGTAACCCACATGACTAGTGTGGTTCACTGTCCCATGCAGTGGCACCTAGACCACAGCAACAGTTAAGATCAAGAGACCGCTACAGCATGGGCTGGGAGCCAGCTGGCTTTTAGCTCAGAGGATACAGGCTCCTATACTCAGCTCCAGAGGTCCCACGTTCAAATCTGCCTGGTGGTGGTTACACCAGCACCTGAAGGGGGAAGTGCATAGCAGCAGCTCAGGCTCCGGCTCCGGCTCCAGGCATAAGGTGGGGGGAAGGGGAGGTGCTTGGGTCTGGGGAAGGGGAGGGGAGGGGGCTTGGATTGGGGGAGGTGCGCAGGCGTCCCAGCCAGCACATGCTCAAGGCCGGTCGCTCAGTGTACACGCCCCAGCGCCTGGAGGGAGATGTGCGTGCCGGTAGCAGTGGCGGCTGCAGCTCCAGCTCCAGGACTTGGGCATAAGTGCGGGGAAGGGAGTTGGATTGGGAGTGTGTGCAGGCGTCCCAGCCAGCACATGCTCTGCGCCGCATTCCAGTGTGAGCTCACGGCTGGGCTGCTCTGTGCACCACCCCCATCCAAGCCCCCTCCCCTCCCCTTCCCCAGAGCCAGGCACCTTCCCCACCCTCCCTCCCAACCTTATGCCCGGGTCCCAGAGCCAGAGCCGCTGCTGCCGCTGCTACTGCCATGTGCATCTCCCTCCAGGCGCCAACCTTGAGCATGTGCAGACTGGGGCATGTGCACAGAGTGGCCTGGCGTGAGCTCGCACTGGAATGCGGCGCAGGGCGGCCCAGCCGTGAGTAGGTGCTGGGGCACCTTGCGCAGAGCGGCCAGGCTGGACGGTACTTGCAGGAGCTACATTTTTGTAATCAAAGAGCCGCATGTGGCTTGCGAGCCATGAGTTGGCCACCCCTTTTAAGTAGAGAGCTATCGCTCTCTCCACCCCTGCCTCCTGCTGGCCCAATGGGGATATAGCTGTCCTGGTCCCCATCTCTGGCCCCTTCTTCTGCAGTATAACTGTCCATTCTGCCAGACCCTTCCCTTTCCATTTTATGAGAAACAGTTGAATTCCAGGCACATCCCGTTTTCCTGGAATAACCAAGCCCTGACCTTGTTTTAAGTTATGATAAGAAGCAGCTGCATACCAAATTTGGTGGTCCTAACTCTTACTGCTTAGGAAGAGTTTTAGGGGCTGATTGGATTGGAGGCAAGGCTTATAAAAGGCTTTGAGCTGGGCCTAGCCAGCAGCCTTATAAAAAGGCAGCCAGAGTTAATGCAGTGAGCAGCCAAAAGGGGAGTTTGCCTGGGAGTTCACTTTCGGGGGGAACCCCATAGTGTGTGGTGGGTTTTTTTTCCTTGCGTTTTGTTTCTCTTCTGCCCTTCAAGTGGGTAATAAAAACATCTGAAATCTCTCTGAAGCAAGGCAAGAATGGATAGTGAAAGCTCAGCTGTTGGCACATGCTGTGCAAGTCACATGTTTGTTTTCCTCCTGGAAGATAGAAGGAATTTCATCTGTACTAAGTGCAAGCTTGTTGCCATATTGGAAGAGAAGATTAAATGACGAGAGGTCCAAGTATCAACCCTACATTCCATCAGAGAAGATGAAGACTTTCATGAAAGAAGGCAGCATTCAATACTCCAGGCATAGCAGGCTGGAGAACCAGTGAGGGCAGTACAGAACAAGGAAGAAGATTGGCAGCATGTAACCTCCAGGAGAAGAAAGGCAACTTAAGTATCCCCAATCCCAACAGAGGTAAATAACTGCTTTCACTCTCTCTGCACAGGCACTATGGTGGAGAATGCTTTGGCAAAGACCTCTCAGGGAAGGGATCAGAAGAAGATCCCATCGACCAGAAGGCATGGAATGCATAGGCTAGGGAAGGGGGTCCCACGATCACCACCCCCAAGAGAAGAAGATGGGTGGTAGTAGTCGGAGACTCCCTCCTAAGAGGAACGGAGTCATCCATCTGCCGTCCAGACCGGGAATCTTGAGAAGTGTGCTGCTTACCAGGAGCTGGAATTCAGAATGTGACCGAGAGTCTTCTGAGACTTATCAAACCTTTGGATCACTACCCCTTCCTACTTCTCCATGTAGGAACTAATGATATGGCCAAGAATGACTTTGAGTGGGTCACTGCAGATTATGTAGCACTGGGAAGAAGGATCAAAGAATTTGAAACACAAGTGGTGTTCTCATCCATCCTCCCTGTTGAAGGAAAAGATCCAGGTAGGGATCGTCTAAGTAAATGCATGGTTGCACAGGTGGTATCAGAGAGAGAACTTCATTTTCTTTGACCATGGGATGTTGTTCCGGGAGCAGGGATTGCTAGGAAGAGATGGGATCCATTTAACGAAGAGAGGGAAGAGCATCTTCGCAGGCAGGCTCACAAACCTAGTGAGGAGGGCTTTAAACTAGGTTTGTTGGGGGACGGTGATGTAAGCCCTGATGTAAGTGGGGAAGTGGGATACCGGGAAGAAATACAAGGAGAAAGGAGCAACAAAGGAGGACCCCTGATTCACATGGGGGAGGTAGGGCAATCTGCTAGTTATCTAAGAAGCCTAGGAAACAAACAGGAAGAATTAGAAGCCCTGGCACAGTCGAGCTGTGATGTGATTGGAATAACGGAGACTTGGTGGGATGACTCACATGACTGGAGCACTATCATAGAAGGGTATAAGCTGTTCAGGAAGGACAGGCGGGGGAGAAAGGGAGGAGGTGTTGCACTGTATGTAAGAGAGCAGTAGGATTGCTCAGAGCTCCAGTATATAGAGGGAGAAAAGCCTGTTGAGAGTCTTTGCTCTTAGAGGCAAGAGCAACAGAGGTGATGTTATAGAGCACCAGATCAGGTAGATGAGGCTTTCTTCAGACAACTAAGAGAAGCTTCCAGATCATAGGCCCTGGTTCTCTAGGGGGACTTTAATCACCCTGACATCTGTTGGGAGACCAATACAGCAGTGCACAGACAATCCAAGAAGTTTTTGGAGAATGTTGGGGATAACTTCCTGGTACAAGTGCTGAGGGAACCAACCAGGGGCCATGTGCAGCTTGACCTGCTGCTCACAAAGAGGGAGGAACTAGTAGGGGAAGTGGATGTGGGCGGCAGTGATCATGAGATGGTCAGTTTCAGGATCCTGACCAAAGGAAGAAAGGAGAGCAGCAAAATACAGACTTCAGAAAAGCAGACTTTGACTCCCTCAGGGTACTGATGGGCAGAATCCCCTGGGATGCTAACATAAAGGGGAAAGGAATCCAGGAGTACTTGCTTTTAAAGAAGCCTTATTGAAGGCACAGGAACAAGCCATCCTGATTCATAGTAAGAAAAGCAAATATGGTACACAACCAGCTTGGCTTAGCAGTGAAATACTTGGCGAACTTAAACACAAAGGCTACGTCTACACTGGCAGCTTCTTGCGCAAGAATTCTTTTGCGCGGAAGAGTTCTTGTGCAAAAACTCTTCCAAAAGAGAGCGTCTACACTGGCATGTGCTTTGCACAAGAGATTTTAGCCATAGGGCTTTCTTGCTCAAGAAATTCATGTTGCCTGTATACACTGGCCTCTTGCGCAAGAACAGTTGTGCAAAAGGGCTTATTCCTGAGCGGGAGCGTCATAGTTCTTGCGCAAGAAGCCCTGATTTCATACATTAGAACGTCAGTTTACTTGCGCAAGAACACACGGCCAGTGTAGACGGGCAGCAAGTTTTTGCGCAAAGAGCGGCCGCTTTGGTGCAAGATCACGCCAGTGTAGACACAGCCAAAGGAGAAGCTTAAAGAAGTGGATACTTGGACAGGTGACTAGGGAGGAGTATAAATATATTTCTTGAGAATGCAGGGGAGTAATCAGGAAGGCGAAAGCACAGTTGGAATTGTAGCTAGCAAGGGATGTGAAGGGTAACAAGAAAGGCATGTTAGCAATCAGAGGGTGATTGGGGGGTTGGGGAGTGTGAGACCCTTACTGGATGAGGGAGGTAACCTAGTGACATGATGTGGGAAAAGCTGAAGTACTCATTGCTTTTTTTGCCTCGGTCTTCACAGACAAGGTCAGCTCCCACACTACTGCACTAGGCAACACATTGTGGGAAGGAGGTGGGCAGCCTGTGGTGGAGAAAGAACATGTTAAGAACTGTTTAGAAAAGCTAGAAACACACAAATCCATAGATGTGGATTTAATGCATCTGAGGGTACTGAGGAAGTTGGCAGATGTCATTGCAGAGCCTTTGGCCATTATCTTTGAAAACTCGTGGAGATCGGGAGAGGTCCCAGATGATTGGAAAAGGGCAAATGTAGTACCCATCTTTAACAAAGGGAAGAAGGATGATCCAGAGAACTACAGACCAGTCAGCCTCCCCTCAGTCCCCAGAAAAATCATGGAAGGGATCCTCAAAGAATCCATTTTGAAGCACTTGGAAGAGGGGAAAATGATCAGGAATAGTCAACATGGATTCACCAAGGGCAAGTCATGCCTGACCAACCTGATTGCCTTCTATGATGAGGTAATTGGCTCTGTGGACATGGGAAAGTTGGTGAATGTGATATACCTTGACTTTAGCAAAGCTTTTGATACAGTCTCCCACAATATTCTTGCCAGAAAGTGAAGGAAGTATGGATTGGATAAACTGGCTCGAAAACTGGCTAGATTGTCGGGCTCAATGAGTAGTGATCGACGGCTCGATGTCTGGCTGGCGTCGGTTTCAAGTGGAGTGCCTGAAGGATTGGTTCTAGGGCCAGTTTTTTTCAACATCTTTATTAATGACCTGGATGAGGGGATGGATTACACCCTCAGCAAGTTTGCTGATGACACTAAGCAGGGGGGAGAGCTGGAAGGTAGGGATAGGGTCCAGAATGACCTAGATAAATTGGAGGATTGGGCCAAAAGAAATCTGATGAGGTTCAGCAAGGACAAGTGCAGAGTCCTGCACTTGAGACAGAAGAATCCCAAGCATTGTTACAGGCTGGGGACCAACTGGCTAAGCAGCAGTTCAGCAGAAAAGGACCTGGGGATTACAGTGGATGAGAAGCTGGATATGAGTCAACAGTGTGCCCTTGTAGCCAAGAAAGCTAATAGTATATTAGGGTGCATTAGGAGGAGCATTTCCAGCAGATCTAGGGAAGCTATTATTCCCCTTTATTCAGCATTGGTGAGGCCACATCTGGAGTATTGTGTCCAGTCCTGGGCCCCCCACTATAGAAAGGATGTGGACACATTGGAGAGGGTCCAGTGGAGGGCAACCAAAATGATTAGTGGGCTGGAGCACATGACCTACAAGGAGAGGCTGAGGGATTTGGGCTTATTTAGTCTGCAGAAGAGAAGAGTGAGGGGGAATTTGTTAGCAGCCTTCAACTTCCTTGGTGTCATTATGGAATGACATCCACTCAATGTGCAGCAGCAGTCAAAAAAGCAAATAGAATGTTAGGCATCATTTAAAAAGAGAGAGAGTAAGAACTGTATATAAATCCATGGTACACCCAGATTGTGAATGCTGCATACAGATGTAGTCATCTCATCTCAAAAAACATATCTTGGCATTGGAAAAGGTTCAGAAAAGGGCAATAAAAATGATTAAGGGTTTGGAATGGGTGCCATATGAAGAGAGATTAAAATGACAGGGACTTTTCAGCTTAGAAAAGAGGAGACTAAGGGCAGATATGATAGAGGTCTATAAAATCATGACAGATATCTAGAAAGTGAATAAGGAAAAGTTATTTACTTATTCCCACAACATAAGAAATAGGGAGTCACCAAATGAAATTAATAGGTAGCAGGTTTAAAACAAATGAAAGGTAACTTTTCTTCACACAGTACACAGTCAATCTGTGGAACTCCTTGCCAGAGTTTGTTGTGAAGATCATGACTTTAACAGCGTTCAAAAAAGAACTAAATATATTCATGTAGGTTGGGTTCATCAATACTTATTAGCCAGAATGGGTAGGAATGGTGTCCCTAGCCTCTGTTTGTCAGGGACTGGAAATGGATGACAGTAGAGGGATCACTTGATGATTACCTGGTCTGTTTACTCCCTCCGGGGCATCTAGCATTGGCCATTGTCAGAAGACAGGATACTGGGCTAGATGGACCTTTTGTCTGATCTAGTATGGCCGTTCTTACATTTTTATGTAAGTTACTAAGTTAAAATAAACCAAAAATGCCAGTTAATTCTAATTCACTAAGAAACTTGTTACATGCAAATTCTTACCCTAAACAGCTGTTCTTATCTCAGATAAAATGCTTGAAGTCAGAGCTGATCTTTACTCTGGCCTGAGTCTACAGCTTTTCAGAGCTGTTTAGAGTTCTTTTGTTTTTAGGTTTCTCCATGTGTATCCTCTTGGGTGGGGTCGGACAGTTTCAAAGGACAGATGAAGACAAAGACTTGATTGCTTTCCCTCAGGGCAGGGAACCCCTTATTCAGTCTCTCCATGCTCATGGAGAAGTACTAGATTCAAAATGGTGTCTAGTACTAGGTGGCATAGTCACATGTCTTTCTAGGACCAATGACAGTTTGGGCTCACAGGAAAAGTAAAATCATTCACAGGTCATTGGTTTGAGTACTGAGCCATTAAGTTCCTAAAATATCACTAATGGCCCTCATTAGCACATTTAGAATTAAAACAGATTCACATTTCATATTTCTAATTTCATATACAAGAATGATCCATGCACAAAAGCAGAATATACAGAATCAGCAGATTGTAACTTTAAAATGATGTTACATGCCCTGTTTTGCATAAAGCATCTTTGAGTTATGTATATTCATAGTCATAAGCCAATTTTCATAAAGCATAGGGGAGCTTGGTGACACAGGAGTTCTCAAACTCCTCAAGAGAGCTCAAGCTTATTACCTGAGGGCTTGTGAGCTGTCAGCGTCCATCCCAAACCCCACTTTGCCTCCAGCTTTTGGTTAGAAATCTTGCCTTCCCTGAATGCTAAGCCCTGCAGTGATGCAGATTCTACTGGTTAGGCCGTTTTACTTCCTTCTCCCAAACCTCTAGCTGATAGAACAAGCACCTGGCTTCCTTTAGTGTGTGTGGCAGAGTGGTGGGGGGGTGGAATCAAAGAAGTCTTTGTCCTTTGTTTCACAATGGCTCTTTTGGTTCCAATGGGCAGACCTAACGCTGTAGGTTGAACTTCTCTAGTTCCAGCACCCTTGAGAACTGACCAGAGAATTTGCCGAACCAGAGAATTTGCCTAACCACAGGAGATCAGTATTGTCTAGAAGCATTACCAACGCTTCCACTGTTTACTGGGCTCTGAGAAGACATTTTGGGGTAAATTAGAGCTAAATAACAGCACAGAACACTGAGAGCCAGGACTGGTGGCTGTAAAAAAACTTTATGGGACCATGGGAGACTTGGCCACACCCATAAGTGAATATCCAGCTAACTAAAATCATGCCAGACCATGGATGTTGCCAGAGCAGAGCGTGCTGGACTAGACAGGTTAAATCTGTAACTAATGTTGCTTTCCCTTTGGTAAATCTCTGACTGTATAACTCACCAAATACTCTCTCATCAGCTTTGCCTCTATTCTAGCAATGCAAACACACTGGTGACCCAGCCTGGATCCCAGCTCTGCTGAGGTCAGAGGCTTTGGAAGAAGCTGGCACCAGGTCAGCCAGTGTCAAAGGGCATTTCCACTGTGTTGACCTCTGCAAGGTGGGACTTGGCAGGAATGGCAGCTTGGATGGTGAAGTCCCATTCCTCCATGCCCACTCTGTTCTCTCCCCATGGGGTGTGGGAACCTTCTCTACAGTTCCTACCAAATGGATCCAGATGCCATTGCTGCAGAAGCTGCTGCCCTCAAGTGCCACCCCACCCCTTCCCTCTGTGCCTTATTAGCTCATTACAGCACCCTGGCCAGAGTCCAGATGAGCTTTCTTCCCTGTGCATCCCCCCACCACCACCCTCGGCTGCATCCCTGTTGGCTAGGTGCAATGGCAGCTCTCCAGAGCCAGGTGCTAAGCCCCATGCCAAGGAATGTTAAAGCTCTGTACAGTGGTGGGGGGGGGGGGGAGACTTGGTTCCCATGGAGCTGGGAGAATTTATGTTGGGCTCTGGCCCTGCTGAGGTTACTGGGGTACCCCTGAGGGTTCAGGCTCTGTGGGAGCTACAGCCTGTCAGTGGGCACTGTGACGTAGTGTGAGTGACCTCCACTGGCTGCTGTCTGCAGCACAGCTCAGCAGGGCAGGGGATGAGTCATTATGCAAAGGGGGCTTCAAACCTGTCTGACCAGTATCTCCCAGGGAGCGGAACAATGGGAAGAAGGGGGGTGAAGCCCTGGATGGGGGCAGGGCTGGAAGTGAGTGGTTTTTAGTTTTCTGTCTGGGATCATGGAGGAACCAGCCTAAGCCAGGGCTGGGATTTAGGGGCCCAGTCTCCCCCATCTCAAGGGGGGCTGAGGCATCCTAGGCCTGCCCTGTAACCAGATTACATCTGTGCTGTGCTGTAGCCTGGAGAAGCAATAAACTCCCTCTATTCTACTACCTGGTGGAGTCTGTTCGTGCCATTACGGGGGTGCAGGAGTCAGGGGACCCCGACGCGTCGTCACAGGCACTCACCCTGCAGCCTGCCCATGAGCAGCCTGCCCCTCATTCTGCTGCTGGGGGTGACTTTCCTCTCTTTCCTCTACCCCCCACCATAGGATGTAAGCCTTCACTTTGTGCTGTGGGGCTGTCTGCATGTCTACCAGCGCATGATCGACAAGGCAGAGGATGTGTGCCTCTTCTTGACGCAGCCTGGCGAGATGGTGGGCCAGCTGGCCGTGCTGACCGGAGAGCCCCTCATCTTCACCATCAAGGCCAACCGCGACTGCACCTTCCTCAAGATCTCCAAGTCGGACTTCTATGAGTTGGTGTCCCCCTTCTCCTCCTCATCCTGTGGGCAGCTCCTACCTGCCACCCCACTGACACCTAGTTTGGGCCAGATTGAGATCAGGGCCCATCGCGGGGAAAAGCCCTATGTCCCATTCCCCACCCCCATAAGCCAGCCAACCCCATGCCACGGGGCTGAATTGGAGCTGCCGCTTTCTAGGGTGGAAAGGCCCCATGTCCCAGTCCTCCAACCATGCCCCTGTTGCCTGGGACTGAATTCTCCTGCCCAAGGCTGTGAACTCTCCTGGTGCCCTGTTTTCTTGGCAGGCTGTTCCAGAAGAGGTGGGGTGACTTGGGGATAGGCAGCTGCAGTTTGCAGCACATGGTGCACTGACCAGCTGCCTGCTGTCTCCCCAGGATCATGCGGGAGCAGCCCAGTGTGGTGCTGAGTGTTGCCCATACTGTAGCTGCCCGCATGTCTCCGTTTGTGCGCCAGATGGACTTTGCCATTGACTGGATGGCTGTGGAGGCTGGGCGGGCCTTGTACAGGTGAGTGAGGCCTGTGCTGGGGGGATGCTGAGAGCCCTTCCTGGGGAGTCCCAGGTTTTCTTCCTGGCTCAGGGCACAGCTGGGACCAACTCTCCCTACTGTGTTTTAATCCCCTATGTGCCAGGGTAGTGGACAGCCCCCTGATTCTCAGCCTCATCCATGCCCTTCCTGCAGCATAAATGACTCCGGCATTCCAGCGCTCTGGCTGGGTGCTGCCCAGTCAGGAGCCAGACTGTTTCCAGAGGGGCCAGGTGAGAACTGCCCAGATGCCTGTGACCCCTCCATAGGACTCAGGCTTTCACCTAGGCTGATCTGACTTCAGCCCCTTTCTGTGTTTCATTGAGAGGAGCCCGGGTGCTTTGGGGATGGGCAGGTGCCAGTTGGGGCTGTCAGACTTGCCGCTTATAGCATGCACTGTACCAGCCTATGGGGACACTCTCCCTGGGACAGGTGGTGGCTCAGCTGGCAAGCTCACTGCATGTGCTCTCCCAGCCCAGGTGGTAGGGGGCACTCTCTATTGGATGGTCATTGGCTCAGCTGGCAGACTCACTGCTTGCTGCATGTGCTTCCCAGGCAGGGCGACAAGTCGGACTGCACCTACATTGTGCTGAATGGGCGCCTGCGCTCCGTCATTCAAAAAGGCAGCGGCAAGAAGGAGCTGGTTGGGGAGTATGGCCGTGGGGACCTCATTGGAGTGGTGAGCTTCCTCCCATGACTCCACTGGGGTGGAGGTGTTCCCTACCTGACCATTGAAGGGGATGGGGCCAGTCCCTTCCAGGTCCCTTGGGTGGTGGGTGGGCTCTCTTGTTGGGTGGGGTGGGCAGGCAGCGTCTCATTAGGCTTGCAGTGGTGATGAGCAGCTGCAAGTCATGGGTGTTCAGGCCAGGCTGTCCAAGGGTGAATTGTCCATTCCCTCCTTCTCCAGACCCTCCTGGCTTGGGTGGTAGGCAGGTCATCTGCTGCCAGCAACTGTCCTGGCACATAGCTTAGCGTAGTATTGGAGACTGGCAGAGAGTCTCCTGGGTAGAGTGAGGAAGATGGGGCTGGACATAGAATCATGGAGCTGGAAGAGACCTCAGGAGGTCATCAAGTCCAGCCCCCTGCCCAAAGCAGGACCAACCCCAACTAAATCAACCCAGCCAGGGCTTTGTCAAGCTGAGACTTAAAAACCCCTTCCTAGGTAACCCATTCCAGTGCGTCCCCACCCTCCTAGTGAAATATTTTTTCCTACTATCCAACCTAGACCTCCCCCACTGTAACTTGACATTCAGAGTCCTGGATTCTCTTCCCAGCTTGGGGAGTGCTAGTGGGTTAGAACAGAGAGCCGGGGCTCCTGTGTTTGGCATCTCACCTGGTGCCTCAGTTTCCCCACTGTACAAGAAGATTTGTGAGACATCCCTGTGATGTGAGGCAGACCTTGACTAGGACAGTGAAGGTCTCCCCTTCCCAGACTCTAATGTGGCCTGTGTGGTCTCCTCTAGGTGGAAGCCCTGACCCGGCAGCCTCGAGCCACCACCGTCCATGCCGTGAGAGACACAGAGCTGGCTAAGCTGCCTGAGGGCACCCTGAACAATATTAAGCGCAGATACCCCCAGGTACCAGGGGCAGAGTGTGCATCACAGGAAACAGCCCATTCCAGTGCCTCAGCTTGCTACGCTGTGGGTGCTGTGCTCAGGCAAGGGTGGGCTGGAGTGAGGCAGGAGCTCTTCTTTCTGGGAGAAAGCTGCTCAGGAGGTAGGCTTGAGAATCTCACCTCCACCATCAGCAGGAGGCAAGTCTACGTGATTGGTGATCTGCTGCTAAGAAGAACAAATAGGCCTGTTACCAGAGCAAATCTGGGAGCTAAGCTACAGGGTGTGGACCTGAGTCTGAAGAAGATCCTAATCAGAGTAGGAAGAATCCATTGGTTGTCCCTCATGTGGGAACAAGTGACACAGCTAGATTCTTGTGTCAAGGGAGACTGCCAGGCTGAGGAAGATGCTTAAGGAAATGGAGGCCCAGGTGGGATTCTGCCCCTCCCTAAAGGAGAGTGAACGCAAGGCAAGACAAGAGTAGGATGGCTCAGACAGTGGTTGGGGATGTTTGACCATTGGGAGGCAGTCACAGACAGTTCTCATGGAATGAGCAGGAGGGATTAGGGTGCTGGGATGGTAGTTGGTAGAACTGATTAAAAGAGCATTAAATTAGGAACTTGGAGGAGACAATTGGGAGATGCTCATGAAATCTGCACTCCTGATTCTAATATTGACCTGGAAGCAAGTCAAGAAAGAGAGGGCACAGCAATGAAGAAGGAATAGGATTGGGCAGGTGAGTGGAAGGGTAGATGAATCTAGCAGTAGAATGATTATACCCAGTCCTGTGTGAAATGTGGCGAAACCAAGCAGCAGCAATTAAGAGGTTTGTACACCAGTGTAAGGAAGCTGGGTAACAAAATGGAGGAATTAGGGCTACTGGTGCAGGAAGTGAAACCAGACCTAGTAGAGAATAACAGAAACGGGTGGAATAGGCCTGAGTGGAGTACAGGAATTGAAGGTGTGTGCTGCTCAGGAAAGAGAGAAATAAAGGCAGAGGGGGAGAAGTAGCAGTTTGTGTTAATGATGAGGTAGACTATAAAGAAATTAGAAGGGATGAAATGGTCACAAGAGTCTGTTTGGGCCAAAATCACTCAGGGGAAGAAGCTAGTGGAAATACCCCAAGCACTGTCCTACAGGGTATCAGACATCCAGGATCCAGCTCAGAGATGGAGAGAGAATGCTTTTATTTTGAATGAAATAAATACTACTGGGAATTGTGTCACTATGGGAGACTTTAATATCCCAGAGAGATATCCCAGTGGAGGACAAGTGCTAGTAATAGTAGTAGGGCCCAGGTTTCCTGCATGTGCTGGCTGACAGATTTCTTCACCAGTCACCGAACCTACAGGAGGCAATGCCACTTTAAATTGGTATGGGTGAGTAGTATGAACCTTGTAGGAGAGCCAATTGTAGGAAACCACCTTGCTTCCAGTGATCATGAGCTAATTAATGGAAGAATAAACAAAAATCCATCCACACGGAGAGGTCTTGAAAAGGGCAAACTTTAAGAAATGAAGGAAATTAGTTAAGGAAGGGGGCTGGGCCAAAGAGCCCAAGGCTCTGAATGTAGAGGAGACTTGGAATTACTTTAAGTCAAAGTTCAGAAGCTCTCTGAAGCCTGCCTCTCAAGCAAGAGGGAAACGCCATCAGGAAGGGTTGTGGATCAGTCTAGATGAGGTAACATCTCAAACAGGTGACTAGGAGAGAGCAGAAAATCTGGAGCCACTAAGCGCTGTGGATGCGGAGAAATTAAAGATTATCTGGACGTGGCCCAATTCCTAAACAAATACTTGCCTCAGATTTTAAGAAGGGTAATGAAGAGCTTAGGGATAGCAACAGTTTGGATAATGGGAATGAAAATATGGAAGCAGAAATTACCAGATCTAAGGTAGAAATCCAACTCAAACAGCTTTAAGGGCAGGGCGGGACAGGGAGGCAGATAATCTCCATCCAAGAATATTAAAGGAATTGCTACATGAAATTGCAAGTCCAATAGCAAGAATTTGTAATGAATCTGGAAACTCATGGGTCATGTTTGTGATTGGAGAATTGCCAATATAGTTCCTACTTTTAAGGAAGGAAAAAAAGTAATCCAGCAAACTCCAGGCTTGTTAATTTGATCTCAGTTGTAACCAGAGTCATGGAACAAATTTTAAAAGAGAAACTGAAGACATAGAGGTTAACAGTAATCGTGATAAAATAGAAAATGTTTTTATAAATATAGATCTTGTCAAACCAACCTGATCTCCTTCTCTGAGAAGATAAGGCATTGTATGCAGTTCTGCACATAAATTAATTGTTAAAATGAGAATTAAAAGGTGGATAAGGAATTTGTGAAAGGAGAAACTACAGTGGGTCACACTGAAAAGTTACCTGTCAGGCTAGCGGGAGTTTACTAGTGGAGCTCCACAGGGACTGGTCTTGGGACCCAGCTTAACATTATGACCTTTGTACAAAAAATTGGGAAGGTGTTAATAAAATTTGCAAATGATGCAAAGTTAGGAGATATTTCTCAATACAGAGGAGTAATGGAATGTCACACAAGAAGATCTGGATAACCTTGAAAGCAGGAGTAATAGAAGTGGGATTAAATTTACTAGTGCACTTTGCACTAAAATTCTTGTTGTCAGTCACTAAAAGCCAGTGACGAATCAGTTGGAAGCAACAGAGGAGAAAGACCTGGGCATATTGGCTGATCACAGCAGAACTAGGAGCTGCCAATGTGCTGTGGTGGTGGAAAAGGCGAATTCAGTCCTAGGATGCATCCGCCGAGGTGTTTCCAGTAGAGACAGGGAGGGACGTGTTGGTGCCATTATACCAGGCGCTGGGGAGACCTGGAATTCTGCATACAGGTCTGGCTTCCCAGGGGTAAGAAAGGTGGAGAGGAGGAGGATCCAAGGAATGGAAACCTACCTTGCAAGAAGAGACCGAAGAGCCCAGCCCATTCAGCCCAACCACACAAAGGCGGAGGGGAGAGACGATTGCTCACTCGGGATAAATACATCCGAAGGCTAAATGCTACTGCCCCTCAGCACGTTGAGGCTTGAAATTAGGAGAACGTTTTCTAACCATCGGAGGGGTGAAGTTCTGGAGCAGCTTCTCCTGGAGCCATGGGGGGAAAAAATCAACTGGCTGTAAGTCAGAGCTTGACAAGTTTCAGGGGAGCAGAAGGGGAGCATAGGATGGCCTCCAATGCACCGAGCCACCCTAAGAACATAAGAATAGACATACTGGGTCAGACCAAAGGTCCATCTAGCCCAGTATCCTATTTTCCTACAATGGCCAAAGCCAGATGCCCCAGAGGGAGTGAACCGAACAGGTAACCATCAAGTGATCCCTTTCCTGTCATCTGAAGAAGGCTGTGCCCATGAAAACTCATGATACCATCTACATGTTTTGTTAGTCTTTAAAGTGCTACCAGACTATTTGTTGTTTTTTAAGTTTATCCAATTCCAGTTCCTGACGAACAGAGGCCAGGGACACCATTCCTACCCATTCTGGCTAATAAGTATTGCTGGACCTAACCTCCATTAATTTATCTAGTTCTTTTTTTAACCCTGTTAGGGCACATCTACACAGCACGGCTAAAGCTGAAATAAGCTACCTAACTTAAGCTACGTCAATTGTGTAGCTGAAGTTGAAATAGCTTATTTCGGTTTTTGGAGCTGTGTACACAGCAGGAAGTCCAAGGAAGAGCACTCTTCCTCTGACTTCCCTTACCCCTAGTAAAATGAGGATTGCAGGAGTCGAAGTAAGAAATCCTCCAGCTCAACATTATTTTGACATTATGTCAAAGTAACTGCTTGTAGCGTAGGTGCGGATTATGTTATTTCGGAATAACATCAGTTATTCCAAAAAAACACTGCTGTGTAGATGTACCCCTAAAGTCCTGGTCTTCACAACATCCTCTGGCAAGGAGTTCCACAGGTTGACTATACTCTGTGTGAAGAAGAACTTCCTTTTGTTTGTTTTAAACCTGCAACTGCTGGCAGCAAGCATCCCCAGTGGCCAGTGACAGGACGCTAGATGGAGTGAGCTCTGGGTTGCTACGGATAATTATTTCCCAGGTGCCTGGCTGCTGGGTCATGCCCATGTGCTCAGGGTCTCACTGATCACAGATTTGGGGTTGGGCAGGAATTTCCGCCCCCCTCAGTCAGACTGGCAGAGACCCTGGGGGGTTTTACCTTCCTCTGCAGCATGGGGCCTGGGTCTCTGGCATGTTTAAACTTCTGTAAATGGTGGGTTCTCTGTAACTTGAAGTCTTTAAATCCTGATTTGAGGATGTCAAGGCCTTAGCTAGGGGTTCTAGGTCTGTTATAGGAGTGGGGGTGAGGTTCTGTGGCCTGTGATGTGCAGGAGGTCAGACTGGGATCATCATGGTCCCTTTCAGTCTTATAGGCTGAGTCTATGAGCTTCCTGATCTGGCTAGACCTGTTCCTGTCCAGCGTTCCAGTGAATCAAGGACAAAGACAAGGCCACATTGCAGTTCTGCTCAGGGAAAGCCTGTGTGTGGCTATCTCTGTAGCAGGCCCTGGGGGAGTTTCTGAATTGCACTGAGTTCTCCCATTCTGGTGGAACTTGGGGCCTGACCACTCAGCTGGCAGCCCTGCCCTCCATATAGTGACATGATTCTAGTCGTGCCTGGGAATCGTGATGGGGCAGAGGACATCTTGGCCTAGCTCATGCCAGGTTTGCCAGCCTCCTGCTGTGTCTGGCTTCTGCACTGATTAAGGGAGAGCTCTGGCACCCATGTCCCACTGCCAGGATAATGCCAGCCTTCTGTTCCTGGGTCATCCCCCTTCCTGAGTCCCACAGTGCAAAGGAGTGATTCTGGTTCCAGCCCCCAGGAGGTGTGCAGGAACTTCTTCACGTCTGTCCCATCCAGGGCAGACTGTACCCCATGCCATGTCCCAGCCGGACAGGCCTCTGAGCCCTGCCATGGCAGTCATTCTCCCTCTACCCCCACACATGGGCCCTGAAGGGTGGGCAGAGAAGAGAGTCCCTGGAGTACCCAGGGGGCTGGCTGAACTGAGCCCTGCCCCTCTTCACAAGCCTCTGACCTGGGTTGGCTGCTGTTCCTGGCAGGTCGTGACCCGCCTGATCCACTTGTTGAGCCAGAAGATCCTTGGGAACCTACAGCAGCTGTGCGGGCCTTTCCCAGGTAGGGGCTTTGTGTGGAGGGTTAAATTGCAGCTTACCCTAATGCAGGTGCAGCCTATCCAGGTTCTAGAGGCACCAGCATGTCATGGGGGGCGGGGGGGCCTCTGTCCATAGCCAGGGCTCCAGGGGATGTGGCTTGGTGCTGGCATATCCCTGAAGAGCAACTGGCAGGCATGCTGGGCACTGACCCACCTGGGGATTTTCCAGGGCTCCAAGGCAAGAAACAGGAGCTCCCTGGCTTGGGGAAGGAACTGTCTGTCTGTCTGGGGAAGGAGCCAGCTCCATGCAGGCCAGGGCAGCAGAGATTAAGGTGCTCAGTGCTGATGCTGGGTGCCACAGGGCAGAGCTCCAGACTGGGTCCTGTGATTGGTGGGTGTCTTGTCCTCTGGGCCTCTCAGTTGGTCAATCACTCTGTCTTGGGCCCACAGGCTCCAGTCTTGGTGTGGCCTCCAGCTCAGAGGTGACCAACCCGGCCAGTAACCTGTCCACAGTGGCAGTGCTACCAGTGTGTGATGACGTGCCCATGGCGGCCTTCACGCTGGAGCTGGAGCATGCCCTCAATCCCATAGGTGAGTGAGGTGCCAGGGCCTTGCCCAGCTTTTAGCCATGCTTGAGGTGCAGGCCCGGTGTGATGGGCCCATTCACTCTTCCAGGTCCCACCTTGCTTCTGACCAGTGACATCATCCGAGCACGGCTTGGTGCCTCAGCGTTGGACAGGTAGGGGACTGGTGCAGGCAGTGGTCGGGCTGAGGCTCTGATCTCTCTTTCTCTGTGAGGTCTGCAGGGCTGTGCTACGGGACTTGTGCCATTGGGGCACACAGTGGGGTCTAGGTCACTGATAGCAGGGCCCCCTTCAGGAGAGCGCAGCAGGGAATTCTTGTTGGAGATGGGCTGGAGCAATAGGGAGGGGTTGTTGGGGATGGGGACGTAGCTGGGGGGTTGCTCATTAGGAGCTTAAGGCTTAGGTGTGGGGGACAGCAGGGGATCCTTGTTGCGAGGGGATGTGTCACAGATTCACAGGATAGCGCGAGGGCCCAGTTTTGGAACAGTCTCTGGTGGAGCCCCTTGAGGCCTCATTCTTTCTCTAGAGGAAACACAAGGCTTCACTGCCTCTTCAGGCTGGACCACCAGGCCTTCAGCCCCCTGCTTCACACCCACTCAGCAACTCCAACTGAGGCAGAGCCCTGAGGGAGACTTGTACCACCTCAGTGAGCAATGCATCTCCTCTGCCAGCATCCGCAGGGACAGCCAGCCAGCGCCATCATACATGGGTGCTTATTTGTTGGCTGGAACACAGCACAGGAAACCCTTGGCTAGCACAGAGAAAAGGAAGTGACAGCAGTGTCCAGCCTGGTCAGCACAGAGACCAAAGCTCTGTCCCTCTCACTCGTCTGTCCCTATTCAGGTGTGCCCTCCACTGCTTCCCACAGTCCACACTTAACACCTCCCTCCCCCAGTCCTCTGTTCCTGAGGGGAAGTCCATTTCTCTCTAGACCGTTGGTTGCTAGGGATCCATGTGTGCGCAGTTGGATTTGCCGTTATCTTAAGAGCTCAACTGATGTAGGATGCAAACCCCACATCAAGGAGTTGTTCACACCTGTGTGGGAGGGTTTTTTTTTAGCCTAGTCAGCAAACAGACCTTCCTCCCACCCCACAAGGTAAGAATGAAGCATATGGGGAAACTGAGGCATGCATAGGTTTCAAAAAAATGTCTCACAAAAACCTCCCACTGTCACAGCATGCAGCTGGGGAGCTCTATGCTGGGAGCTTTAGGGAGGGAGTCCCCATTGGGAGCAGGGACTAGGCTAGGGGGAAGGGGCGCTCCATGGTGGAAGCTTGGAGGAGGACCAGAAACAGGGGTTGGAGTAACAGGGTGGGGCAGGACAGAGCTGGAGGCTGCCTGCTGACATTCCTTCCCTGGCAGCATCCAGGAATACCGACTGTCGGGCTGGCTGGCACAGCAGGAGGACATCCACCGCATTGTGCTGTACCAGACTGACTGCACGCTGACGCCCTGGACTGTGCGCTGCATCCGCCAGGCTGACTGCATCCTCATTGTTGGGCTAGGGGACCAGGAGCCAACACTGGGCAAGGTGAGATTGGCGCCTTGTGTACTATGCCTGTGGGGATGCTGTAGTCCATGGGGGTGGCCAACATGGTCTTGGATGCTGCATTGGCCTGTGGCGTGCAGCTTGGAAGTGCAGTCAGGATTCCCATATCCCTGCTCTCATATGTTCGAGCAATTTGGGTCACTTGGTAGCTGGACATAAGCAAACAATGTGTGTTTTAATAGGCCTAGTGTGCATGTCTACATCTACAAGCTGTAGCTGTGCTGGCAAGGCCCTGGCCTGGGAAGCAGGGGCTCTGAAAAAGGCTTGAGAGTCCTGGTGGACAATCAGCTAACATGAGTCCCGAGCATGACAGTGTGTCAAGAAGGGCTAATGCAACCCTGGGATCTGGAAGCAGGGGAGTCTCAAGTAGGAGGGAGGTGTAACCTCCTGTCAGACGCTGCTGCGACAGCTACTGGAACTCTGTGTCCAGCTCTGCTGCCTGCAGTTCAGGAAGGTTGTTAAGTTGGAGAGGCATCAGAGAAAAGCCATGAGAATAATTAAAGGATTAGAAACCTGCCTTAGAGTCAGGCTCTTGGGGCTCTTTCTAGTTAGCATAACAAAGAGAGGGCTAAAGGGTGACTAGATCCCAGTTCCTCCTTGGGGAACAGAAATTTGATTCTGGCTCATCAGTCTAGCTGAGGAAGTTCTAACATGATTCAATGGCTGGTAGTCAAAGCTACAGCCCTGCATGGGTACAGAAATGTATATCCACATCTGATCCATGAACTGCAAAACTTGGCTGTGGATATTGGCATCTGTGAATGAGGGTAGCTGCAGATATCTGCGGATATCCAGGTCTCTACTAACAGCTCCACACATCACCATGCAGCAGTGAGGCAGGGCTCTGCGAAGTCCTCAGCTCTCAACTACCCTTCTTCTCCCCAGAGACCTCCTGCCCCATGACTCACTCCATCCCTGCTGCCTCCCTGCCCCACTCCAGGCAGGGAGGTGACAATCCTGGGCCCTTGTGTGCAGTGCTGCCTTCTCAGCATGGGGCTTGGACAGTCCTACAGAGTTGCTGTGGTTCTACTGCACACAAACCCAGCTCAGACAAACCTTACAGTACTGCTGTTGCCACCTGCTAGTTTAAAGTAAAACCACACCTCTTTCAAATGGGCACTCACTCCTCTCTGGGAGCTGTAGTTTACCTCCTTCATCCAAGCAACTTCCAAGATATCCATCAGGCTAGCTGTGATGTTATTGGACTCTGGTAGAAACATACATATGATTGTTGCAACCACTGTTATATAGTTGCACCAATTCTTGTACAAAGTGTGTCAAGTCAGATGTTTATTAATAAAGGAAAGAGAAAAGATTGAGAGTGAAATTGTTAAAGGAATCAAAGTACATCTACCAATGGCAGAGATCTTGATGCAGGCTTGTAGTGGAGATGAAATCAACAAGTCTCTGGAATACTTCCTTTGTTATGGGTCATCAGTCCTTTCAGGCTTCAGTTCATAGCAGAGATCCTTCCTAGGTGATTTAGCCAGAATGAGGACCAAATGGAGGAGCCCTCAGTGCCCTCTTTATACCCTTGCTCATGCGCAGGGAATTCCATTGTTCTCCTTGTGTCCCAAGATGGAATTTGTCCATGCATACTCAGTCCCTTTTTAGGTAGCAGCCGTTGCTTACATGCTGGTCTGAGCGCTCACAGCAAAGCTTATCAATGTGGATTGCCACCACCTGAGGTGCATTGTCAGCAAAGTGCTGCCGTTCACTTGACTAGCCACCCTTTCACAGTAGGCTAGCCCAGCCCTCCTGTTGATGTCTCCCAGAAGTGCACATTTGAAATACAAGTACACAGCCAATGCTCATAACTTCAGATACAAAGGTGATACATGCCTATGAATAGTATAAACAGGATCAGCAAATCAAAGCTTTTCATAGACATCTTACTTGGCCTACTTTGTACAAAATTTGGTACAAACATATAACAATGGTTGCAACAATGATTTGCATGTTTCTACCAGAATCCAATAGCATCACACTAGTACCAGTGCCACTTCATCACAGCCAGCTGCTGTGGGATTGAAAGCTGAGCTGGATCGTGAGGGCTGGGGACAGCCACTCTTTTTGGGCGAGTGTGTGCTGCAGGGCCCTGTGTGGAGACATCTGTATGAGCATCAGAGCTGGAAGACAGTCCATGGTCAGGATATCCACATCCTCAAATATAAAGCAGATTTCTGCGGCTTTGCTGGGCTCTAGTTAAAGCTAAACCAAGTCAGAGTGGAGATAAGCCAGAGAGCAATAACCATTGGAACAACTGGTTGTGGTGGGTTCTCATTTTTAATTCAAGATGGGATGTTGTCTAAAACTGTGGTGCTCAGCCAGGGGTATGTGTACCCCTGGTTTACACAGAGATCTTCCTGGGGGTACATCAGCTTACCTAGATAAGTGACCAGTAGGGATGTTAGATATCATGTAATTGAATAGTTGTGTAACTGCATGAAATGTTAGCAGTTACGTGACTATTTGATGGTCCCCGGGATGGGGCTGGCAGCCAGTGTGGTCCCAGCCCTACTCTCGGGGAGCCCCCTGCCACTCTGCACTGCAGCCTCTCTTTCAGTGGCAGGTGGGATCCAGTCTGCCAGGAGAGCCAGTTTAAAAACCAGCTCCCTGTGCAAATCGTCTGCCTGCCACCCTGCGCTGCTGCCAATGTATCAGAGGTAGTAGCGCAAGGTGGCAGCAGCCCCTGTCCATGGGAAATCTGAGCTCACAGCAGACAGAGTCTGGTCCATGGCAGCAGCCCCTGTCCGGGGAGAGCTTGGGTCCCCATGGACAGGGGCTGCTGCCACGGACCAGCCTCTGTCCGCAGGGAGCCTGGGCTGCCACGGACAGAGGCTGCTGTGAAGCAGCCTCCCCTCCCCGCCCCATGCTGCTGCCTCTGATAGGCAGCAGTGCATGAGGGGGGCAGGTGGATACAGTGCTCCTGGGTAGTCTGCTTAAAGCCAGCTCCTCATGAGCACTGGCTCCCACTCCCTGCCCCTTGTTGCTTCTGCTACAGAGGCAGTAAGGGGCGGGGGAATGCACGTAGTTGACAAGATTAACCGATTACATGTTGGCACCCTAGTGCCTAGTTTTACAACTGGCTACATAAAAAGCACTAGCATTGTAAGTCAGTCCAAACTAAAATGTCATACAGATTATATACTAGTTTAAAGTGGTCTATCTACTGTACGCTGCAATGTAAGCACACTCTTTCTATTCCAACTGATTTACAATTATATGGTAAAAATTAGAGAGTCCGCACTTTGTCTGTAATAGTGGCGCTGGGGCACTTTTTTGTATTTTTATGTCTGATTTTGTAAGCAAGTAGATTTTCAGTGAGGTGACCGTTGGGATACACAAGACAGACTCCTAAAAGGGGCACAGTAGTCTGGAAAGGTTTAGAGTCTAAAAGATCTGCTCTAGGAAGCCTTGGAGGCTGTTCTCTGACCTGTGTCAAGCAGAGGGTCAGACTCAATCTCAGTGGTCCCCTCTGGTCTGGGGATCTGACCAACTTCTAACTCCCTTCTGCTGCTTCCCCTCCAGACTTGCGCTGAGGAGGGCTGTGTGTGCCATAGGGGGAAGGAGCTCATCCTGGGAGAGCTATGGGCTGGGGTTAGGCTGGGAGGGTGGGAGGAATTGTGTGCTGCGGGGGCTGTGCAGGGGCAGGGGGCTAGGTAAGTTGTGGGGGGGAGGGGTAGGAAGGGCATCTGTGCATTGGGAAGGGGGTTATTCTACAGGGAGATGGCTCATTCCAGCAGGGGGCCCTGTTCTGTCCCTGCAGCTGGAGCAGATGCTGGAGAACACAGCCGTGCGTGCCCTGAAGCAGCTGATTCTTCTGCACCGGGAGGATGGGCCCAGCCCCCTCTCGCACCGTTGAGTGGCTCAACATGCGTAGCTGGTGCTCAGGACACTTGCACATCAAGTGCCCACGCCGCGTCTTCTCCCGCCGGAGCCCCAATAAGCTGGTACTGTCCCTCTTGTCCCCAGGGCCCTTTGGGCTGGTGCAGTATGTTACCACCTGGCCAAGCTGTCTGTGCCAAGGAAGGCATGAGCTCTTTGGGGTGGTCACAGAGCTGCTTTCTCAGAACAGACCCCAGGCTAGTCTGGTCCCTTTGGTGTCTCTGCTGCCTTCCATGGCATTAGCCTGGGATATGACCTATGCCAGGCTGGCCTCAGGCTTGTTGGCATCATCAGACCTCTTCAGAGCGGGAGGTGCAATGTCAGGGGGGTTCCCTGTTGTAAGGGGGCTTGAGGGGACTTTGTGTAAAGAAGGGTTGCTATGGGGGAGAGCGGGCTCTGGGGGTGCATGTGCTGTATGGAAGGTGGCACCTGTCTGACTCTCACTCCTGGCTTTGCAGAGGGAGATGTACGCAAAGGTCTTTGAGAAGGACGCTGACCGGCACAGTGACTTCTCACGTCTGGCGCGGCGGGTCCTGACCGGCAACAGCATTGCCCTGGTGCTGGGAGGAGGAGGGGCCAGGTAGGGCCTCAGGCACTCCCGTGGTACTCCTCTGCATCTTGGGGCAATCCAGCTCCCCATGGGGAGAGTGGGTATCCACAGCCCAGCATTCCATAGGGATAGAACCCAGGAATCTTGACTCCCAGCCCCATGTCCCTGCAGGCCCAGGAACGTTGCCTCCCGGTAAGAGCTGGGACAGTGACCTGCTGCCCTCTGCCTGTTCTGGCAGCTCCATGGCAGGTTGCAGAGTTCTGGGCCAATACAGTGGCCCTGGGACAGGCTCCTTGCCTGCCATTGGGCTCTGACCCCTGCCTCTCCTCACAGGGGCTGCTCCCACATTGGGGTGATCAAGGCCATGGAAGAAGCCGGGATCCCCATTGACCTGATAGGGGGCACATCCATTGGCTCCTTCATCGGGGCTCTGTATGCAGAGGAGCGCAGTGCTGTGCGCACCAAGCAGCGTGCCCGCGAGTGGGCCAAGGTGAGGGCAAGGCCTGCTGGGAGGTGAGCTGTGGGGCAGGGCCAGACTTGGGAGGGTGGGAGCAGGAGGACTCCCCAAACCATCCCTTCCCAGAGCTGCTACTCAGTGACCTAGCATTCTCCACAGCTGTTGGCTGTCAAGCCCAGGGCTGCACTGGTTTGCACCACCAGCAACTGCAATACAGAGGTTCCAGTGTGCCTGAGGGGCCCTGTAGACCCTCCAGGCTCTCTGTTGCAGGCATCTCTGCCCATGCTGTGCAGCTCTGTGGGTTCAGAGGCAGAGCTGCAGGCTGCCTTTGGCCCTGGGAGACCTGCTTGGCTTGGAGCAGAATGCCCCCCCAACGTGCCTCAGCATTGTGCTGCTAAGCGCGTACAGCGGTGGTGGGGGGTCCAGTGGGAATTGCAGCCTCCCAACATCTCCAGTAACAACCTGTTATGCTAGTTGGCATTTGGTGCTGGGCTCACTTTGGCTGGAGGACATGCCACATCCCCACCAGTGGTTCCATAACTGGAGTGACAGTAAATGGGACCCATGGGGCTGGTATGTCAAGAGGAGGGGTTGTGTCTGGGCACCATCCCACTTCAAGGCCATGTGGTTTGGCTCGCTGCTGGCTCCCCGACATTCCTCCCTGCTTGTCCCTGTGAGCCTGGACTGAGTGCGGGCTGTGCTGGGCTGTCCCCCACCCATGCAGTGACCCCTCGCCTTCCTTTTGCAGAGCATGAACTCGGTGTTCGAGACAGTTCTGGACCTTACCTACCCCATTACCTCCATGTTCTCCGGCTCAGCCTTCAACACCAGCATCAACAAGGTCTTCCAAGACAAACAGATTGAGGTAGGTGGGTCCAAGAAGCTAGACAGGGATCCTGGTGCAGAACACTCACAGTAGCCTCTTGCTGGGCAGCCTGTAGTGATGCCACTCTTGTATTGCCTGGAGCCTGGGCTTGTCCAGGGGCCATGGTGCTTTGCACAGCCCCACAGCAGCGTCCTGGGCCTGAACATGTCTCTGATCAGCCCCTTGTGCCCCTGCAGGATCTGTGGCTACCCTACTTCAACGTGACAACGGACATCACGGCCTCAGCCATGCGGGTCCACAAGGACGGTAAGCGCTCATGCCCGGAGCGTACCCCAGGTGTCTGGCTCTCTAAGCCCACTCACATGAGGGCCCAAGTCCAGAGGTCTTTCCCTGCTCCCCACCCTGAGCCAGCAGCGCAGCACATGGTGTGGGAGCCGAAGTAATTGGCCTTGTTGGCTTGTTTCAGTACCTGCTGGCACTCTCCAAAGAGTCCTGTTATGTGTGTGTGTGTTAGATGGGCATGGCCGTGGTCTGCATGGCCATGCCAGGCCTGAGCTCAGCGGTGCTGCCCTTTGGGCACTCAGGCGCTGAGCCAATGCCTGTAAAGAAGGGAGCTGACGCCCCTGCTAAAGAGTGCCCCTGGCCCCCCAAAAGCTGTGCTTGTAACCCCGAACCTCTATCCACTGGCATGGGCCACTCGACTGTGCCAAGCCATCCACTAACACAGCGAGGGGCTGGGCTGGGCATGGCCATCTCATTGGCCTTGTGGGTTTAAGAATGATGGGCTGAAATAACAGAGAGATTGCCTCCCTTATCTGCCCCCACCCTGGCCATGGTAGAAGATGCTGTTGGTGGCATGGGGAGCGTGAGGGCCCTGCTATCAGGGCTATGCTAGAGGCAGAACCAGGCTCTGTGAGACAGTCTTCTTCCACAGCAGTGCTTTCTTGGGGCAGCAAGGGGCGGAGGCACCTGAGCTGACTGGGCTGAACACCAGGCCTGGGGGGCTTCCTTCACCCATGCCTGTGCCCCAGGCAGCAGGAGCTGCTGGCTTCCCTAATGCCTGGCTTCAGGACCTAGGATCTGCAAGCAGCCAGACACCATTCCTGCCCTTCTGGGTGAGGCAGGACCTCGGGGCAGCAAGGGCTGGCCTGGGCCTGCGGAACCCAAGCCCAAGAGCTGCTGATGCTGCTCCAGGTCAGAGCTGGGGGCCACAGCAAGTCTGCAGGCGGGGATCCCCAGCACAGCAATGTGCACATGGGGACCCCCCTGCCCATCCCCACACTCAGCCCCTTGGTCACTGAGCGGCTCCTCCCCGCTTCCCTGCTTGTAACACTTCTGCTACTCACTAACCCTGATAATCCCACCACTCTTGATTGTGTGGGGAGAACACACGGTGGGGCTTTGGAACTCACTAATCCCTCTGCCTCCTGCCTTCCACGGCTGACCATGGGGCCAGCTGGATGACCTATTAGCAGTAGCAGGGCTGCTTTGGGTCAGTTCGAGGAGCTGGGGCAGCATTCTATCTTTGCCCTCAGGTGGGAGTGGCTGGGGGCTCCCAGGGGAGGTAGGTGGGAGGTGTGTGTGGCGAGGGAAAGCTGGGCAGACAAGGGGCAGTGTTTTGTCCCTGCACTCAGGTGGTGGTTGGGGGCTTTCGGGGGGAGGTGGGGGATTTCTGTGGCAAGGCTGGGCAGACAAGAGACAACACTCTGTCCTTGCATGCAGGTGGGGGGCTCCCTGGGGAAGTAGGTCTCTGCCCTTCGTCCTCATCTTGTGCCTCGTCAATTACGGGTGCCTGATCTCACCTGGGACATTGATCCATCTATGAGACACCCTGGCAGCTGTACCTGCCTGGCTCTCGCTCTGCCTGCTTGTCTGTCCTAATGCCAACTAACCCCCACTCACTCCTAACTCGCTGAGCACAGGCAGGAAGGGGAAGGGCTGACTCTACTGTGCGTTTGTGTGTGTGTGAGTGAATGCTCTCTCTGGGGAGATGCCAGGAGGAGGCCTCCTCCCTGCCAGGACCCTGCTGTCCTACCCATGAGTACCCAGCTGGCATCCAGAGGCAATAACGGAAACCCTTCCCCCGAAGCCCATGGAGGGGAGGCTCTACCTCCCTGCTGCACCATCTCAGCATGTGCCTCAGTCTCCTGGACCAGCAGCTCCCAGCCTGTGCTCTGGGCTTGCTCCAGTCACCATCTGCTCAATGTTCTGGTTACACTGGCTGGGGTTCTTCAGGGTTACAGGAGAGCACTCAGTTGGGCTTCCAGCTCTGAGCCCTGGCAGCCTATTTCCGGGGGAGCTCAGCCCAATCACACTGCACCCTGTCTCCAATCCGGTCTGGTGCACCCTGCCAGGACCCCACCAGGCTGCTGGGAAGGCAGCTTAGCTGCTGGATTCCCAGGATCTTAGCTGATTCCAGTCCTAGTCCCCAACTTGGGGTCCTTTAGGTATATTCTGGGGGTGCACCCCTCTAGCTAGCTTCTCTTCCCGAGCCCTGTGACTTCATAGCCCCTCATCAGCCCCCGAGCTCACTGCCTATCCCTCAGATTACCTCAGACTATGTCTAGACTGCAGGCTTCTTTTGGAAGAAGCTTTTCCCGAAGATCTCTTCCGAAAGAGAGCATCCACACAGCAAAAGCGCATCGAAAAAGCGATCTGCTTTTTTGAAAGATAGCGTCCACTTTGGTTAGACGCTATCTCGCATTTAAGCTGTGATTACTGTGGAGGGAGTGGCCACCAGGGCACCTGTGTTTTTTCCTCTTTCAAAAGAACTCCCTCTTCCCCATCCACACATGCCTTTTTTCCGAAAGAACTCTTTCGGAAAAAGGCTTCTTCCTTGTATAAAGCCTACCAATGTCGGAAAAACCCCTCTGTTCTTTCAATTTTTTTGGAAAGAATGCAATTGTAGTGTAGACGGAACTGGAGTTTTTTCAGAAAAATGGCCATTTTTCTGAAAAAACTCTGCAGTGTAGACATACCCTCAATAACCTGAATGCCCTCTCCCAAACGCCTCCAAAATGGTGAGCTGCTGGGTCCCCTCTTCCAAGGCTCCAGACAAGGTGTAGCATAGGGGTGGGCAATAATTTTTGATTGGGGGTCTACTTCAGAAATTTTTGAAGTGGCCCCTGGCCTCCCTGGAAGGGGCGGGGCCAGGACACTTCTGTGCTTCCCCGCCCGGAGGCCCTGATTGGTCTGTGGGTGGGGGAGTGTGCAAAGTTTTTGCCCCCTTTGTTCTGAACAGCTGGTGGTTCCCTCTAGGTGCCCGTGCCCCTGGCGGTGTGAGAGGACTTCACACGCTCCCCCTCCTGCCCCCAGGTCAATCAGAGCCTGGGGGCGGGGAGAGTGTGCAAAGTCTGTCCCTGCCCTGCAAGGGGGCACCTCACTTATTCACCTGCCAGCTGAGCAGTAGCTGGCGTTTGACTCAAAGTGCTGAGCCCCTTGCAGGGCAGGAGGATACTTTGTGTGCTTCCCCCCTCGCCTCCAGGTCCTGATTGGCCTGGAGGCAGGAGGAGCAGCAGGGCCTCCGCGGGCCGGATCAACCCACTTGGCAGGGCCGGATCCAGCCCACGGAGGCCCTTTTGCCCAACCCTGGTGTAGCACATAGCGCACTGGCCCTCTACCCAGCCATCTGACATTAGGGCTCCTTGCTTAAGCATGAGAAATAAAGCCTGAGGCTATAGAAAACATCACTCCCTGAGCACAGGGCCCCTCACTTGCTCCCCTGTTCCAGGCTGCCCTTCAGGGCACCAGGGAGGCAGGATTCCCTTCTCCAAACCTGGCTCCCGTAGCAGCCTCTCTTGAGATGTTGAAAAGCAGCAAAATCCCCCACCTATGCACCCAGACATTAAAACTGCTTCCTGCACCTGCCATGTAACTCCCTGGTCATCTTCCACAGGTGAGCAGAATCCTCCCTGGTGGGGTTGCCAAGCAACCACTCCCCTGGCAAACCAGTTGTGAGGGGGCGTGGGGGGGTGAGCCAGTGTCTTGGTTGGGTGTTTGTAGCCCAGTGAAGGCCCAAGCCCAGTTAAGTGAAGGCCCAAGCCCAGCCCTGCACCACTGCCAGGGGCGCCATTTTGGGAGGGTAGGGCGGGGCAGCAGCCTCGTGCTCTGTGATGTGGGATGTGAGGGGAAAGTGCTTGCAATCCGTGCATGCCTCTCACACGTGGCTGGTGAGCTGGTGCCCCTCCTGCCCTCCCAAAATGGCACCCTTGACCACTGCCTTACTGGCATGTCAGCCCAACAGGCAGTGAAAAGCCACAGAGCCCCTGACAACCACCTGGATTCATACCCTGCCCAGCCCCACTCCCCAGCTGCCCTAACTCCAGGGTCCAGCAGCCCCTTGAGCACTGGTTACAACATGCCCATGTGCCTGTCGTCAAGTAGCAAGCACGTAGCAGCCTCTCTTTGGGCCAGGGCCTAGCCCTTCCCCTGCCAGAGAGAACCAGCAGGGCACTGGGGTAGCTTGAATAGCCAAGCCTAGTTGTCAGTGCAGCCACTAAGGGTGTTGGGAATTGGTCCCTCCTCTGGTGGGAACAGGCGGATAGGTTTCTAGGCATGTCACAATGGCCTATCCGTGTATTAGGGTGGGGGGACACCTGTTTGAGGCTCCACCACATTCCCACATCCAGCCTGACTCCCCATGTCTGAGCCGGTGTGCCCTCTCCCTGCCAACCTGGGGAGAACTCCCAGCACTCCTGCTCCAGCGGGCATCTGGATTGCTGAGGCTTCTGTCATTATGTCGTTTCCTGTCTTCTCTCCATCTGTGCTGTCCCCGTCCCCTGTGACTGTCTCCTCTCCCTCCAGCAGGCACTGTGTGGCGCTACGTCAGAGCCAGTGCATCTTACCCCCCCCCTACCTGCCTCCTCTCTGCGACCCCAAGGACAGCCACCTGCTTGTGGACGGCTGCTATGTTAATAATGTCCCAGGTCAGCATCATGCGCTCCTCGGGCCCTGGGCCACGGAGATGACCTGTGTGGCTTGGAAGGTGGCAACAGGCCCTTGCCTACCACTCATTGCCTTGTCTGCCCCAAGTTGGGCTGCAGTGACCGCCTCCTTCCATGCCACTGCTTGTCCTTCCCTGGCAAGGGCTGGTTCTGACAGGCCTGAGGGCACAGGTTGGATCCCAGTGCCCCTTCCAGATATGTGTTACTCAAGCTAGGAAATCTGCACCGCGCAGGGGCAGGCATTGGGAGCCTGTGCAATCAGGCCAGGTTCCCAGTCTCTCCTGAGGCCTTTGGGATTCAATCCAAGGCATCACCTGATCCAGAGTCAGGAGCAGGGCTGGCTGGGCTCTAGGCAAGCTGGCTGGTCTCCCACTGGGCTCCAAGAGCCATGCCTATCACTACGCTGTGCAGATTCCCCAGTCTGGGCCGGGGTGCCCTCCCTGCCCCGGGGCTCAGAGCCTGTAAGCGGCCGTCTCCTGACTGCGTCTGTTCCTGCCGGCTAGGCTCGCTGTGGCGGTATGTGCGAGCGAGCATGACCCTTTCCGGGTACCTGCCGCCACTCTGCGACCCCAAGGATGGCAACTTACTGATGGACGGTGGCTACATCAACAACCTGCCAGGCAAGTACCTGCCGCCAATGGAGACGCTGCTCACAGACCATGAAGCAGGCCGCTGGGGGAGGCACCTCTGCTTTCCTTTCCCTGTTACCTGGCTCTGCCCTGGCACATATCTCCATCACTGCCCCCGCTGGTTTCTCTGCAGCACTAGAGTCCTCTCCATCACTGAGCTAGGGCCCAGGCCTCCTGCCCCATGTGGGGGTGGAAGAATGTTATTGCTAAAGCCAGCAACTCACCCAAAGTGAGGATCCTGCTCAGGGAGGAAGCTTCCCTCCCACCCATACACTGCAGGGCTGGGTGTATCACCTTGGCCTATGGCCAGCTGGGCAGGCTCATGTTATGTCCCTTCTCCACTGGCTGCTTTGCATTCTTGCTGTCTGCTCCCCGTAGCAATGCAACTGGGGAATGGGCTTGGGGGCAGGGTGTCACCTTGCTTTGTCTCTCCCTTGGAGCTAGCCTGAGAGCTGGGCCCAGCCTGGGTGAGGACTTCTTAACCTGGAGCAGAGACCCTGGGGGAACCCTAGGCAGCCCCCACCTGGAACCACAGACAGCTCTGTGTCTGTGGAGATACTGAGCTTTTCCAGGGCCCAAGCCTTTAGCCCTGGCCCCCGACTTCCTGAGCAGGAACTGCGGGAGGCTCATTTCAGAGAGACTGGAGGATGGGACCTCCGGTCCTATGGAATTAGCGTGCCCTTGTAGCAAAGAAGGCTAATGGCATATTAGGGTGCATTAGTAGAAGCATTGCCAGCAGATCTAGCGAAGTGATTATGCCCCTTTATTCAGCACTGGTGAGGCCACATCTGGAGCATTGTGTCCAAAGCTGAGTCCCCCATATTTGAAAGGATGTGGAGGCATTGGAGAAAGTCCAGCGGAGGGCAACAAAAATGACTAGGGGACTGGAGCACATGACTTATGAGAAGAGGCTGAGGGATTTGGGCTTGTTTAATCTACAGAAGAGTGAGGGGTGGATTTGATAGCAGCCTTCAACTACCTGAAGGGAGGTTCCAAAGAGAATGGAGAGAGGCTGTTCTCAATAGTGATGGATGGCAGAACAGGAAGCAATGGTCTCAAGTTACAGTGGGGGAGGTCTAGTTTAGATATTAGGAAAAACTATTTCCCTAGGAGGGTAGGGAAGCACTGGATGCCCTGGCTGGGATGATTTAGTTGGGGTTGGTCCTGCTCTGAACAGGGGTTTGGACTTGATGACCCTCAAGTCTCTTCCAACCCTAGGATTCTATGATCAGGTTCCCCTTGCAGCAGTGTGAAGCTGTGCTGGGCTCAGTTTCATGCATCAGCACTTGCAATCCTTGCTTGCAGCCACATGGCACCAGTGTGGTTCTGCAGGTCCAGGGAGGGGCAGGGTCCAGCTGCTTGGAACTTAGCACCATTTTTGTTGCTGATGCTCAGCAGCAGGGAACTCGTGAGTTAGGCAGGCTCCATGAGTGGTTCCCATTGCTACAGCAGTAGCTGGGCTGAGTCTGGGCCTGTCAGGGCCTGGAATGTCCCTGTCTCCCTTCAGCCCCTGCAAGGAGGGGTCTTGCCCAGCCTCCTACAGGGAAATGGCTGCTCCCAGGTTCTGTTTGAGGCCAGGCAATGGTCCCAGCCTTCTTCCCCTCGGTGCAGCAGGCATGTTCCCCCGTACTCATTTCCCAACTGCCTGCCCTCCAACCTGTCCTGTGCCCCCAGGGCTTTGTCTCTGCTCCCTTCAGGGCCACCCCTACTATTGCTGCCAGCCACTCACATTCAGGTCCTCACCACCAGCCCCCACCATCTGGGAATCCCGGGGTACCCCCAGTGTTGTACTAGGCCCCAAGCCTCCTCTTTTTTTAAGTGTGAGCTCCACAACTCCAAGACATCAGGCTTCAGTGCCCCTGCTTCTCCCTAGAGCTCCCCAGTGAGGGTGGAGGGTAGACCCCTGTGAGTGACCTTACCTCCTTAGATCAACAATGACACAACACAGTCTGTTCAGACTGCACCCTCTCCATTAGTCACCTGAGCTCCAGGACTGAGGGAGTCAGGATGGTCTGAGCTCAGAGCCTGTGTTAGTAGCAGCTTCTGCTCTACACCCCTCCGTTCCCAGTCGTCTGGCTGGGCAGCAACTCTCTTAGCACCGTTCACATACCTAGACCTTCTCCCCTGGTCTCACCTGCTGTCCTGCTGTGCCCCCCTCAGCTCCCAGTCTGTAACAGTCGTGGTCTGCCATTGTGTTTCTGAGGCAACTTAATCCAAGAGGGGATGGTTCATTCAAACCACCCCAGGCTTGCCTAACACCCACACCTCCTCTCTCAGCTCCCTGTTTGCCCCTTCACACACTTTCCAAAAAATATTACAAAAACTCCCAGGGAAGCCTTCAGCCCATGCTGTGCAGCTACTGGTCAGCCTTCCATGTGACCCTCCCAGCCCTGGGCGAAGGCTTCTGTTTCCAGTTACCTTGTCACTTCCGTGGAGCCTGACAGCACGGTGCTTGGGACACCATTGGCAGTCACAGCTTTGGGTAAGGCCTCTGACAGACGGCTGTGAACACTGCTCCAGCAGCTGTGCTCTGTCTCTTGAGCTGCACGGAGCCCTCCCCAGTGGTGCCATGAGCTGTCTCTGCCAAAGCTAGGAGGCCAGAGCTCAGCAGGGGGCAATCTTGCTACAGCCTGTCTGGCCAGGGATCCTTGCATGGGATGAGTTGCTGATTCCTAGCACCCTCTGAATGTGCCATGGTGGGGAGCTCCCAGGTGAGGCCGAGCCAGCAGGGGGAAGTTGGATGAGCTGGACCAGCCTTTCACACTGTCAGAAGGGGGATGAGAAAGATTTGACCATGATGGACTGTGCGCTGGGAAGCTACCCACCTGGCAAGCTGGGCAGTATTAGTGGGAAGGTGCCCCTGATGCTGCAGAGCCACCCCCATTTGTCCCGCCCACTCTCATCCTGTGCACGCCGCGCGTGCAATTGGGAATGAGGGCAGAAAAACTGTTGCTGCAAACCTAGCTTTGCTCCCCACCTCCTGCTTGTGACAGGTTTTGCCCTGCTTCCCTGCTGCCCTCAGCCTTGGGACTGCCCTAATGGCAACAGGCAATGCCACTGTCTGCATGGGGCTGCCGGGCTGCCACCCCTGACACGTGCTCTCTGACACCAGCGGATATTGCCCGGAACATGGGTGCCAAGACGGTGGTCGCCATTGATGTGGGCAGCCAAGACGAGACTGACCTCTGCAACTATGGTGACAGCCTTTCTGGCTGGTGGCTACTTTGGAAACGCCTCAATCCCTGGGCCCAGAAGGTCAAGGTGAGCCCTACCCTGGGGGCCTCCCTGCTCGAGAACCCCCTCCAAGGGGGGACCTGCCCCCTGTTTCCTGATGCCTCCAGACACCCCATCCCGGGCACTTGGCCACCCATCCTGTGTTATAGGCTGAGGGACACATGGAGGGTAGCAAGTTGCCTCCCCCCTAGGGCTGGACCTGTTCACCTCCTCTCCCCCTCCCATGCACAAACCCTTCCCATCTGGGAGGCCCCAATCTGGGGGGAGTCTGTGCTCAGATGGCAATGTGGAGGATGGGAAGCTGCAGTGTGGGCTGAGGGCTGTGCTAGGCCGGGGTGGAGAGGATGCGAGGCTCTAATCTGGGCCGAGGGCTGTGCCCGAGTGGGGGAAGGAGATGCTGTGCTTGGGGGGGGTGGGAGCAACAACCGCAGGTACCGGCAGGATCCCTTCTGTCACAGACCCTGTTGTGCCAGGAGCACAAGCCCCAGGTAAACATGTGGGCCTGCCTTGGCAGCCAGGTGCCTTCCTTCAGGCTGTCAGCTGAGCACAGCCACTTCTGATGCCCCAGTAGCAGCTGCTGGACTCCAGCTTGCCTCAGCTGGTGGGGGGTGGGAGGGATGAGGTGAATTCAGACCTGCAGGGAATAGGAGGGACTTACTCCTGCAGCCCCCTGCCCAGGCTGCTATGTCCCCCCTTCCATTCTTTCCCTACAGGTGCCCGACATGGCAGAGATCCAGTCGCGCTTGGCCTATGTGTCATGTGTGCGTCAGCTGGAGGTGGTAAAGTCGAGCTCCTACTGTGAGTACATTCGCCCGCCCATTGACCGCTTCAAAACCATGGACTTCGGCAAGTTTGATGAGATCTATGTGAGTCCAGACAGCCTGGGCTGTGGGGTGGGGGGGGAAGGGTGCAGGACCCCATCTGGGTGGGGCTGGTGCATAGCCGAGGGCAGGAAAGGTGGGAGGCCCCAATCTGGGGGGGGTGTCTGTGGAGGATGGGAAGCTGCAGTGTGGGCTGGGGGCTGTGCTAGGCCGGGGTGGAGAGGATGCGAGGCTCTAATCTGGGCTGAGGGCTCTGCCTGGGATGGGGAGGGAGATGCTGTGCTTGGGGGGATGGACTGGAAATCTGATGGCCGCCCTTGTGGGGCTGCAGCCCCCCTGCTGCATCGGAGTGTCCAGGACAAATGACTGTCTCACGTTGCTCTGCAGCGGGCACAGTCTGGCCTGGCCAGCCCTCTCCACAGCTGGCTGGGTCCCCCGAGTGGCCCTTCACCCTGCCCATCCTCTCCTGCAGGATGTGGGCTACCAGCATGGCAAAGTGGTGTTCAGTGGCTGGAGCCGCGGCGACATCATTGAGAAGATGGTGAAGGACCGGCGCTCAGCTGACTTCTACGAGAGCAAGCGTATGGATGTGAGCTACGGGCACGGGTTGGGGGATGGGCAGTTGCAGTGTCTAGCTTTGTCACACTCCAGCCACTTTTGTGCCAGGCTGATGTTTTTACAGTGCCTGGCACAGCAACCGTCTCAGCCCTGGGGCCCCAAGAGGTAGGGCTGGGGACTCCAAGGGGGCGATGGGGGCTTGGCAGGGAAGTGCCCTCCCTTGTCAGTGCAGACCCCAGTTCCAGCAGGGCTCTGCTCCCTTTGACCCTGGGCTAAGTGGGGATCCTCTTGGGACTGGACTCAGAGCCACCTCCATGGGGTGAGAGCCTGACCCAGGAATTGACTTGCCCCTGCCCCCCACTCCATGTGCTCACCTCCCGGAGGTATCCCAGCCACCCACTCTCCAACCCAGCACACACAGCACTTCCTCCTTGTGTCCCAGACCCCAGGGCTGCCTGGCCAGGGAATCGCAAGCCTGGTTCTTGTCCCCAGGTACTGACTTGCCCCAGTGCGGGGTTCACTGATCTGGCTGAGATCGTGTCTCGCATTGAGCCAACCAAGAACTACCTGTCTGACAGCTACGCTGATGGTGAGTGGGAGCAAGGGGGAGAGGTGTGCAAGGCTGGGGGTGGGAGGACTAGGGCTTGGATATAGAGTGGGGGCTGTGGGTTGGGTTTAAGAGGGGCCAGGCCAGAAGCGGCTGCCAGCCCCATGTTTGCTCCCATCCCAGGTGAGGAGTCTGACTACCTGACTGAGTATGAGGAGGAAGGGCTGGATCCCGCGCGGGGAGAGGAGGAGCTGCTAGTGCCAGCTGAGTGGACCCACACTGAGGTATTGAGAATCTAAGCTCTGGCTCCTGAGCCTGGGGGGTGCTGGGTCCAGCTGCCTCTTCTGAGGCCCTGACTGCCCCTTGCCTTCTCCAGATGGGGGGACTGGCCCAGGTGGGGCTCCATCTGTGCCACTGATCTAGCAGCTATGGGGGCCACTCGTCTCATGCTGTTGCTTGTACCCCAGAGAGTAAGGGTGGGTCTGGATTCCCCTGCCCCTGCCGGCACCATGCTCTCCTACTCTGCGCAGGCATGGGACCTCCCAGGGATGCTCTCCACACTGGGGGAGGGGTTTCAGTTCTCGCTCTCTATGCCAGTTCCTGGGCTTCTCACACTCAGGCTGGCATTGCCCAGATCCGTGGGGCGGGGCTAGAAATCCTAGGGGAGGGAGTGGGAAATGAACCTTCTCCTCTTGAGTAGGGGGATCAGCCCCACTCACCGCTTGTCTAGACCCAGATGTGGCCTAGGAGATGTTGCTGTGCTTGAGAGCAGGTGGGTTCCCCTGGGCATGTGCATTGTCCTTTACCCAGCTCTCTCCTAACAAGCTGAGGTCCTGCCATGGCTCGGAAGGGAGAGGGCGGCTGTCCTCAGGGCCGTGCTCCTGGACCCCAGCGGGGTCTCACTCTGGGGCTGAGGGGTTGTGTGTGCTCTAGCCTGAGCTCACACTCACCCTAGAGCCTACGGGTCCTTCCTGGCCTTGAGGGCACTGGTCTAGGGGTGAGGGGCCCCCTTGGCTGGCCCCCCGCCTCCCTCAAGGCTGGGTCTGGGCCCTCACACGGTGTCTTCTCCCTCCAGGATGAGGAGAAGAGTCTGCGGCATCGCAACTGCCTCTCCCAGGAGCCCTCCCCACCCCAGGAGTGAGCCCAGCCACCTTCTCCTGGCCTGGAAGAGAAGGATCCTGCAGGCCCAGGGCTGGCTGGAGCACCAGCGCCCATCCTGCGCTACTCAGTTAATGGCTAATAGCTCTGCTGGGACCATATCTTCCAGTATGCAGTGGGACTCGGCTCAGGCTCGCCTCAGCGTGGAGTGGGGGCCACTGGGCACAGCCCCTTCACCAGCCAGTACTGGAGCCAAGCCAACCCTGCTGCAGTTCTGGGGGCCAGTTACTTGCAACAGGCTGTGCTGCTCACCCCAGGGCTCTGTGTTACCTCATTGACAGCAGGGCCCAGTGCAGCAGCCTCTGCTGGTAGGAGGTGGGGGTCTCCCCACACACCCACACTTGCTGCTCCCTGGAGTCCTATGCTCCCTTCACCTGCCTCCTGCCTGCCTCAGAGGATGAAGTTGGCAGCCAGGGCCCTGCAGCTCTGTGCTCCTTGCAGGCTGCCTTGGCTCAGCTCCCCCAAGAGGAGGTGCCTGAGGGGGAGGTAGGTAGGTGCCGCCAAGCCCTTCTACCCGTTTCTCTTCCCCTAGATTGTTATCTGGCAGCCTGAACACTGCACTGAGCCCCGCACCCTGAGGGCTACTGCCTCTTTCCCCCCACCCTGTGCACTGTGAAGCAGCGGTGTCATTTCCCTCCTCCCTGTGATTATGTCCCTCACCCTCTCTCCTGCAGCTGCTTCCTCGTCCCAGACCCACCCTGCCCCTGCAACAGAGGCTAGGGAGGGCAGGGATGGCAGGGATGGCACCCTGTACTCAGGGTCCCAGGGTAGTAGCCCCAGCCCTCCTCCCTTGCCTGGTCTCTACTGAGAGCCAGGGGATCCATGGCCAAGGCTGGGCCGATCAGGGAGTGGTGAGTGTTCTAGGCCACAGCCTTGTTCCCTTGATGTGTAAACCAGACTGCTCTTCCCAGGCAGCAAAGCCTGAGTTCACCAGGCAGGGACTCCCCCAGATCCTGCGCCGTCCACGTCCCCCCAACCTGAGCTGCTGCACCTCCCTCCAGGAACCCTCTCTGTCATGGAACGCCATACCTCTGCTTGTCCCAGCTGCAGCCAGGCTGGGGGCAAATTAATGCAAGATGCTACTTACGTTTATTAAATTATTGCTGTTGGGTAGGAGCTGGCCTAGCAAGGGCTAGACACTGGGATTTTGTTTGTTTATTTTTCATTTAAAAGAAACCTGCTTGTGACTGCCCAGCACCTGCCAGAATAAAACTTCCCCAGGCTGGGGCTGATTGTCACTCAGCCAGCTCTTTGACCAGCCCCTGTTGGCCCCAGCACAGCCCCCTCTGAGGGAGGTGTGAGAGTGGGGGGGCTGGCCCCCAGCCAGGCCAACTGAGAAGCGCCACTGCCCTGCTCCGGGTAGCTTGTGGGATTGGCTTGTTTCCTCAGTGCCACGAGTCCTGGGCCCTGTCCCTTTCCCCAGCTGGACTCCAGAGGGGAGGAAGCTGGGGCTGGCCCTGCAATTCAGTGCAGGGGAGGTCAAAGGTGTTCCCAGCTCCACCCTGTGCTGCGCTGTGCTGGGGCCTTGTGCCTGTGCACGCTAGGCCACGTTCATGGCCTCCTGCCCTGTGCAGGGTCAGCTCCCTAGAGATCTATGGTGTGTGGGACATCCCTTTCCTTCTGCCCACCTGGCTGCAGTGCCAATGGGCCCTGACGCCTGGGTCCAGCAGCTGGGCAAGTGTCTCTGCTTCCCCCAGCCAGGGGGAGCCCCATGGCTGCCTGCCCAGCAAAGTCCTGGGAGCTGCTCCTGGGGTGGCTCTAATCGCAGGAAGCCCTGGCCTGGGACCAGCTGCAGCTCACGGGGTGTGTGTCAGCACAAGCTCTTCTCGGGGAGCCACAGGCCGAAGTGTTGCTGGCATGTAGCCTCCAGCTTCTGCAGTTACTCTTGGCTCTTGGTCTAGTAGCAGCAAGGAGAAATGGCAGGGTCCTGGTGGGCAGCTGACCATGGCTAACTCAGAGGCCCCACCCCCTCCATCTGCTGGAGCCTCTCAGCTGCTCCCCAGTCCCTGCCTCTGGCTCACTTGGCAGCAACACCTTAGGACCACTGCGCCAACTGATGCAGCCCAGTCTCATTTCCAGCAGGAATCCATGAGCTGCCCATAGATTGCACTCTATGGCAAAGCTCAGACCTACCCGGAGGCCCAGCCCTGTTTCTGCACCCCAAGAGCCACATTACCCAGACACCAGCCTTCCCCCCGCCTCCAGCAGCAGGAACCCCGCAGGTGGGCAGCTGAGCTGCTTACACTAAATCTAGGCCTGTCATGCTTCAAGGGTTCACAGCTGCTCTGTGACTGCTGCCAGTGACCAGGCATGTGGCCTTCCACCTGCTGCCTAGTAGGGACTGTTCAGGTCTAGGGAGCAGGAGCTGGGGCTCCTAGGAAAGCCAAGACTCAGTCACTAGCCCTCTCCACCCACTCTAGGCACAGACCCTGGCCTGGAGCCATCTTCCCTTCTGCTAGTTGCTGGCCTACGTTGCTGACACCTGGCAGTATCTGCCCCTTAGCGTTGGATGCCTGGCCATGCTGCTGCAGCCATGGACCACCCCACAGGTGGCAGAGGCAGACAAGGCTTAAAGCTGATCTGGGGCTATGGACCCATAGGCACCAAGTACCCAGGCCTGCTGGAGGCTGTTTGGAGCAGCTTTACGTTTCCAGGCAGAGGAAACACAGAGCCTGCTAGCAATTTCCATCGCACTGGCTAGTGTCTCAGCACAGCGGGAGTGAGATCGGGACCAGAGCTGGGATCAAAGGAGTGACGCTTTGGGATAGCAAGCTGAGCAGAAACTGCCCTCTGGGGAAGTACACAGCAAACAATTGCACCCTGCTGAGATGAGGGGACAGCTAGCCCTTCTCATATCGACTGGCGCAGACCAGGGCTGAGTGGACACTGCACTGCGCACGTTCGCATACACGGTAGTGGCCACAAAAGCTCCCACATTGATAGTCTGGGTACCATGGCCCAGGTGCTTGTGCCCAGCAGGCATTCCCCACTGGGGCACTTGATGCAGCTCCCGCCACCCACTGCAGACACAATGCAGCACACCGGACATTTCATATGTTTATTTTTACTTCATAACAAAACATTTTAGAAAGTTCATTAGCTGCTGCCAACCCACAGCCCACCCCACCTGTGCCTCCACCCAGCCCCTCCCCTGCACAGCTGTAGGGTGGGGTTTGGCTTGGCTAGAGTAGCAGCCCAGGCAGCACCAGCCAGTAAAAAGGGAGAAACGTGGGGCTCGGGCACTGCCTTGACACAGCTCCCATTCCCTAAGCCTCATCCTGCAGGAAGTGCTGCTCCATGTCTGCCACTTGGGCCTGGAGAAGCTATGGCTACTGGCAACAACTTCACTCACACTCAGCACACTGAGTCAGCTGGCCCAGCTTCCACAGTCCTGGGCAGTGGCCTCTGGGCAGGACTGGATCAGACCAGCATAGGGGTGTGGGAGTCATCGGATGCCTGTGACTGTCCTCAGGGAGGGAATGTCACTCAGCAGCATGCACCCGCTGATGCAGGAGGAGGTTGGAGCTGCGGGTGTAGCCACGCCCGCACTCCCCACAGCGGAAGGGTTGCTCCCCAGCATGGGAACGCTGGTGGCGGAGCAGGGCCGAGCGGTGTCGGAAGCAGCATCTGCACTGGGGGCACTCATGAGGTTTCTCGCCTGTGTGCCGCCGGCGATGCTCCACCAGGCTGGCCAGCTGGGCGAAGTGGCACCCACACTGGGCGCAGGCATAGGGACGCTCCCCACTATGTGTGCGCTGGTGTGCAGCCAGTGCTGAGCGGTGCCCAAAGGCCTGGCCACACTGGCTGCAGCAGAACGGCTGCTCCCTGCTGTGTGTGCGCCCGTGCTCCCGCAGGTGTGCCAGCTGAGAAAAGCACCGCCCACACTCAGCACAGGCATGTGGTCGGGTGCCTGTGTGGCCCCGCTGGTGCCGCAGCAGGTTGGCACGGTCAGCAAATGCACGGCCACAGTCGGGGCAGGTGTGGGGGCGCTGGCCAGCGTGGGCACTGCGCTGGTGTTGGCGCAGGTAGGAGCTCTGCGTGTAGCTGCGCCCACACTCACCACAACGGTGGGGGCGCTCGCCGGTATGCACTAGCTGGTGCCGCAGCAGTGTGGCACTCAGGGCAAAGGCTTTGCCGCACTCCGGGCAGGGGAAGGGACGTTCACCTGTGTGCACTAGCTGGTGCCGGAGCAGGTGTGCTCGCTGGCGGAAGCGACGGGGGCAGTCGGGGCAGGCGTGGGGGCGTTCAGCACTGTGGGTCTGCAGGTGCCGTGCCAGAGTGGAGCGCAGCCCAAAACTCTTGCCGCAGTGAGCACAGGCATGGGGGCGCCGATTGGCATGGGCCCCCTGCTGGTGCTGCGCTAGGTGGGCGCTCTGCCGGAAGCTCTGCCCGCACTCCCCGCAGCGGTAGGGACGCTCACCACTGTGCACTCGCTGATGCACCAGCAGTGCTGAGCTGCCAGCAAAGGCTTTGCCACATGCCAGGCAGGGGAAGGGGCGCTCACCCGTGTGTGCCCGTTGATGTGTGACCAGCGCTGCACGGTCACAAAACCCTTTGCTGCAAGTGGTGCAGACATAGGGCCGCTCACCCGCGTGCAGGAGCTGGTGCCTTGTCAGCGTGGCACTCTGCCGGAAGCTCTTCCCACACTCACTGCATTTAAAGGGCCACCTGACTATGGGGTCTGTGCACTGTGCCAGCTCTGCATCAGTGCTACACCCTGGCACAGCCTCCTCCTCTCTGGCACTGCCTCCTGGTGCAGCCTCCTCTGCGCCCGTGGTAGGGTCTTTGTGCCACGCTCTCCCAGCCAGCTCCACACCAGTTTTGGTGCCACCTCTTATTGGTGCAGCATCCGCTGGCCCAGCCATGCTTGCCAGCCTCTCACCTGCAGGAACAAATGGGCAATGAGGGATGCGCTGTTCCACAGGAGGCTGTCTAAGACTAGTGCCCTCCCCACGGCAGACAGAGCCTGAAGCACCACCCATGTGGCTCCACCCCTTCCTGGAGCTGGGATTGTAGGAGGCGGTCACATCTCTTGCAGCTTTTTCAGGCTGCTGCAGACTCAGGAAGGCGTCAGCACCACCCAGCTCACATTCATGAGCTTTCTTTGCCTCTGTGGGCTAGAAAATATTTGCTTTCTCAGTGAGAGCCAAGATCTGGGTCTCAGTATCCTAGCACAGTCCTGAACTGCTGCTGCCTTCTCCCAGCCCTGCGTGAGTGCTAAAGCAAAGGGAACTGGTGGTGCAATAGATACAGTGGTGTACACACACCAGGGAAAAGGTGCTGACAATCCCTGAGAAGCGCAAGGCCAGGAGGGCTCACAGATGGCTTTAGAGGGTTTCAGCTGTGCCAAGCCCTCTCAGCTGGATTTATTTATCCCTCACCTATTTGGAAGCCTGTCTGGCTTTCATCATTCTCACCTTTGCTGAGACCTGGGACTTGCAGCTCTTCCCCTCGCTCCATCTGCTGTTGGGATTGAGAATGGAGTGGACAGGATCCAGGTAAATACCTGCCCAGCATAGCGTTCATCTACCACTCTTGGCTGGTCTGGACAGTACAGCCAGGACACACCCCTGGAAACACAGGACGGTCAATTCAGACACAAATGATCAGCCCACTAACATAGGTAGAAAAATTCCCTGCCAGTTCCAGAGATGAACCAAACCGGCTCCATGCAACATCAGGACTAGTGGGAAACAGCTCATCTTGAGCAGTGAGAACCAGCTTTGTGTAACAGTGCAAGCCAGGGAAGTGCCAATTACCCTTGCCCAATCCTACCAGAGTAAGACTCACCCATGGGGCAGAGAGCCAGTGCTTCCCTCAGTCACAAGGGGTTGGCAGAGACTCCTGCACTTTCCAGCGTGCCCAGGCTCTGCAGGGGAAATAGACCACAACCTTCCCGAAAAGTCCCAAACCAGCTACACAGGGCTGTCTCTCAGAGCTCTACAGGGAAAAGCTCTGTGGTCCTTCAGAGCCACAAAGCTCTGAGTAGGCACCCACTGGAAACATTTGGCAGCATCAGCCCATTCAACTCAAGCTAGGGAGGAAGTGCCTCAAACTGACAAGGAAACCCCTCTCACATCAAACCCAGAGACACCTGGACTGACGCCCCTGCTGCTGGGACAGCACCCCAACTCCTTGGAATAAGGAGAGTCTCTGTTCTGTGCTTGTGCAGGGCCCAGCACCCTAAGGCCTGGTCTCCAACGGACTCTTGAGTGCTACTGCTGGCCAAAGAGCAATTGCCAGTGTGACGGGTTGAATCACAGAAGTCCTCTTAAGGTTGTTCCCTGGTGTACTGCTCATGCCACTGATGCCTGCCTCCCTGCTCTCTGGGGTTCCCCACCACCCTGTCCTGCTAGGCCAGATCCTCTGGTCTCCCCCACCCAAACCACCAAGTTGGGGTTACCACCCACCTTGCAGACCAACACAGACACTAAACAAGTTCAGCTCTGAGAAGGCTCAGCAATAAGGGCTCAGCACTGAGGAAACCAAACCCCAAATGGGACTAAATCCAAAATAAATCCAGCTTGCCCTGGGTTAAAAGTTTTGCGCAGAGAAAGTTCATAAGGCTCGCTTCCTTTATCAATGAAAGAGAGATATGCACAGTGTTACACCCCCCCTCCCAGGTGACAATTATTTACACAGGGCTTGTTAATACACAAAAGTGGTTTTATTAAGCACAAGAAGTAGGATTTAAGTGGATGCAAGTGAAACCAGTCAGATCAAAGTAAGTTACTAAACAAAAAAAAAAATGTTCAACTACTTTTAAATCCCTTAAGAAACTTATTATACGCAAATTCTTATCCTAAACAGCTCAGGTAAAAAGTTTCAAATCAGAGTTGATCTTTACTCTGGCCTGAGTCTACAACTTTTTAGAGTCCTTTGTTGTAAAGTACACTCTTAGGCTACGTCTAGACTGGCGCGCTTTTGCGCCAGAGCTATGCAAATGCCTGAAAATAATGCCTGAAAAAGTATGCCTGAAAATAATCGGCATAACGGCTTTGCGCAAAAGGGTTTTTCTTGCGCAAGAAGGGGCAGTGTAGACAGCCCCGTCTTGCGCAAGAGCCTCTTCCGCAAAAATGGCGGTTCATTAGCTATGCAAATGAGGCTCGGCGATATTCCAACGCTGAGCCTCATTTGCATAGCTCTGGCGGCGCAAAAGTGCGCCAGTCTAGACGTAGCCTTAGGGTGAGCCAAAGAGTTTTAAAGGCCAGCTGAAGACAAAGGACTGATGGTTTCCCATTGCTTAAACCAGGGGTGGGTAAAAGGGTTGATCCGGCCCGCAGAGGCTCTACTGCTTTGAAGCGCTATGTGCTGCTCGCAGAGCGGGAGGAGACATCACATGCTCCCCCGGCCCCAAGCCCTGATTGGCCTGGAAGCGGGGGAGCTGCGCGACGTTTCCTCTGCCCTCCCCCCACCCCGGCGAGGAGTGTGCGGCACTTCAAAGTGCAATACGCGGGGGCAGGGAGGACGCTTTGCACAGCCCTCCCGCCCCCAGACCCTGACTGGGCTGCATGCTCCTGGTGGGAGGGGGAGGGTGGGAGGAGGCTTTGCGTGCTCCCCCGGCCCCAAGCCCTGATTGGCCTGGGGGTGGAGAAGCATGTGAAGCCTCTTCACGCCCTGCCAGAGGCATGGGTGCCTAGTGGGAAGGGGGGGCAAAGGGGCTCCCCCAATCATGGTCTGGGGAAGCCCAGAAGATCCCAAAAATTATTGCCCACCCCGGCTTAAACAGACTTTCCCCCAGACTTTCCCCTTTCGTTCGGTACCCTCATCCCCATGGAGAAATACCAGGTTTAAGTTGGTGTGGAAGCCTCTCCGTTCTGTGTGTGTGCAGGGCCCAACGCCTTAAGGCCCAATCTCCAACAGATTCTGACAGCTGAAGACAAAGGACATGGTTATATGTCTTTCTATGACCAGCCACAGGCTGTTGGTTTGAGTACCGAGTCATTAAGATCCAGAGCATCAGTTCTCTGCAGCACATTGGAACTATAAACAGATCCACACTTCGTAATTCATCATTCTAATTTCACAAACAATAATGATACATGCACAGAAATAGGATTTGCAGATTGTAACATGAAAATTGATGTTACATTGAGGTATTTTGTCTAAAGCATCTTCAAGTTATGCATATTTATAAGCCAATTTCCATAAAGCATGGGGGGAGGGGCTGAGTGCTGCTACTGCAAACAGTACTCTCTCCCTGTCATAGACTCCTAGTATCTCAAGAGGTCATTTAGTCCAATCCCCTGCACTCATGACAGCACTAGATATGATCCTTGATAGGTGATCAGCAGCTGGCAGTTGACTCTAAGTGCCAAGCCCCTTGCAGGGTGGGAGGAGACTTTGTGTGCGCCCCAGGCCAATCAGGGCTTGGGGGTGAGGGGAGCATGCAAAGTCTCCTCCCACCCTGCCCCCATCCTGCAAGGAGCGCTTCTAAGTGCCATGCACTCCTTGCAGGACAGGGCAGGAGGAGACTTCACGCACTTCCCCCCGGCCCCAGGCCCTGATTGGCCAAGACCGGGTGGTAGAGTGTGAAATCTCTCACTCCCCACCCTCCAGCATGTGGCACTTAGGGCTGACTCTAAAGCAGGGGTGGGCAAAAGGGCCTCTGCAGGCCAGATGTGGCCCACCAAGTTGGTTGATCTGGCCTGCAGAGGCCCTGCCGCTCCCCTGCCCCTAGGCCAATAAGGGGGGAAGTGCACAATGTTTCCTCCACCCTGCCACCACCGCGCACTCCTTGCAGGGCAGGGGTAGGGCGGAGGAAACATCACATGCTTCCCCCCGCCCCTAAGCCCTGACTGGCCTGGGGGCCGGGCAGCAGCAGGGCCTCCGCTGGGTGGATCATGCCCTTTTGCCCACCTCTGCTGTAGGCAGACACCAGTCACCTCACACACACACACAGCCTTGTATGGGCACTGGCCACACCCCGCTCCCTCCCCCACACCTTCCCCTAGGCAGACACCAGTCACCCCCCTACCCTCCCTACACACACACACACAGCCTCACACTGGCCACGCCTCCCCCCACAGCCTCTTAGGCAGACACCAGTCACACGCACATCCCCACAGAGCCTTGCATGGGCACTAGCTTCCCACACACACTCCACCCCCTTGGCAGACACCAGTCACCCCACACACGTCACCGCTCCCCCACCAGCGTACCACAGCAGTTGGCTGGGGTCAGAGCAGATCCCTCGCAGCCCCTCCCACCGCACGGTGGCCCAGCTCAGCTGTAGACTGCTGCTCGCCCCCTGCTTTCACACTGAGCCAGCTGGCGGGAAGGGGGTGGACCGGGCTGACTGTGGCAGACGGGCTGCGCACTCCCACCCCGCTTCTGGCCCCCGCGCTGGCGAATCTCAACCACTCCCACCTTCGCCGCACCCTTCCCTCCTGAGCACACGTATGCCCAATGCCTGCCTTACTGCTGAAGCACCCGGCTTTACCAAGCTCCGGCTGCAGCCCGCGCCCTCCACCACGCTCGCCTCCAACCTGGCCTCGGCTGTTTACCAGGGGCCTCGCCACCCGGGATTCTGCTGGGAGGGGAAAAGGAAGGGGACACCTAGCAGCCGCAGTGAAACACTGCAGGTGAAAGGCTCCCTGCCATTAACTGCAGGATGGCTTCGCTCAGGTAGGCCCTGCCTGCCTCACTCCTGACCTCCCCTATCCCTCCTTCTCCCCGCCCCGACCCCAGTGTCCAGTCTAGCATAGCAGGTTCCCGTTCTAGCTCCTTATAAAGCCACTCTCAGGGCAAGAGTCCCTGTTCAGCAAGGTCCCCAGCCTGCAAGCCGGTCTGTGCTGCAAAGCCAAAGGACTCATCAGCTGTGTAAAAGCTTCAGAGGGGGAGCCAAGTTAGTCTGTAACTGGAGAAACTTAAGAAACAACAAATAGTCTTGGAGCACATGTTTTGTTAGTCTTTAAGGTGCTGCAAGACTATTTGCTGTTTTTTCATTAGCTGTGTGGGAAAGTGCCACCCGAGATGACCGATTGTGTACTGGAGAGAAGAGGCTATGCCAATCTCAGAGCCAAACCTGGATTTCTGGCCGTTATTCTGTTGTTGTTCTTTCACACATAGTATGCACAAGCAATAGTCTATCAGTTGGTTGCAAATCCAGCACCCCTCCAGCTTCCTTACACTCACACCCCTGCTGAGACCCTACCCCCAGCCCACTCCTGCACCGTATCCTGGAATAGTCGATAAGAATTCATGAGGTTAATCGATATTTAACGTCCCTAGGACAGACACCTACCTTTAGCCTGCTACTGCCTCCTCCCTCCTGGCTAGGGAAATTTCATAAACTAAAATGAGGAAAATTAAAGCGCTTAATCTGTTTAATAACTTAAATTAACTCCTTTCCTTTCTTACTGGTTAAATTAAACCATTCTCCCTACCTGCAGCACTAGCAAAATGGGTCGGGCATAATTACATAACTAACGGCCAGTAGCATTGAGCCAGGTGGACCATGGGCCAAAAAGTTTGAGAACCACTGACTTAGTATATGGTCATAGAATTTGGTAACCTCTATCTTATAGCTAGAATAATTCTACCCTCTTTCCTTTAAAATTCCCCAAACACCATCATAGACATTGGCAGCTTTCAGTGTGATTATGTTTGTGGAAATGCACAAAATTGTTCCAGCTGTTGTATGGTATGCTAATAGCTTTCAAGCTATCACGATGCCTTTTTGCTCGTGTTAACGCAAATAACGTTGCTGATTTCTAGTGCACTAATCAATAACGGAAACATTTTAAATCTGAATATTACATTCAAGTTGCAGATGACAGAACGAGGCGCAATGGTCTCAAGTTGCAGTGGGGGGAGGTCTAGGTTGGATACTAGGAAAAACTGTTTCACTAAGAGCGTGGTAAAGCTCTGAAATGGTTTACCTAGTGGTGGAATCTCCATCCCTAGAGGTTTTAAGGCCCATCAAGACAAAGCCCTGCCTGGGATTAGTTATTTGGAGTTGGTCCTGCTTCCAATCCTCATCTCCTATGAGGCCACATGGAAAACAGGGCAGAAGGATTTTTGTGCTGGAGTCGTGCAAGATTTACACACTGCTTGCTATTTTAACAGAGATTCATACCTCAAGCTCTGGTGTAATAGTAGCACCACCCCTGAGTTAATAACTCTCAACCCTCAGCACGCTGATTTTACTTGCATACACCTAAGCTTCACCTCACTTAAAAACTACTTGCTAACAAAATCAGCCATAAAAACGCAGCAGTGTCACAGACACACTATAATATTACTTTTATCTACTATATATTTGAGAGAGTTTGTGTGTCTATGTGTCTGTCTTTCTGTCCGTTCATCTGTGAGTCTGTTTGTTCAAGAACTCCTCCTAAACAATAAGAGAACCACCAAATTTGGTATGCAGCTTCCTCTTATGATAAATTAAAGCCAGGGCTTGGTTGTGCCAAGGCAATAGGAATTGCCTGGAATACAGTTGTTTCCCATAAAACACAAAGAATGGGATCTGCTAGTAGGCACTGTTATACTTCAGACTGCCCACAGGAGAACAGGTGCAGTGGTCAGAGAGTGGCTGTCGGGATGTTGCTGGCCTCCGTACATGGGTAAGGTTCCTGTGCTGTTGAGCCACCAGCCGGACAGCACAGCCCACCTTGCCTCTGCCTGCTCCAGAGATCCAGCACCAGGGCACCGCAGCTTCTGCCTCACCAGGAAGCTGCTGGCTGGGCCAGTCTCAGGGAATCACCAACTGGGCAGCACAGCCCTGCTGTCCCCAGCTAGCTCTGCGGAGCCAGTGGCCCGGCAGTGTAGACCACCGCCACCGTGGCCACCCCTGGAGATCAGCCAACCTCTTGCACCACCCCCTCTCTGTTCTGAGCCCTACACCCTACAGGCCCTGCCCTGAGCTCCTACTCATTCCCAATCCTGAGTCCTGCACCCCTTCCTCTCCCAGTCCCTTACCCTGAGCCCAAGACCCTTACCACATTCCCAAGACCCTGCCCTGACATCACCAGGTCCATGATGCGTTCTTCTCTACTCAGCTCAGCTTGACCATCACTTTGGTTTTTAAAGGAAATCCTGACCAAGGGTGGGAAAGCCATCCATCTTCCTGGTTAATTTAAGTTTTTAGTCACTGTATCTGTTTTTAACCACGTCTTATACTGAACTCACATGAACTCCTGTCTTCGTTTCTTACTAAGCTTTTGTTACTTTTGAGCTACGCCAACAAAACTGTGTTTGAGTTAGTGTGTGCTAACTCCACTGAATGCGGTAAACTGCATTTTGTTTCTTTAGCTGAGGAAACAGGCCGTATTAGTCAAGGCACCAACTTCCCTTGAGGTAATGCTCAACCTCTCTCGCTGCCCCAGCCTCACCTCCACGCCACTCCTTCCCTCAAAGGCCTGTGCCACACCTCTTCCTGCCCCTGATCCTCTTCCGCCCCACTCCGCCGCAAACTCTGTGGCTACGTCTACACTGGCATGATTTTGCGCAAGAACTCTTTTGCGGAAGAGTTCTTGTGCAAAAACTCTTCCAGAAGAGAGCGTCTACACTGGCATGTGCTTTTGCGCAAGAGATGTGCTTTTGTGCAAGAGCATCCATGCCAGTGTAGATGCTCTCTTGCGCAAGAAAGCTCTGATAGCCATTTTAACCACAGGGCTTTCTTGCGCAAGAAATTCATGTTGCCTGTCTACACTGGCCTCTTGCGCAAGAACAGTTGCGCAAGAGGGCTTATTCCTGAGCGGGAGCATCATAGTTCTTGCGCAAGAAGCCCTGATTTCATACATTAGAACGTCAGTTTACTTGCGCAAGAACTCCCCGCCAGTGTAGACAGGCAGCAAGTTTTGGCGCAAAAGCGGCCGCTTTTGCACAAGATCGCGCCAATGTAGACACAGCCTGTGTCACCTTTTCACTTTCTCCCTTCCCGAGCACACCACAGCACCACTCCTTCCCCTTCCTCCTGGAGCCTCCCAAATGCCACAAAACATCTGGGGTGCTGAGAGCAAGGGGAGACGTTGGTCAGTTGGGACTGTGTGACAGGGCATCTGCCCTGCACTGACCCTTTAAGGGTTAAAACCAGCCCTGGGAGACAGCTGGGAGAGTGATGCCTGCAGCTGAGGGCCCAGCTGGGGCTGTATAAATTAGGGTTCCTAGAGGGAAGGAGAACACAGATACACTCTTGCTGTAGCTGAAGGCTTACTGAGACAGAGCCGTGTTGGGAAAAGGCAGGCAAAGTTGGGGAGTTCTTACCTGACCTCACTCCCAGGCTGCAGGGCCTAGGCAAGACCTGAGGCTGCAGGGAAACAGCCAGGGTAGGCAAAGGCAGAAGGTCCACACCACTTTCCAATGTCAGACTGCAGTTTGCCCCTGAGACAGGGGCTACATGATGACTATCAGTGGGTCACTGAGGCAGGGTGGGCTATGGGGGGGTGGGGATTCCAAGTGTGTGTCTGTGATAAGTGCTGCCAGAGTGAGAGTGGGTCATGATGTACACCTATCCCAGTTGGCTGCTGGCTGAGTCCCTCTCTCCCCGCAGGCAGAGCCCCAGGGGCAGGAGCATTTTTGGGCCCTTAGGGCTGTAATAAGAACAGTGACACAACAGCTCCCAGAGCTGAAGAGCACCCCAGTCTGAGAAACGCTGCTCTAGCAGGGAGAGGGAGAGCCAATGGCTAGCATTGAAATGAGAGCAGTTCAGACCGGCCACAGGGTGGGGCAGATTATCCATCTCCTGCAGTCTACTGGACCATTAATACATGTATGCTCATGTATGGCCAACTTTCTCTTTCCCCCAGATCAGGCAAAGACACTCCCTATCACATCCCTCTTTAAACAAGTTACATATTGCCTCACTGCTGGGGCAGGTACCACCCTCTAATGGACTATTCACCACCTACCACATGGTGCATGTTGGTTCAGTCAAAACATCTTTATCCTTTTTCTGCCATCCTGACCTTACTTTAAGAGAGGTCAGCATCTTCCTGATCACATTGGGGAATGTGTTGGTGCAGAGGTGTTCTGGTACCACCTATCTGCATTGTGTTCGTGTGCATGTCCTGTGCCTAGCACCTCCTAGGAATGTATGTTTCTGCAATATTGGCACGTTCTTGGCCAGATTCAGTGGGCAAGTCCTCTCTTGTGCTCAACCTAGCTTTGCTTTATATTGGCCACTACTTTAGCCCAGGCCTCTCATGCAAGGGCTTAAGTCTCAGGCTCTTTTCCCTCTGCAACAGTGGCATCAGTATGGTTGCTGGGTAAGAGCTAAGTTGTACACTGACCTGGGGAGGTGGTTGGAAGGAGGACTCATTATAAAATCTAGTGTCTGGGTGGTGAGTCAATGGCTGGAATGACTGAGGAGACTGCGTCTCTGGCTTGGTTAACAGTGTGGTGAGACAGAAATTCACTTTGGTACTGGCTTGGTATAACCTAATGATAGAATAACCCTGCTCTGGGGTGAGACTGCCCTGTTTCACAGCCATCTGTCCTGACTTTGGAATCCTGAGCTGTGGCGAGAGTTGCCAACCCCCCAGAACTGTGTTGCTTGTAATGGGCTCCGATTTCCCAGTGCCTACTGAAAGCATTCAGGGAAATGTTAATAGGCTATTTTAAGAAAATGACATCACATCATGTTGGGAAAAAGCCCTCCAGAACCGGCTTGAGTCAGAGTTGCAAACCCTGGCTGACACTCACTGAGGCATAATGTGACAGGCTGCTCCTTGAATCTCCTCCTTTCTTCATGTCTTAAATGCTCTTTCCTCCGTCCTACCACTAGCTGCTCTTTCCGGCTGGCACCTGGCTCCGCGGCGAGTGTGCCCTGTAGCTTGTAGGCAAAATTCTTGTTTCACCCTCTTCCTGCATTCTCTCCGAAATCTCCCACAAGCGAGTTCCAGGAGGACCGTGTCCCTATACACATTAATAAGCGGTCGATCACCTTCATAGCCAGAGACATTGCTTCCCCTCAGCCGGGGGGGTGGGGGGTGCAGGGCCTGGGACAAACTCCCCTCCCCTCAAGTGTCCCAAGTATGGGGCCTGGGGCAACCCCCACCATCACAGGCCCTGCCCCAACCCTGCCCCAGCTGCACTCCATTTCCCGAAGCCTTGCCTTTAGTCTGCCACCCCCCACTGTATACCTTCCCCCAAGCCCTGCCCTTGCTCTACCTCCTCCCACTCCAATTGAACCACTTGCTGGAAGCCTCCTGGCCTGGGGGGCGGAGGGGGGCTAGGGCAGTGTTCCCCCCGACCACCCCACCCCCCTCACACTCACCACCATGGTGGAAATCAGAGTGACAAAGCAGCCTGTTCTGCTCTGCTCCGCTCCACCCTGCCCACTCCACTCTCCTTTACTGTGCGGCGGTGGAAAGCTGAGTGCCTTTGGGCCAGAGAATATATATAATGAAAATAATAGTATTTCACACACCCACACATCTACTATAACATACTATTAAGTGTGCTTAGCCACTGTATACAAAAACCTGTGTCAGTCTGTACGTACTTTTTAACCTTACTAGGGGCTGCGTCCCCCCCACCAGGGAGGCCTTAGGCCAGTGGTCACCAACCAATAGATCAGGATCTACCGATAGATCCTAGAGCCTCTGACAGGGGATCCTGACTGGTCTGGCCTTCTCGCTGTATGGTGTCCCACACCCAAGACGTTCGTCTCTTAAGCGTCTCTCATGACTTCCTGAAGAGGGACTTGACTCCAGTGGGGATCTGAAGGACCTTTGGTTCTCCTGTTCTCTGGGATCACATGACAGGAGACACTTGGATCCAGTGCTCAGACAGCTACAGGAACGTATCAGGAATGTGCCATCCAACATGCACTGACTTGACCATCCAGCTTTAAATTGAAGGGACTCTCTCTTTCATGTCCACCTGTCTTCTTCAATCTCAGCATTTCCATTCACTTCCAGTTGCTCTCAGTCTTCATTTCTGTCCATTCCTCTTCCCATCTCCATTACTGTTTCTCTCCATTTACCCCCAGACTTTCTTTTTCTCTCCACCTCGTTCTCAGGCTGCCTGTCTCTCTCTCTCAGCTGCTCCCCCTTCTCCTCCCAATGTCACTGCTCCTACTCTTGAGGAGAGGGACTACCTCCTCTCCATAAGACAATGACTGCCAGGGCCATCCCAGGCGCTGCAGGGCCTGGAACAACCTCTCCCAGCACCCCAGGTGTGCCACAGACTGCCATCCCTGCCCTGCCCTGCCCTCCCACTCCACCCTGTCCCCGAAGTCCCACCTCTTCTCTGCCCTGCCCCATCTCTTCCCCCCCAGATCCATGCCCAGACCTGAAACCCAAGCAGCATGAGCTAGATTACCAGGGGCTCTGGAATGGACTGGACGCAGCAGTCAACATCCCCCCTCCCCCCACTTCAGTGGTGAGAGCTGGAGCATCCCGGCAGACTGCTCTGCCCCTGTCCTAGCCTGCTGTACTCCACTGCTATGCAATGGCGAGAAGTGGAGCATGTGGGGGGGGGCAACTTTTGCTGCTACCCTGCCACCACACCCCTCCAGTAATTCCCCTAGGCTGCCCTGTGCCCTGTCCTTAGGATGGTTGAGGTGGCTGCTGGAAGCCCCCAAGTGTGGGGCCCTCAAACTGTCCTATGGATGGGCTGGCTCTGATTGACAGCATCCTCACCCTGGAACTATGGGGGCTACAGGGTCTGCCGCACCCCTTGGCTTGAAGAGGTTTCCATTATATAGCCTGTTTACATATAGCTGAAATGGGTCTCAGCACACACACACCCCAAATTGTTCCATGCCCTCTGCCATGGTCATACATTAAATCAGATCCTCATACAGGGTTGAGTTCATCCAGCACATTTACGTTAGCATTCTCATTTCAACAGTAGTGTAGTTCCTCTCTTTCTGCTCGGCCAGAATTCCAGCCCATATGTCATCGCAAGGAAGTGCTGAATGAGCGCTCCCCTGACATCTAGCTATGAGCTGTGGAAAAGCAAGCTACACACAGACACGCATGCACACACCCATGGGGAGATTGCTGATGATCTTTTTTCTGGTTGTTGGATCCCCAGTTTCCTTCCTATTGGGGCAAAAATAAAAATGTGTTGTTATCCTTGTGTGAATAATGCAGGGCAGGAGAACTATAGTATATTTGGCATAGCCCAATTGAGGGACTCATCCTCAACTTGCTAGCTAGGACACATGGATTCCAGAACTCAGTAGGAAAAGAGGCAGGTGGGATAAGTATGTGTATCTGGTTGTGTGGGTCTAGACAATCCTTGGACCTTTTCCCGCTCCCTTATGATTAATTTAGTTAATTTAGACCCCCCTCCATTGGAAGTCTTGTTATGCACCATGGAGCTGAATTCACTGATACCTAGGCCTCAGTGTTAGCTCTGTTTTGGAACATTTAGGACAAGAGCCTTCCCAGTATGTACCATCAATAAGGCTAACACCGGAATCATTGAGCGCTGCATGCCTGTAGAGCAGTGATTAGCTGCCAGGGTAGCTGAAGAGCTGTCCGTGACGAGAAGTGAGCAGCAAAACAAGTAAAGAACCTTCTTGCACGCTAACAAGCACCCAGGGCACAAAGTAAACTGCAGCTGCACTGCTGGATTCTGGGCCTGCTCTGCCAAAAGACAACAGTGGGCGGGTGCAGGGAAAGGGGAGGCATTTTTAAAGGGACTATTGTTGCTGCACTTAAGATCCTGATGGAAGAGAACACTGCCCAACCTACCTGTGGTGTGGTTCTTTGCTCATGGTGTATGTCTATGAGCCCTGTTTGGATGTTTTCCCAAAGTAGTGCTTGGCCACTTCCCTCCTTTTAATAGAAGTTTCAGTTCTACCCTCAGAATCTGTGCTTGTAATTGCTGTTTGGTATTGCTGCTCAGAGGCACCAAGGGATGGTGTGTCACTGTGGGGGGGGGGCAGGGGCGGGGGGCTGGAGCCGGTTGTGTATTGCATTGTGGAAGAGCCATCCCTAGAAATTTGACCCTGCCCTTGTTGCTGCCAGCTCCAAGAGGCAGAAGGGTTACACCATCAACTCAATTTTCTCCAAGCACGTGTCATGAACTCCTCCATCCACAATCCCAACACACAGCACAATTTCCCATCCAGAAATACTTGGATCAGCCACCATCATCGTGTCTAAAATCCCGTATGCCTCCCTGGCAGCGAGCAAAGGAAGTCACGGCCAATGTCAAAGAACTATGGCGAGCTGAATGGCAGCAAGTAGATGTCCCAACTAAACATCTTGGATATGTCTAGACTACATGGCTCCATGTAGTCTAGACATACCCCTTGTGTCAGATCCCACCACTGAGCAGAGCGGCTTCGATCTTCCTCAGAGACTGCGGTATGTCCTAAACCGTCTTAGGACTGGTCCGGGCAGGTGCAGAAGTGGAATCTGTTGCCATCTCCACTTTGTGAGTGTGGCAGTCCGCAAACTATGCACCATATTGTTGTGCAATGCCCAACACGAAAATTCACTGGCTCATTGGAGGATAGCCACAATCTAACTAGTGATGCTGTTCATTGGCTGGAGAGCTTGGACGTCCAACTTTGACGAAGAACTATAGCGTTGAACACGACATTCGAAAGAAGACGACAGCTCAATGCTGAACCAACATATCTGACTCCTTGTACAAATATTATCTCTAGCCCAGATATTTTTACTGGCTTTTCAGTACCCCCCCCCCGTTAATGAAACATATAGTCTGTCATTAGTTGCCTGAATTGTATCATGTTCAAGTACCACAGAACTCGATCCCTTGACATCCCTTTCCAGTGCATATTCATCTTCACAATGAAGCATAATGTCACTGGTGAAAAGTAGGTTTCTCAGTCTTTTCTCAGAAACTCTTTCCAACAATATTATTTTGAGACTAATGAACTTGATGGATTGGTAACACAGCCCCTGAAAGCGTGAAGATACAAATCAGTGTACTTTTCCTCCACTTGGACATTTTTCCACTAGAAGAATATGTGGGAAAAGATCATCGTTATCCAGTCCCTCAAGGCCTAGTGCTTGAATTGCCTTGATTACTGTATTATCTGGTTCCAAGGCCTTCCGACAGTACATCATTGCTAGTGCTGTCTGAGTCTGCATCCTGAGGCTGTGAGTAGTAAATGGCTCGATAGCCCTCATCACCGGAGTCTTAAGACAAGTGCCCCTCCCTCTGTTTCCAGTCTGGCGCCATGTTTCCAGGATGTCTGCTTTCCAGGGCTAGAGTCAGGTCCAGGTGTTAAGGGACAAACCTTTGTCTGAAGGTAAAACGTGTAAGGGCACAAAGGTCTGAAGGTAAAAGGTGGAGAAAGGAGATTGAAAAACTGAATAAAATTAAATAAATTAAAAAGAGAATGGAAAGGAAGATGTCTACAAAAATCAGCAAGAAAAGAATAAAATAAGAAGCGAATGAAAACATTATAAAGCGAAATAAAATTAAATAAATTAAATGATGGCAGCTAGAGATATGAGCAGGAAAAAGGAGAGGGGACAAGAAAAACAATAAAATGAAATAAATAAAAAACTAAATAAAATGAAATAAATTAAATGAAATAGGCTACATGAAAGAGGAGAGAGGAGCAACGTTATCCATAAGATGGCTCTAGGGAAATTATAAGACTCTGAGAGGCCGCGCATCTGCTGAACTAGCCTTGCCGCTCGATCTGAGCCATCAGAAACCTGCTCAACCCGCTTCTTATGCAATGCTTTCTTTCTTAAGAAACATGTTCCATTACAATACGAGTCAGCACAAATGTCTAAAACCACACACCAATAATGATGAGTCTGTAAAGTTTGAAGCCACGAAATTAGAGACCATATGAAAGTCCCAGATTTGCTTTTAAGATTTTTTTCCAAAGATATTAATACTTGAATACATCTTGCCATTAAAAAAACACTGCAATAACTTCCCAGGATTAAAACCACAAGCATTTAAGGGTTTTAAATGAGGATACTGTAAAGCTTTACTCCATGAATTAGCTATCATAAAACGAAACTTCTTGGTTTGCTTTAAAACACGTGCAAAGAAAATATACACACCACAGGTGAACTCTTTTTTTAAAATTTAAATGAGTCAAATGTCGGTTGCCATACAAGTTAGAAGGAGTAAGCTAATAGCCTTCTCTTAATGGAGTAGAAAGAAGTTTACTTTGCACGTTTAACACAGACATGCCCTTTGCTTTTTACGCAGGAGTTGGCTAAACATCTTCAGCATGTATATGTGGGAAGAAAAGATATGGAAGTTTTTAGCATTCACTCCTGAAATTTTTGTATAATGAGCAAAAAATGTTAACAAATACAAACTGATAACTATAGTTTTTTTAATCAATTTTATTTTCCCACTTTTGAAAACTTTTCCACTATTTGTTCTCCATTGAAGAATTTAATACATAGTGCAACTGAAAAACAACAACCCTGAACTAACTTCCCAGGGTCAGTTTATAAAAGTTTTTAATGTGGATACTCTAAAGCTAGGACCCATAAATTAGCAATCATAGTATGGAGGGTCTAGCTTTGCTTTAAAACACGTGCAAAAATTATGGAGACTATAGGTGAGCTCTTTTTTTATTTTTGGTTTTCTTAATTGCAAAAGGTTAAATGCTTGCAATAAAAGTTAGAAGGAGTAAGCTAATAATCTCCACAAGGTAGACCAGAGAGAAGATTACTTTGCCCCACTTCCTAAAAAGATAATTTAACAGACCTAAGCACTTTGTTCTTTAGGCACAAATTAGCTAAACATTCTTAAGCATGATTTGAAGTTGTTTTACAGTTTGTTTTTACTGTGATTTTAGAGTAATTGTTTCTTTACCAGAAGTAAACGTTTTGGGTTTGGTTTTTTTTGGCACGAGAGTGATACACATCTTTAGCATGTATATCTAGGAAGAAAAGATAAAGACATGTTTGGCAAGCACCCTTGTAAATAGGGCAAGAGATAGCGTCATTATTACTTACAGGCTTGACGCACATACATTTTAACAAGCACAAAGTGAAAGCGATGTTATTTTTTCCTAAGGAATACGCCATTTTCTATTCCAATTTTGACAAACCTTTGTCCTCTATTGAATAGTTCAATACATGGTGCATTAAAAAAAAAAACTGATGTAATTTCCCAGCATTAAGAGCACAAACCTTACTCTGGGTCAGTTTATAAAAGTTTTAAATGTGAATGTTGTAAAGCTAAACACTGCTATACCACAGCTTAGCTATTTTTTATTTTTGGTTTTCCTCATCTTTCAACCTGTTAACTTTTGGTGGCAATTCAAATTGAAAGGAGTAAGCTAATAGCCCTCCTCAAGGTGTAGCAGAGAGAAGTTTTAGACAGGATACAATAGGTGCTTTTTACCATTCATAAGCACTTTGTTTGTTAGGCACAAGTTAGCTAAACACCTTTTACCATGACTTGAAGTTGTTTTACTGCAGTTTTTAACAGAGACAATAACTGCTTTGTTATTAACCAGAGGTAAACGTTTTTTTCCTTAGAAATGAGACCGATGCACATGTTTGTCATGTATACCTGGGAAGATAAGATAAGGCAGTTTTTAGCAAGCACCGTGAAGTTTTCTACATAGGGCAAAAGTTATACGTATATGAAAATGCACTCACATTTTTAAAACAATAAATTGAAAGCTAAATTAAGTTTTCTAAGGATGATACCATTTTCTATTCCAATTTTGACAATGGTTCCATGAAATATGTAGTGTTTTGTTAAAACAAGTACAAAGAAATGATGCACACTACAGATGTGCTCTTTTTTAAATTTGGATTTCTTTATCTTTCAAACTGTTAAATGTGTTGGCAATTCTAGTTGGAAGCAATAAGCCTCTTCATGGTCAAGGAGCGAGATGTTTACTTTGCCCCAATTTTTAACATATATATAGTTGGTGCTTTTTTCACAAAGAAAAAAGTTGTTTTAGGCACGAATTAGCTAAACAGCCTTTAGCGTGATTTGAATTTGTTTTAAACTGCGTTTTCCTGACATTTATAACATATACAGTAACTGGTTCTTTTTATCAGTGATAAGCACTTTCAATTTTTTTAGGCATGAGTTAGCTAAACCTCTTTTATAACGTATACATGAAAAGAAAAGATAAGGCAGCGTTTAGGAAGTGCCCATGATATTTTTGTATATAGGGCAACAGCTAGCACCATTATTACTTACAGGTCAGAGCCTAACGTACATACATTTTAACAAACACAAAGTGAAAGTTTTCTAAAGAATAAACCATTTTGTTTTCCCAATTTTAACATTTTTTCACCACTTTGTCCTCCTTTGAATATTTCAATACATCTTGTAATGAAAAAAAAACAACTCTACAGTAAGATCACAAGCCCTACTCTGGGTTAGTTTTTAATGTTGATGCTGTAAAGCTATAGCCTTTGAATTAACGATCATGATATGACATTTCTAGTTTGCTTTAAAACACGTGCAAAGAAATGACACACATCACAGATGAGCTATTTTTTATTTTCTTTATCACTGTAAAGTGTTAACAGCTGTTTGCCACACAAGTTGGTAGAGCAAAGAGAAGTTTACTTTGCACCACTTTTTAACAGATACAGTAAGTGCTCACCTGTTCAGCGTGAGACTGAATTTATCTGTGACATTTGGGAGCCAAATTACTGAAGTCAATCATGAACATTTCTTTTGAATCTCCATGAATTAATAGAAATGGAAAAATGCCCCCAAATCATTTTTGAATTTGGTTTTCAGTTTCTAGACTTGATTTATATCCTCTATCAGCCTTTTGTTTTCTAGAAGCCTTCTTTTCTAGTCTCTTTTATTTCATTTTATTCAGTGTTTCATGCCAATTATAATTCATAGTTTAACATAGCTTCACTTTTGTGCATCAGCTACAGAACGTGCACACATTTCTTGCTAATAAAAATATATTGCATTCAGGAGATATACGTTTGGCCATAATGCAAAGCTGGTATTGAAGTTATTTCTTTGCATGTGTTTCAAAGCAAGCCTAGAAATTTCATATTATGCTCAATAATTCACAGATTGTAGCTTTACAAACTCACCCTGCTTAAAGGCTTGTGGTTTTTACTTCTGGGACGTTATGGCAGGGTTTTTTTTTAAATCGCAAGATGTATTCAAGTGTTGAATGGAGGACAAAGGGGTGGGAAAATAAAATGTCTTTGGGAAAAAAACTGCTTAAAAGCAAACCTGTGACCAAAGGTTTCATGTTCTGATCTCAAATTTACGGGCTGCAGATTTACAGAATCCTCATTAAAAACTATTGGTGTGTGCTTTTAGAAATGTGTGCAGGGTTATATTTTAATTGAACCATGTGTCTTTAGAAAGAAACAAAAGACAGGCGTATCCTGTCTTTTGTTTCAGCAAGACCAGACTAACACAGCTACATCTCTATTGCTCTTCTTTAGAAAGAAGCGTTGCACAAGAACCCCCCATGCAGCCACGTGCCTCTAGAGTCTTTTGCAGCCCTGGCCAACCCGAGGCGCGAGCCGCATGCGGCTCTAGCCCCACCGTGGCTCGAAAGCCGCCCCCGCGTCCCCCAAAGCGGCCCTCTCCTCCCGGCTCCCTGTGCTGACCTGGGCAGGGGAGCCATCCGCCGGCCATGAAAGCTGTAGAAATAAAGATGGCTGCAGGCAGCGGGAGCCTGCTGTGCCCAAAAAGCCTCAAAACGCGTTTAAATGTGGTTTCTTAAAGGGGCAGAGCCTTTTTTTTAGAGCTTTTTTCTTTCTTTCTTTTTTCTCTCAACCAAACGCGACCACAGGCTCCTTTTAAAGAGGCAAAAGGGGCAGTCCTTTTTTTTTTGTTCCACAACTTTGCCCCAGCTCTTCGCGTTGGATCCACTGATATCTTGGCTCTTTGCCCAGAATGGGTTTGCCACCCCTGCTCCACAGCTTTCTATACTTAATATTTCTCACCCCCTAACAAGAAAGGTTTTTTTTCAATTATCAGCCTTTTGTTCTCTAGAAGCCTTCTTTTCTAGTCTCTTTTATTTCATTTTATTCAGGTTTTTTTTATTGTGTTTCATTTTATTCAGTGTGTCCCCATGCAGGGTTTACTCCCACGGTCAATGCTCACTCAGGCACCAGTGGGCCTCATCATCGTGAGTGGATGTATGACCTTTTCGGCGTCCGACCTCCCTCCTCTCTTTCCCGTCGCCAATGTCCCTATGTGCTCCCCACAAGTCTCGCACCCACACAATTAAGTCTCAAGTCTCCTGGATCAAGTCAATTGTCTTAAATGTTTACCTGGCACGCTCGTAGAGGGTAGTGGGGGCTGGTCCCATCCCCACGCCAGTCCCCAACCCAGGACCCTAAGAGCAGGGATACCGGTCCACTGCTCAGTTGGTGGAGACACGTCCCACAACGCACCAACCCACAGGTTTAGCAAGGCCCTATCAGTGGCCTGACATCCGTTTCAGCCCGTCCTGAGTTACTTCCTACCCTCTGGTGCCAGTTGGTCAGCAGTCGTGCAGCCTGTCGTCTCTTGCCGAGTGGTCAGTTCCAGCGTTATCAGTACCACCAGGCACAACCAGGGGGTCCAAGAAGCCCTAGCCCATCTCAAGGGGGTTGCCAGTCCACCGCTCTTCCCTTCAGCCTACTCAGCCCCCTTTCTGCCGGGGCCGCTGGCTTTGAAAAGCTGGCGCCATTCTTCTGGGACACCTGCTCAGGTGCCGTACCACTGGCTAGCAAGCCAGCCACGAGCGCTCCCACGCATGAGCTAGTGGCGGCCAAGGAACAGCCCTGGCAGCGCCGTGTGGGAGCCGCTCCTCGGACCCAGAGCGCCTCCGCTCCCCTCTCACTGTTCCCTGGCCGCCACTAGCTCATGCGTGGGAGCGCTCGGGGCTGGCTTGCTGTCCAGCGGGAGGGCGCCTGAGCGGGCATCCCAGAAGAATGGCTCCAGCTTTTCAAAGCCAGGTGCAGGGTTCGGGGAGCTCGCCTCGCGGGGACCCGATACTCCGTCACACAGTGTTTCATGCTCCGCTGATTTCTCTAGCGGCCATCATTAATTTATTTCATTTCTGAATAGTTTTTATATTATTTTATTCAGTGTTTCATACCCCTCTCCTCTTTTAGGTATCGTCTCTTTCATTTAATTTATTTAATTTTAGTCTGTTTTTATTTTATTCAGTTTTCAATCCCCTCTCTGCTTTGACTCTTTTACCTTCAGACTCTCACTCCTTAACCTCAGGATCATAGCCTAGGAAAGCCGATATCTTGGTCACTGTGTTTCAACATGGCGCCAGACCAGAAATGCCTCCAGGGATGGATACCTGTCAAAAGAATATGGTGATGAGAGCTATGGAGCCATTTACTATGGAAATTCTTGTTTGTGCAGAGTCTGCGCAGCAGTTTCTCCACATTCTCTTCATGAAGTAGTTTCTATGTCTAACCAGTTTCACCATCTTCATTCCATTCTCCTCGTTGATGCCCTTTACAGCTTACAGTCACTCAGTGCTTCTTTTCCTATTTTTGGCTATTCTGCATATTCCTTCCTCCAGAAATGGGCCCTTCAGACCAGGCTTTAAGTTCCTTGCTCGTGGTTTTTGCAACTGTTCCTTTTGTCTGAATATGAAAGGGCCTTCCAGACCCTGAAGGACCTGCTGTGTAAAGAACTCATCCTGTTCAGCCCAGCCGTCTACCATCCCTTCATCATGCAAACAAAGGTTGGGCTGGGGATGGTGCTGTCTCAGGATATGGATGGGGAGGAACATCCCATCTTCTATATTAGCAGAAAGCTCTTCCCAGGGACTCTTTTATGCTACACTGATCACACACCCCTAAAGTGGTGATGAAAGACTCCAACACCAGGATAATGCAATGGTATCTCACTCTACAAAGTATGCCTTTACCATACAGCACCGAGCTGGAAAGGAAAACTCAAATGCAGACTGTCTGTCCTGGGTGTAGGGTTGCCAGATGGTCTCCCAAAAAATACCGGACACGCGGTATTTTTTGGTCGAGCAATAAAAAAAAAAAAAGGAACACGGGATAATAAGCTCCCCCCATACTGGGGCACCCAGAGCAGCGACTCCTCCCGCCCCAGCTGGGCTTCTGAAGCGCCCAGAGCGGTGATCGCAGCCCCACCTACCAGCTGGGACTCCGAGCCTGGGAGGCGGGGCCGCGATCAGCGTTGGGAGCCTGTGATTGCGCAGAAGCCTGGCAGGGGCGGGGGGGAGTGACTGGGAGTCCCAGCCACTCCCCCCGCCCCTGCCAGGCTTCTGCGCAATCACAGGCTCCTAGTGCCGATCGCGGCCCTGCCTTCCAGCCAGGCTTCCATCCGGTGCGCAGCTGGAAAAATCAGAGAATACCAAACATTGCACATATCTGGTATTCTCTGATTTTTTTTACCAGACAAAGAGCGCAAATACCGACTGTCTGGTAGAATACCGGACACCTGGCAACCCTACCCGGGTGGGGGAGGATCAAGTGCCCAGACCCAGAGACTGGGAGCTGGACTTAAGGGGGAAAGTACGTAGTGAGCAGGGGTGACCGCTCACTGACCCAGAGGGGGAAGAATCCCTCTCTAAGCCTGGGTGAGCCACACCTCATCCTGCCCCTGGAGCCAAGGGGCGGGGTGGGTAATATAAAAGCCCAGCCCAGGAGCTCAGTTAGGCCCAAGCTGCTGGAGGCCTGACCAAAGCTCCCAAGTGGGGAGGCTGCTGAAGACCTACCTGAAGCTGAGGATTGACTCAGCCCACTGGGCCCCCGCACTGACAAGGAAACGTTTCTAACCTTGCCTGAGGGTTCAGACCCAAAAAACCCCGAGAACCTGCTGGGACCATGGAGCCAGGTATGCTCCAAGGGGGAGTTTGGAAGTGGCTCAGGGGAAGCCAACACCAGTCAGGCTGACCTCATTGTACTGTCATGTGTGAGCGTGTTGTGGTCCAGATCCGCGCTGACCCTAGTGGTAGCCATGCCTGCTACTGCTAGGGCCGTGGGCCAGGATGTGGAGGAGTAGGAAGGGCTGGGGTGGGGTGGCAGTCTCCCCCTATCTTGCCTGTGATCTGTGTGTTTGTCTGCCCCGCCCTGCACCTGGGCCTGGGTTTACTAACTGTTGAACTGTGTTTGTTTGACTGCCCACCCTGTACTCAGGGCCTGCACTTTAACACAATCACTGAGCACTTATTTACAGGCCTGAGCACAGGTCTGGGGCCTAGGACTGAGCCACGTGGCTTACAACAGGGTAGGCCCATTGCTCAGTGAAGAGGGAGAAACTTGTGTGGCAAGGTCTTCACCCAGGCCCCTCACCCTGGGACCCCTTCTTTGTCGACAAATCAACCAGAGACCCTTTCTGATGCAATCACCCATTACTTTTATTGTCCATGCCAATTTCCCACCACCTTCTATTTACAAAGCTTTGTTCACAGCAAAGTCAGCTAGCCTCTCCTTCAGACTAGGGAAACACACTCAGCCACCCTCTGGCTCCTCCCCTTCCACTTCTCCCTGGCAGTCTTATCTAGCCCTCTGGCTAATGAGGCTCACAGATGCTTCTCATTAGCCCCTCAGGCATGAGCTTGCTCAGCTAGCTTCCACTGCCTTTTCAGCCAGGCTGTAGTGTCAGGGCTCTGGCTTAGCCAGCCATCTGTCACACTTGGAAATGGCAGAAGTGCTTAATGACTTTGTTTTGGTTTTCACGAAGAAGACTGATGGTGACAGGATGCCTAACACAGTGAATGCTAGTGGGAATGGGGTAGGTTTAGAAGTTAAATTAAAAAAAGACCAAGTTAAAAATCACTTACAAAAGTTAGATGTCTGGAAGTCACCAGGGCCTGATGAAATGCATCCAAGAATACTCAAGGAGTTGATAGAGGAGGTAGCTGAGCCTTTAGCTATCATCTTTGAAAAGTCATAGAAGTTGGGGGAGATTCCAGAAAACTGGAAAAGGGCAAATATAGTGCCCATCTATAAAAAGGGAAATAAGAACAACCCAGGAAACTACACACCAGTCAGTTTAACTTCTGTGCCAGGAAAGATAATGGAGGAGGTAATTAAGGAATTGGTCTGCAAACATCTGGAAATAAGGTGATAGGTAACAGCCAGCATGGATTTGTAAGAACAAATCATGTAAACTGATCTGATGGCTTTCTTTGATAGGATAACAAGTCTTGTGGTAAGGGAGAAGTAGAGGACATGGTATACCTAGGCTACGTCTACACTGGTGTGATCTTGCACAAAAACTTTTTAGCACAAGAGTTCTTGCGTTAAAGTAGTTGCGCAAGAAAGTGTCTACACTGGCATGTGCTTTTGCGCAAGAGCATCCATGGCAGTGTGGACGCTCTCTTGCGCAAGAAAGCTCTGATGGCCATTTTAACCATAGGGCTTTCTTGCACAAGAAATTCATGTTGCCTGTGTACACTGGCCTTTTCTGGAAGAGCTCTTGCACAAGAGGGCTTATTCCTGAGCGGGAGCGTCAGAGTTCTGGCGCAAGAAGCCCTGATTTCATACATTAGAACGTCAGTTTACTTGCGCAAGAACACGCAGCCAGTGTAGACAGGCAACAAGTTTTTGCGCAAGAGCGGCCGCTTTTGCGCGAGATCGCGCCAGTGTAGACACAGCCCTAGACTTTAGTAAGGCATTTGATACAGTCTCACATGATCTTATCAATAAACTAGGGTTCCACAGGGGGCTGTTTTGGGACCAGTTCTTCATCAACAATTTAGATGATGGCATAGAGAGTACGCTTATTAAATTTTCAGATGCTACCAAGCTAGGAGAGGTTACAAGTGCTTTAGAGGATAGGGTCATTGTGAAGGGCTTTCACTCACCACCACAGCGTCACCAGCTGTCTGTCCTGGGAATTAGCTCCTTCTGGCCAGCTGGGTGTCTTCCCTCGGGTGGTGTCTCTCCTCTTCCTGCTAGGCCACGGCGTCCTCTTCAAGGACACTGCCCTCCGGCAGTGCTCACATCAGTCTCTGAGCTCCCCCTTCTGGGCGGGGGGGTTGTTGCTTCTTCAGCAGGCCTTGCTTCAGGTCCGGCAGTCTGGGGGCTTGCTTGGCCAGAGCTCCCCTGGCCCTAGCCCTAGCCCAGCCCTAGCTCCAGGGGAACCTCCTACTCTCTGCCCCAGTTCCCCTCATGCCCCTCTGTGCCCTCACACATGACTTGCTCCATCCCTTCCATTCCTCATGCCCACCCCTCCTTTCAATCCCTCTTTTCGTGGCACCTACTCCCCCCACTCCTCTTCCTTCCTCTTGCCCCTATTGTCCCTCCCCTCTCCCAGCATCACCCTGTCCCTCCCTTTTCCCTCCCCCTCCTGCCCTTTTCCTCATTGTCTTCTCTTGGCCCCTGGCATTTGTCTCTCCTCCACCCTGCCCCTTGGTGCCTTCCCCTTTCTTCTCTTGCCCTGCCCTCCCACTCCCCTCAGCACAAGCCCCTTTCTCTCCTCACCCCCATCTCTCCCTTAGTTCTCCCCCTGCCCCTTCCCTCACCTTCTGCCTTCGACGTGGAAAGCAGTTTGCAGGGCTGGAGCCAGGCTGTAATGCTATTTTGTTACTCCAGTCCTGCACCAGGATCCCCCGCAGCCCCAACCCCAGCTGCTCCCGGGGTGGGACAGTGTGCTGGGACTGCCACAGAGGCTGCCTGCGGTGCTATTTTTAGTACCACAGTCCTAATCCCCGCTGGGCTGCCCGGCTCCAGCTGGAGTCAAATGGCAGCCACACAAGGCCATTCCGGTGTGGCTGGCCCAGCTGGAACACACCTTGTGCGGTTGCTGCATGACTCCAGCTGGAGCTGGGACTGCCTGTGGGGATTGTAGAAACTGTAGAAACCATTTCATATTTAGCTAGAAGCCACTTCATATAACAGAAGCCATTTAAGTTTCTCGCTTCTGCACATACACTAGAAGGTTAACTGACCTTCACCAATGTGAGAAAGGCCAGGAGGATGGGCTGTTGGAATGTGTTAATGAACTATTTTGAGCTGAAGCTCAGACTCCCTAAAAACCTGTTTCTTTCTGTGCTGATAATTTCTCTTTGAAGTTTGTTTTGATGGAATGCCCTGGCATCAGACTTGTTTGGTTAAAGACAATCAATTCTAGTATTTTATACATTAGCCAGCCTTACTGGGCCCGGCTCTGCTGGGACCATGTTTGGCTCACTTGGCTTTACTGATCAATAAAGCTGTTTGTTTAGCCGCCTAAAAACTAAGTGAAGCCTTTGCTTCAACAATTTGGAGGTTCCACCAAGATTCCTAACGCGCCACTTGCCCGTATGGACGGACCAGCACTCCACTTCCAAACCTCTCAGAGCGCTCAATAGAAGGTAAGGGGATACCTGTTATGAAATCTCCTGGCGAGGGCTTGGGATTTGGAGTGACGGCCGGCCGTTGGGGTAAGGGGAGCTACGGAATCCAATTTTGTGGAGCGGCTAACATTTTGTCTGTCTCTGTCTGTCTTTGTCTATTAGGCCTGTCTTACGTGTCACAGTTCCAAAAGGGCACACCGGTGTCTCTAGTGAGGCAGCCATGCGCTGGACCCTCTGTGTTCGGACGCTAAAAGCTGGTGTGGTGCCATTACACTCTCTCGGCACACGGAACTGTGGGGAAGTTTTGTTAACTCTCTTTCTGTTACTTGCGGACGTAGTACTAACCTCTGAGGCTAACCCCAGGCCATAGTATTTCCCCATTCCGTCAGGCTGTCTCCAGGTGCCAGGACGTGGTGTTCTGTCAGGCTGGGGTGGGTGCCGGAAACCCCTGTGAGCGGGTGGATTTTGGTCCAGCGTCTCACAACAAAAAGGGGGGGGATGGTAGCCACCTTAAAACAAAATTTGTTTGCTTCCAAATTCTCCCAAGCAGCCAAAGATTACTGTCTGGCTTGCCCTGTCTGCCAAGCCCACAACGTGGGTAAACCTGTAAAGACAGTTCCGGCAACCAGACCTCTGCCTTTGGGACCATTTCTGAATTTAGAGATGGACTTTATTCAATTGCCTAAATGTCAATCCTTTGAATATGTGCTGGTTATTGTTTGTTTGTTTGTTTTTGAGATGAGTAGAAGCTTATCCCTGCAGGATAACTGATGCCATCACAGTGGCAAAGAAACTTCTAAATCATTACATCCCATCATGGGGAATACACCTTGTGATCTCCAGTGATAGAGGTACCCACTTTACTGGACAAATTGTTCAAAAAACTGGCAAAGTACTACTCTATCAGACAAGCACTGCGCTGCACGTGACACCCAGGAGCAATAGAGAGACGGGATTTTAAAAACAAACTTGCTAAAATATGTGAAAACTCTGGCTTAACATGGATAGAAGCACTCTCAATTGCCCTAATGAGCATGAGAGCCACTCCTAATCAGAAAACTGGACTCAGTCCACATGAAATTGCATGTGGCCAACCTATAAGACTGTTAAGCAGCCCAGAAATTGACCTGGCTGATGTCACACTTATTAAAGGAAGCATAGTCAAGTATTGTCAGGAACTTATGAGGTGTGTACAGTCTTATCATTCACAGGTTAAGGATGCCTTCCAGGAGGCCCCGACTGAGCTGTGCCATAAACTACAACCAGGAGACTGGGTTTGCGTGAAAGTTCACCAGCGGAAGACTGCCCTGGAACCCAGGTGGAAGGGTCCCTACCAAGTCCTTCTGACCACCCATACTGCTGTAAAGTGCAAGGGATTGCTCACCTGGATTCACGCCTCCCACTGCAAACCGGTTCCAGCCCCTACAGAGGTTGGCCCCAACAAGGAGCACCGCAGACCTGGTACCAGAGACCCAGGTCCAGAAGTAGATGGGGATCAGCGCAGGCTTGGTACCGGCAATCCAGGCCCAGAAGCAGACGATCCTGAGAGACCGAGGCCAAGGTACCAGCTGCGGCCCAGAAGAACCTGCCAGCGATAGGTGAAGCAAACTACGAAGTCCTGAAGAGCAGCCAGCATGAGGCTGGACGAACAATTCATGTTGAGCTTATGCTTAATCTTGGATTTAATACCTAGCAGTTATAACCTATATGGTTCAAATGTGTTTATGCTTTTAATGAACCAAGTTTCCCAAGAATTTAATTCCACAGGTTGCTGGATATGTGCTCACAGTCCTGTACATTCAGAAGGAGGTATCCCAATGATTCCAGTCCCACTAAACAACACTCAAATATGGCACACTGTTTAGTAAACTAAACCCAAATGATACTTGGCAGGATAAAGGGTTTACTAACCCAGGGTATATCCGCCTAGCCCTGACCCCAATTGGAAAGTACTGCTGGACATGTAATGGTTCAGGAGCAAGGGTGGGAAAAAGCCAAACCCGAATGGCCCTAGACTACGTCCTAGCTAGTAAGGGCGGGGTTTGTGCCTTAGTGGGAAAAGAATGCTGTGTGTATATCACTGACACCAGCAAGGAAGTAGAGGAAAATGCCTTAGAGATTGAAAGAACTGTGGAAAGCCTAAGGCAGGAGGAAGACAGGACCCTCTGGGGTTGGTTGGGAGGCTGGTTTGGACATGTGGGAATTTGGATTTTGCAAGGTGTAGTTTTAGTATTGGCTATATTCTTTTGTGTTTATTTTTGTTTCTAGTCAATCAAATGCTGTATTTCTTGTATTCTGAAAAACACAAGACGGACCCTTACTAAAGGGAATGTGGAACTCATGATGTTAAAATATGATGAGCAAGAAAGGAACAAGAGATGTACATAAATACTTTGATGGAAATGGAGGCATGAAATGGTTTCAAGGTTAGCCTTTAAAAGGCTAAAAGGGGGGAGTTGTAGAAACCATTTCATATTTAGCTAGAAGCCACTTCATATAACAGAAGCCATTTATGTTTCTCGCTTCTGCACATACACTAGAAGGTTAACTGACCTTCACCAATGTGAGAGAGGCCAGGAGGATGGGCTGTTGGAATGTGTTAATGAACTATTTTGAGCTGAAGCTCAAATTCCCTTAAAACCTTTCTGTTTCTTTCTGTGCTGATAACAATTTCTCTTTGAAGTTTGTTTTGATGGAATGCCCTGGCATCAGACTTGTTTGGTTAAGGGTATAAAATACTAGGATTGATTGTATTAGCCAGCCTTACTGGGACCCAGCTCTGCTGGGACCACGTTTGGCTCACTTGGCTTTACTGATCAATAAAGCTGTTAGTTTTTAGGCAGCTAAACAAAGTGAAGCCTTTGCTTCGACAGGATCCAGACTTGCAGTACTAAAAATAGTCCTGGAACCTGCTGAGCCCGAGCATGCCCCACCCTGCAGTGTCCCAGCCAGGCTCTGCATGGCTCTTGCTGGGGCTCCAAGGCAGCCCGGAGGGGGAGGAGGTGGTTCCGCTGGACCAGGACCCCACACAGCAGAGGTGGTCCCATGGGAGGAGGAAGGGAAGGGGGAGAGGGAGGGACCACATGCCACCAGAAGTGGTCCCGGCTGCCCACTGGCAAAGCTCTAATGGAGGTGCCTATACACCCTGCTGGGGGGAAAGGGAGGATGCTGATGTGCCACGCAAAGAGCAATGGCACAGCACCATTTTTGGTCGCTTCTTCCTACAAACTGCTGCCCCCATCAAGTAGTGGAATGTCTGGCGGGGCTTTCTGGGACATTTCACTGCTTGATGGGGCACTGGGACAGAGTATTTAAATTTGGGACTGTCCTGTAAAAATCAGGACATATGGTCAGCGTACCTAAGAGGGGAAGACTGAAAGAATTGGGCTTGTTTAGTTTGGAAAGGAGAAGACTGAGAGGGGACATGATAGCAGTTTTCAGGTATCTAAAAGGGTGTCACAAAGAGGAGGGAGAAAAATTGTTCTCCTTAGCCTCTGAGGGTAGGACAAGAAGCAATGGGCTTAAATTACTGGAAAGCAGGTTTAAGTTTGACATTAGGAAAAACTCTCTGTCAGAGTGGTTAAACACTGGAATAAATTGCCTGGGGAGGTTGTGGAATCTCCATCACTGGAGATATTTAAGAGCAGGTTAGACAGACACCTGTCAGGGATGGTCAGATGGTGCTTGGTTCTGCCATGAGGGCAGGGGACTGGACTTGATGACCTTTTGAGGTCCCTTCCAGTTCTAGGATTCTATGATCTATTTGCCAGTCCTTTGGCCGGGAGGGATGGAGATGCTGCTAACTTGATGTGAGCATGATAACTGCTCAGGCAACGATTATAACTTGCTAATATTAAGGTTTAGTTACCAGAAAGTGTTTTGTTTATAAGTAGCACTCTCTCTCTCTCTTGCCTGCTTAATGTCATCTCTGTATTTTGTTCATAAACATCTTCCTATTTTACTACCAAAGCCTCTCAGTGCTGTATATTAAAATGACAGGTAAGTCTTCAGCTAATCTAATGCACTGGTGTGTACACTGTATCTTTGAGGCAGCAAACTTAATGCTTTCTGTAAGGGTCTAGTGAGAGGGACCAGACACTGCAGGGAGATGTCTCTGAGGAACTCAGGAACTGGGGGCTCACTGATTGTCATCTGCAAGGCAAGGTTAAGCCTGGTAGCTTAACTGAGGAGTTTGCTGGAGAGGTGGCTGATGTGGTGTCAGCTGACCTACGTTAATCTGAAGAAAAGTTCTCCCTTGCTGAGGCAGATGGGCTCAAAGTCCCAGGAGTCCTGAGTAGAACATCACAGTGGGTGTTGGTCAACATCTGTTACAGACCAGCTGAGCTCACTAGAGAGCAGAGCAAATTGCACCTTGAGCATGTGTTTGTAATTTGTAGGAAGAAAACCTGTGTTACCATGGGAGAACTTCAACATGGGTGATGTCTGCTGGACATCGCCTGCGGCCAGTAACAAAACTTCTCTGGCAACAAGTTTCAGAGGGATAGTAGTGTTAGTCTCTTTCAGCAAAAACAATGAGGAGTCCTGTGCCACATGAAAGACTAACAAATGTATTTTAGCATAAGGTTTTGTGGGCTGGAGCCCACTTTGTCATGCCTCTGAGGAAGTGGGCTCCAACCCATGAAAACTCATGCCCAAATAAATCTGTGAGTTTTCAAGGGCCACAAAAACATCCCTAAGATATCTAAAAATCATAGCAGACAACACAGGTTCCTGAACCAAACATAGGGAAACTTCATATTGCACCTTATGCCTCTGTCCATAATGTGTAGGAAGAAAAGCTAGGTTACCATGGGTGATTTCAGCCTAGGAAAAATGTACCTCAGGACTATAGCAAAGTTAAAAAAAAAATGAGATAAATTCATGGAGGATACAGCCATCAGTGGCTATTAGCCGGGAGGGCATACCTAGCCCAAGGGCGGTGGGTAGAAGAAACAGGGGAAGGCTTTGCCTTCTCAAACTTCCAGCCTGGCCACACCCATACTTTGCCCCCAGAACATCTGCTTTAGGCATATTGGGGGTGGAGTGTTGCTGCTCCCAAGTGCCTGCCCTCCCCATGCTCTGGGGCCAAGGAGGGTGGGGGCACACGCTACCTGCCCTCCCTGTGTTCTGGGCTGGGGATGCATGGTGCTCTGGGCAGGGGTGGGGGGAACTTGGCTCTCATGGGAAGCACGGCCTGGGGCAGAAAGGGCAGGGCTGGAGGTGGGGCTGTCCACACCCTAGCCTCTGTTTGCCAGAAGCTAGAGTGAGGGGCTCACTTGATGAGTGCCTCTTCTGGTGATTCCCTCTGAAGTACCTGGCACTGGCCACTGTTGGGAGACAGGGCACTGGGCTGGATGGATCTTTGGTCTGACCCTGTATGGCTGTTCTTATGTTCACATTTCCTTTGGTCAGGGAAAAAAACTTCTTTGGGGTGTCTTAAAAAGTAGCAGATAATTTCCTATCACAGGGTCCTGCACACAACAGGAAAGAACTAAATATGGAACCACATTCTGAAGGACAAATCAGTTAATCACCAGGCTACTACACTGCCGGTTTTTTTCGGAAGAAGATATGCAAATTCGAGCGCGAAAAAACCCCGGCAGTGTAGCCATAGCCTGGACCACTGTCAGTTGCAGAGGTCATGATCTGGTTAGTCAGTGGTGGAGCCTTGGGCCTCTAGCCCCCCAGTTTTCAGTAGTCAGGGGTTCGAGCTCCCTCCTCACCAAGGACTCTGGTTCCTGCCAGGTTTGACTAAGCCACAAATGGCAGCAATACATGCCTGGCCCATCCCTCAAGCCTCTGGTTATGGTTCTACCAAATAATGTCCCAATTTGTACAGCACACATCCCACTAGCCAAGCCCCAGTGTTTTTATAAACCAATGCAGAGCAGTGTCCAATCCAACCCATCCATCTTCTCCTTTAGCTCACTCCAGCTGGGCTCAGAAGTTTTCACTCCTTTTCCACCCCAAAATTCCTGGTTCTTCTTCAACAGAGGTGTGTGTGCCTGCCACATGCACCAGTGCCCTAAGTTTTTCCCTAAGCAGTACCATGGAGCCAGGGTCCCCAATGCCCCCTGGAGTGGTGTAAGCACACCACATTACATAGGGCACCCTCTGGCCCCTCCCTCCTGAGTTCCTTCTTAGGCCAGTAATGGCTGCTTGGAACAGCATGCTCCAGCCTAGGCTGTGGCAAGCACTCCTTTTGCACTGAAGTGCCCAATTAACAAACGGTGAAGTACCTGATATCATGAGCTTTTTGTGGGCACAGCCCACTTCTTCAAATGACCAGAGTTATGAGCTGGGGATATGAAAACTCTGAAGAAGTGGGCTGTGCCCACAAAAGCGCATGACACCAGCTATATGTTTTGTTAGTCTATAAAGTGCTACCAGACCATTTGTTGTTTTTTTCTGTAGCAGGCTAACTTGGCTACTCCCTGAAGCTTGTGAAGTACCTGTTAATCTCCTACCCTTTGAAAGATTCTGCCTGGGGGTTAGGCATGCCCCACTCTCCCCCTCTCCCCAGCCCTTGCCAGTAAGCAATACACATTATGTTTATGTTGCCTAGGGGAAGGACACATACTGGACAAGTGTCCTATTTGCAAGTCCTTCCATCCCAAAACTATGAAGGAGCATAGGTCTCAAGGTGCACTTAATGGAGTCCATGCTAGCTCTGTCGGATCAGCGGTCAGACTCGGCATTGGGTCCTTGTGCCTCAGTGTGCAGCACACTGTTGGCATCAATGGCTCAGCACCATTCGTCACCCCCAGCCCTGGCTAGGCCTGCAAGGAAGCCAGGCAGAGACAAGTCCCCTCATAAAGATAAGGGGAAGAAAAGCGACCAGCCAGGCGACAGGCTAGAGAAGCCTCAGAAGGCCATCATTGGTGTTGGAGATCTGCCTTCTCTTTATGCCAGAAGCCTTCCTGGCCATGCAGGACATAAGTGCCATGCCAGTACAGCCCCTGACACCCATGGGGCCCTGGCACCAGGGGAAACTGCCATTTGGTCCCCGCTATCCCAGCATAGCCCGGTCCTGCTCTCCTCCAGTGTCCGAGAGGATAGTGTCCCGAAGTCCCCACAGGTCTGCACGTGAGAGATCTTCCATGTCGCCAGAGTCAGTGCACAGCCCTGTGCAGGCATGTGCCCTTCAGCACCAGAGGCATCAAGGAGATATCAACTCTCCCTACTCACTGAGCCATGGAAGGGACCCCTTGCCATGGCACCAGCACCATTCACTGTGCCGTAGGTACTTGCCAGCACCGAAGCCATCCAGCCATAGAGGCACACCCTGTTTCTCTCAGTCCTTGTCCCAGCACCATGGAGCTGACGTCCAGCACCGTTCACCAGCCTCGAGGGGTGGATGTTCGGGCCATCAAAGTTCCCATTGATGCTCCAAATGCTCCCAGTCAAAGGTGATCATGGCTTCCTCCACGGTGATACACCAGGAGGACTCAAAGGCCCACCAGGACCTTCTAAGGAGGGTGGTCAATTGCTTGGGCCTGCAAGCCGAGGAAGTGTAAGAAGCCTCAGACTTGTTCGGGGTTCTTGGCCAAGCAGGCCTGGGCAGAGTGGCTCTGCCCCTGCATGAGGTGGTCACCAAAATCGCCGAGACACACTGGCAACCCCCCTCCTCCATTCCGTCAATAGCCAAAAGGGCAGAGCGGAAGTACTTTGTCCTGTCAGGGGGGCCATGACTACCTTTATACCCACCCACTGCCCAACTCCCTTGTGGTGGAATCGGTGAACCACAGGGAATGCCAGGGCCAGCCAGCACTCACCCCCAAGAATAAAGACTCCAAACGAACAGGGGCTGGTAACTGGGAGTTTGGAGAGGGAGTTCTCCAGATAAAGGAGGAAGCTAATACAGGACCCTTGAGGGAAATGGCTGCCTATAGTGTGTGTGTGTGTGTGTGTGTGTGTGTTCGGTGTTTTCTTGCTGTGTTCTGAGCTTGTGTTTGGCTATTTGGTTTTGTTTTGGTTTTTTTCTTCTTCTTTCCCTTTCCCTCCCCCCCACAGAGTGAGTGATGTGACTGGCAGGTGGAAGCTGTGAGCTTCTAATCAGGGTTTGAAATCTAGAAGCCTCTGCTCACTGGTTGAGCCTTAATCAGGGGGAGGGGCTATCAGGCAGTCTAGGGCTTTATAAAGGAGTGAGTCAGCGACCAGGGTGCTTGTGAACAGGAGCTGTAAACAGGGAGTTTGGAGAGGGAGTTGGGAAGGGGAGTGGGAAGGAGGCAAAATACACTAGCCATTCCTTAACATCTCACCACACTCCTTCCCTTCAAGGAGGCATTTAATAACAACTGAGGAATCTCTCAGAAGGAAGGCAGGTATGGATGATGATAGCTCTGCTGTTGTTACCAGCACATGCTGTGCCATGTTTGTCTTTCTCCCAGAAGAAAGAAGGGATTTCATCTGCACTAAGTGCAAGCTGGTCACCATTTTGGAAGAAAAAATTAGAGGACTGGAAGCCCAAGTATCGACCCAACGTTCTATCAGAGACAATGAAGACTTCCTCGATAGAAGGCAGCATTTAATCGTGCAGGCACAGCAGGCTGCAGAGCCAGTCAGGGCAGTATAGGACAAGGAAGAAAACTGGCAGCATGTAACCTCTAGAAGGAGAAGAAGGCCAACTCAGGTATCCCCCATTCCTGTAGAGGTAAGTAACCGCTTTCAGGCTCTCTCCACAGGCACTGGGAAGAAGGATCAAGGAATTTGAAGCGCAAGTGGTGTTCTCGTCCATCCTTCCAGTTGAAGGAAAAGGTCCGGGTAGGGATCATCGAATTGAGGAAGTAAATGAGTGGTTGCGCAGGTGGTGTCGGAGAGAGGGCTTTGGTTTCTTCGACCATGGGACTCTGTTCCAGGAACAAAGATTGTTAGGAAGAGATGGGATCCACCTAATCAAGGGTATGTCTACACTAGCCCCCTAGTTTGAACTAGGGTGGCTAATGTAGGCATTCGAACTTGCAAATGAAGCCCGGGATTTAAATATCCCGGGCTTCATTTTGTTCAGGCGAGCGCCATTTTTAAATCCCCTTAGTTCAAACTGACTGCCCGCGGCTACACGCGGCAGTCAGAAGTTAATCCGAACTAAATCCTTAGTTCGGATTAACTGTTACATCTCATTGCAGGAGGAGTAACAGTTAATCCGAAGTACGAACTTAGTTTGGATTAACTTCTGACTGCCGGCGTGTGGCAGCAGTCAGTTCGAACTAAGGGATTTAAAAATGGCGCCCACATGCAAATGAAGCCGGGATATTTAAATCCCGGCTTCATTTGCAGTTCAATGCCTACATTAGCCACCCTAGTTCAAACTAGGTGACTAGTGTAGACATACCCCAAGACAGGAAAGAGCATCTTCGCGGGCAGGCTTGCAAACCTAGTGAGGAGGGCTTTAAACTAGGTTCGTTGGGGGACGGTGACCAAAGCCCTGAGGTAAGTGAGGAAGTCGGACATCGGGAAGAATCACAAGGAGGAAGGAGCAACAAAGGAGGACCCCTGATTCAGATGGAGAAGGTAGGATGATCAACTGGTTATCTAAGGTGTTTGTACACCAATGCAAGAAGCCTGGGAAACATACAGGAAGAATTAGAAGCCCTGGCCCAGGCGAAGAACTATGACTTGATTGGAATAACGGAGACGTGGTGGGATGACTCGCATGACTGAAGCACTGTCATGGAAGGGTATAAACTGTTCAGGAAGACCAAGTGGGGGAGAAAAGGAGGAGGAGTTGCATTGTATGTAAGAGAGCAGTATGATTGCTCGGAGCTCCAGTATTTAGAGGGAGAAAAGACTGTTGAGAGTCTATAGGTTAAATTTAGAGGTGGAAGCAACAGGGGTGATGTTGTGGTTGGTGTCTGCGATAGACCACCGGATCAGGTGGATGAGGTAGACGAAGCTTTCTTTGGACAACAGAGAGAAGCTTCCAAATCGCAGGCCCTGGTTCTCATGGGTGACTCCCTGACATCTCTTGGGAGACCAATACAGCAGTACACAGACAATCCAGGAAGTTTTTGGAGAATGTTGGGGATAACTTCTTGGTACAAGTACTGAAGGAACTGACTAGGGGCCATGCGCAGCTTGATCTGCAGCTCACAAACAGGGAGGAACTAATAGGGAAAATAGAGGTGGGTGACAACCTGGGAAGCAGTGATCATGAGATGGTAGATTTCAAGATCCTGACCAAAGGAAGAAAGGAGAGTAGCAAAATACACACCCTGGACTTCAGAAGAACAGACTTTGACTCCCTCAGGGTATGTCTACACTAGCCACCCTAGTTCGAACTAGGGTGGGTAATGTAGTCATTCGAACTTGCAAATGAAGCCTGGGATTAAAATATCCCGGGCTTTGTTTGCATGTTCCCGAGCGCTGCCATTTTTAAATGCCCGGTAGTTCTAACTCCCTGCCCGCGGCTACACGTGGCACGAGCTAGGTAGTTCGAACTAAAGCCTAATTCGGACTACCGTTACTCCTCATTGCAGGGAGTCCGAACTACTGGGCATTTAAAAATGGTGGCGCCTGGGAACATGCAAATAAAGCCTGGGATATTTTAATCCTGGGCTTCATTTGCAAGTTCGAATGACTACATTAGCCACCCTAGTTTGAACTAGGATGGCTAGTTTAGACATACCCTCAGAGAACTGATGGGCAGGATTCCCTGGGATCAGGGGCGACCCATGAGCCTAGGTGAGCTAGGCAGCTGCCTAGGGCGCCGCTGGCCCGGGCACCCGATGATGACGTCACGGGGCCCCGGGGCGCCCCGTGATGATGTCACGGCCATTGACGGCCATTCAGGCAGGGGCGCCGATTGCGCCGCCCCGCCTAGGGCGCCAGCTGCTGCAGCCGGCCTCGGGCCACTCCTGCCTGGGATGCTTACATGAAGGGGAAAGGAGTCCAGGAGAGCTGGCAGTATTTTAAAGAAGCCTTATTAAAGGCACAGGAAGAAACCATCCCGCTGCGCAGCAAGAAAAGCAAATGTGGTAGGCGACCAGATTGGCTTACCGGGGACATCCATGGTGAGCTTAAACACAAAAAGGAAGCTTACAAGAAGTGGAAACTTGGACAGATGACTAAGGAGGAGTATAAATATATTGCTCGAGAATGCAGGGCAGTTATCAGGAAGGCAAAAGCGCAATTGGAATTGCGGCTGGCAAGGGATGTGAAGGATAACAAGAAAGGTTTCTACAGGCATGTTAGCAATAAGAGGGTGAGCAGAGAGGGTGTGGGACCTTTAGTGAATGAGGGAGGTAACCGTGGGTATGTCTACACTACAGCACTAATTCGAACTAACTTATTTCGAATTAGTTAATTCGAAATAAGCTAATTCGAAATAACGCATCTAGACCCAAAAACTAATTCGAATTAGCATTTTGCTAATTCAAAATAGCGTGTCCACACTGATTGGACGCTGGGTCACATTTAAGGGCAGCTGAAACCAGTTCCGGCAGGGCATCAGGTCAGTAGTTGCTTTGTGTGGCTGCTGTCTGAGGCTATCTGAGGCTCGTGCTTAAAGGGACCCCCCTGGACAGCCGGTTCTCAGCTTTTCTGCTTGCTTGCCTACCTCGCCGAGGGACAGCAAAGCGTTTTCCTCTCTGCCTGCCTGTGTCGGTGGTTCCCATTTGGGACGCCGCCGCAGTTGGCACCATGGAGCCAGAGCTCGCCCTGGGCATGCTGCTCCAGTTTTTGGATTTGCTTCTGCAAGCCTGCCAGCAATGGCTGGAGGCTGCCTGGCACCATCTGGTGCACGTCAGCCCCCTGCCTCTCCCCCCGGCCTCCCTGGGGGCCGTGGAGGAGCCACAGCAGCACCTGGACACCAGTGTGCCCCGGCGCATCTGGCATCTGGACACCAGCAGCGACTGGTGGGACCGCATTGTCCTGGAGCGCTGGGGAGACCAACAGTGGACCCAGAACATCAGGATGAAAAAGGACACCTTCCTGGAGCTCTGTGAGTGGCTCGCCCCTGCTCTGTGGCGACGGGACACTCACATGAGGCCCGCCATCCCCCTCCAGAAGCGTGTGGCCATTGCCCTGTGGAAGCTCTCCACGCCGGACAGCTACCGATCCGTCGGGAACCAGTTCAGCATGGGGAAATCCACCGTCGGAGCAGTGCTCATGCAGGTACGGCACTCACCGGCCACTGGGCCGGGGGGAGGGGGGCTGCAAGGAGGGAATGGGTCGCCCCAGGGAAAACGGAGGGGGAGGAGGCAAAAGTGCCCCGCACGGGAGGGTTCGGTCCGTCCCAGCCATACTACACGCCGCCCACGGCAGCCAGGATCGCAGCGGGGGTCGCTTCTGGGAGTGGGGCATGGGGCAGTGCCAGGGAACGAACACTCCCAACCACCCGGGTGCCCCAGTGATTCGCGGTTTGGTGTGTCTCTCTGCAGGTGGTCAAGGCCATCAACCGGGTGCTGCTCTGTAGGGTGGTCCGCCTTGCCGACCAGGACGCAATCATCCAGGGGTTCGGTGCCCTTGGCTTCCCCAACTGCGGGGGGGCCATCGATGGGACGCACATCCCCATCCGTTCCCCGGAACACCAGGCCTCCCAGTACACCAACCGCAAGGGGTACTTCTCTGTCCTCCTGCAGGCCGTGTCTGACCACCGGGGCCAGTTCACGGACATTAATGTGGGCTGGTCTGGCAAGGCACACGACGCCAGGATGTTCCGCAACTCCTCCGTGTGCCAGAGGCTGCAGGCCGGGACCTTCTTCCCCGACCGCCACATCAGGGTCGGGGACGTGGACATGCCCGTCTGCCTGGTGGGGGATGCGGCCTACCCCCTACAGCCCTGTCTGATGAAGCCGTACACGGGGCACCTCAACCCCTCCCGGCAGGGCTTCAATGCCAGGCTCACCAGGGCCCACATTGTGGTTGAGGGGGCCTTCGGACACCTGAAAGCCTGATTTCGATGCCTCCTCACCCGCCTCGACCTCGCCGAGCACAATATCCCTCCCGTGGTGGCAGCATGTTGTGTGCTGCACAATTTATGTGAAAGGAAGGGGGAGGCTTTCCTGCCAGCCTGCCAGCCAGTATGTGCAGCCCCGCACCGCCGCCATCCGGGAGGCCCAGCGGGGGGCCGTCCAGATCTGGGAAGCCCTGCAGGAGAGCTTCCAGGTGGAGGAGGACTGAACTCTCCCTGCATACCCCACTGGGGCCTTCTTCCACCCTCCCCTCCTCCTTTCCCCTCCCTAACCCCCCTTCCTAATGTAAAATAAAAACACCTGTTTTGCCAAAAAAACCCTCTTTATTGTACATAACTGGGGTGGGGGGAGGGAGGAATGAGGGTGGGAGAGGGGAGGGGGAAACCTGGGAGGAGGGAGCTGGAAGGGGGAGGAAGGGAAGGGAAAGCTCAGGGTTGTGGGTCCTGCTGGCTCTCCCGTCTCACAGCACTGCAGGTGCGGGGGCGTCAGGGGGGAGTGGGTGTGGAGGGTGGGGCTGGAGGGACGGGGGGGCGGAGGAAGCAGGAGGGGGAGCAGGGGTGGGAGGAGGAGCGAGAGCTGGGGCGGCCGCAGGGGCTGGAGCAGGAGGAGGCAGGAACCTGTCCACCAGGGTCTGGAGGTGGCCTCGGAGGGCATGGCCCTGCTCCTCCAGCGCCTGCAAGCTCTGCTGCCACAGCCACAGGTCCTCGCGGACCCAGTGCTCCTAGCTGTGGAGCTGCTGCCCCAGTAGCCACAGGTACCGCCGCTGGTACTCCTCCTGGTTTCGGGTACGCCTGCTGGAGGTGACCTCTGAGGGCACGGCCCTGCTCCTCCAGCGCCTCCAAGCTGCACTGCTGCAGCCGCAGGTCCTCCCGGACCCAGTGGTCCTGGGTGCGGAGCTGGTGCTCCAGTAGCCGCAGGTGCTACATAAGGGGTGGTAGTCCTCCAGGTTCCTGGTGCGCCTGCTGGCCCGGGTGCGGGTGGCTGTTGCAGGTGGGGTGGTGCGCCCTGCAGTCCCAGGTGCTGCGGCTGTGGTGAAACAAGAGCAGTGGTCAGTTCTCCCTGGGGATACAGTGGGTGAAACCCAGCCCCCCTCTGCAAGGCGAGGTCGGTGTGTGGGGAATGGGCCAGGGCCCCTGCATGACACCCAGCTGCTGCTCCATGGTGGGCAAGGCCCAGGCGCACAGTCCCTGGGCTCCCTGTCCCCCCACCCTCCCCATACACATAAGGGGAGCATGATGGCACTCACATGTGGAGCCCTCCCCGGCCTCGGGCGACACAGCCGATGTGCTCTGTGGGATGCCTTGGGGGTCCTGGGTCCTGGGCAGGCTCCCTGCAGGCTCCTGGCTCCGGCAGCCTCCTCCTCTGTGTCAGGGATGGGGCCCTCTGCCCCAGGGTCAATCACCACCCGGGGGGTATAGACTGCGTGAGCCCCCAGGATGCGGTCCAGGGCCTCATAATGAGGGCATGCCTCTGGGTCGGCCCCTGGCTGGGAGGCCCTGGAGTAGGCCTGTTGCAGGTCCTTGATTTTGCAGCGGACCTGCTCCCGGATCCTCATGTGGCCTCTGCTGGCCAGGCTGGCAGCCATGTGGCTGTAGATGGCCGCGTTCCTGTGGCTAGTGTGGAGATCGTGGACGTTGGATGCCTCCCCCCAAACCTCGATGAGGTCCACGATCTCCGCACTAGACCAGGCGAGCGCCCGCCTCTTGCGGCCCCGGGCAGGCTCCTGGGAGCCGCCAGCCTGGTCCTGGGAAGAGGCGGAGGGCTGGGTGGCAGCGGGTGGCTGGCTCATGCCGTGACAGGTGCAGGATCTGCTGGCTGGGTGCTGGCAGGCTTGCAACTGGCACAAGCACTGTAGCCAGACCGTGCCCCTTTAAGGGCTCCGGGGCCAGGAGGGGGGGCAGAAGAGTTTCCCTGGTTTGGCCCAAAGTGGCCACCAGGGCAACCTGGGAAGGGCTAGCTTCCAACTAGTTCGAATTAAGTGGCTACACAGCCCTTAAGTCGAACTAGGCGTTACTTCTCGTAGAATGAGGTTTACCTAGTTCGAATTAAGCGCTCCGCTAGTTCGATTTAAATTCGAACTAGCGGTTTGCATGTGTAGCCCCTATTAAAGTTAATTCGAACTAATGGCTGTTAGTTCGAATTAACTTTGTAGTGTAGACATACCCCTAGTGACAGATGATGTGGGAAAAGCTGAAGTACTCAGTGCTTTCTTTGCCTCTGTCGTCACAGACAAGGTCAGCTCCCAGACAAATGCACTAGGCAACTCAGTATGGGAAGGAGGTGGACAGCCCTTGGTGGGGAAAGAACAAGTTACAAACTATTTAGAAAAGCTAAACACACAAATCCATGGGCCTGGATTTAATGCATCCGAGGGTACTGAGGGAGTTGGCAAATGTCATTGCAGAGCCTTTGGCCATTATCTTTGAAAACTCGTAGAGATCGGGAGAGATCCCGGATGATTGGAAAAAGGCAAATGTAGTGCCCATCTTTAAAAAAGGGAAGAAGGACAATCCAGGGAACTACAGACCAGTCAGCCTTACCTCAGTCCCCGGAAAAATCATGGAGGGGATCCTCAAGGAATCCATTTTGAAGCACTTGGAACAGGGGAAAGTGATCAGGAATAGTCAACGTGGATTCACAAAGGGCAAGTCGTGCCTGACCAATCTGATTAGCTTCTATGATGAGGTAAATGGCTCTGTGGATATGGGAAAGTCAGTGGATGTGATATACCTTGACTTTAGCAAAGCTTTTGATATGGTCTCCCACAATATTCTTGCCAGCAAGTTAAGGGAGTGTGGATTGGATAAATGGACTGTAAGATGGATAGAAAGCTGGCTAGACTGTTGGGCCCAACGGGTAGTGATTAACGGCTCAATGTCAGGTTGGTGGTCGGTTTCTAGTGCAGTGCCCCACGGATCAGTTCTAGGGCTGGTTTTGTTCAACATCTTTATTAATGACCTGTATGAGGGTATGGATTGCACTCTCAGCAAGTTTGCAGATGACACTAAGCTAGAGAGAGAGGTAGATACGCTGGAGGGCAGGGATAGGGTTCAGAGTGACCTGGACAGATTAGAGGATTGGGCCAAAAGAAATCTGATGAGGTTCAACAAGGACAAGTGTAGAGTCCTGCACTTGGGACGGAAGAATCCCAAGCATTGTTACAGGCTGGGGTCTGAATGGCTAAGTAGCAGTTCAGCAGAAAAGGACCTGCTGAATGAGATGAGTGGATGAGAAGCTGGGATTCTGCCCGCCTGTTCTCTGCCAGGCTCTGTCCCTTCCTCCCAGCATGGAGGGAAATGTCAGGCTGTTGGGTCCTGGCCACTATCCATTATGGCTACACCCTCCAGCTCTCCTTTATACCACTTCGCGGCCCCATCCCTCTTTGGGAACCCCTCTCACAAGCAGCTCCTCAAACAGGAGCTCTCCTAGTTGCTCCAGGTGGGAGCGGTGAATAGAATAAGAATTCAAGAACAAGGAATAAGCTACTTCCTTATTCCCAAGGCGAAGGGGGGCCTACAGCCTATACTGGACCTGCAAGGCCCCTACCTGGCCCACTTCAAGTTCTGTATGGTCTCCCTGGCCACCATTATTCCCAGTCTGGATCCTGGGGCCTGATATGTCACCCTCGACCTCAAAAATGCATATTTCCATATTGCCATCTTCGAGGGCCACAAGCTGTACCTGAGATTTTTAGTTATAAGGAAAAACTTCCAATTTGCAGTTCTGCCCTTTGGACTGTATGTCACATTATTGGATTGTGAGGGGAGCAGCCGGGTCACTGCTGCACCCATGCGGGGGTGTTCACCCCAAAAGTGGTACAAAGGGGGCCATGTGAGGGGTCAAACAAAAGCTTACTTTCTTCTGATTCTGTATCTGCTCTTCATATAGCTGGATAATGTCTGTGTGTGGAGTTAGGGATCTGTAATCTGTATGGAGACTGGAAGTCTCTCTGAATGTGCTTGAGTAATGGGCTTGGAATGTTTGCCTATGGACATGCTAATGAGCGAAGCTCCAGGGAACAATGGGCCTCTGAAGGCCAAAGACACACCTGGCCACTGGCCATTGGCCATGTGACTCCCTCCAGCATGGAAGAAGACAGGAGGGGGTATAAGTAGGCCATGTGGCTGACTCCATGTTGGTACTCAGATCTGCTCCTGACCCCAGATGCGGCCTCGCAGGGAATCACGAGCCGGGAAGAACTGTGGACCCATCCTGACCTAGGATGTGCAACAAGGACTTTTAAGCCAGCAGCTATAACACCTCTGCTAGAGCCTGCATCGAGAACTGGGAGATTCGATGCATGTAATGTATGATAATTTAACAACCTTACTCTCATGCTTTTCTTTCTTGTAGTATTGTAGACCTTTAGATTGTAGATTCTAAAGGATTGGCTCAGCGTGGTTTGTGGGTAAGATCCAGAGGGTAAATTGACCAGGGATCTGTGGCTGGTTTCTTGGAACCGGACAGAACTTGTTCGGGGAAGGTGAGATTGGGTTCTAGACCCCTCACCTGTGTATGAGGCCCGGGGCCATCTGGGGCACAGATATTGCTGGGGTGTCGGAGGGGTTTTGCTCGTGAGGCTTCAGGCAGGCAGCTGAAGCGTTCTGTGGGACTGGTTTGTGGCCTGTTTGGAAAGGTCACCAGTCTGGGGGCTGTAAGGAGCCCCGAATTTGAGCAATTCGCCCTGAGCGGACGCCCTCAGCTGTGCCTAGACCCAGCCCGGTCTGTCACACTGTATACAGTCCCCAGGGTCTTTCCCAAATGCATGTTGATGATGGTGTGAAAGACCGGGCCGGGTCTGGGCACAGCTGAGGGCGTCCGCTCAGGGCGAATTGCTCAAACCAGGGGCTCCTTACAGCCTCCAGACTGGTGACCTTTCCAAACAGGCCACAAACCAGTCCCACAGAGCGCTTCAGCTGCCTGCCTGAAGCCTCACGAGCAAAACCCCTCCGACACCCCAGCAATATCCGTGCCCCAGATGGCCCCGGGCTTCATACACAGGTGGGGGGACTTAGAACCCAATCCCACCTACCCGAACAAGTTCTGTCCGGTTCCAAGAAACCAGCCACAGATCCCAAGTCAATTTACCCTCCGGATCTTACCCACAAATCACGCTGAGCCAATCCTTTAGCATCTAACATCTAAAGTTTTATTGCTACCAGAAAGAAAAGCATGAGAGTAAGGTTGCTAAAGTATCATATGTTACATGCATCAAATCTCCCAGTTCTCAATGCAGGCTTGCAGCAAAGAAGTTATAACTGCTGGCTTAAAAGTCCTTGTTGAACATCCTAGGTCAGGATGGGTCCACAGTTCTTTCTGGCTCTTCAATCCCTGCACTGCTGCCTCTGGGATGAAGTGCTGAGCTGAGTACCAAAATGGAGTCGACCACATGGCCTCTTTATACATCCTTCCTGGTCTCTTCTTGGCTGCAGCAGGTTACCTGGCCAGTGGCCTATCCCTGTGTTCCTTGCTGGCAGCCCTTAGGTGTCAGCCTTCATTCTTTAGGTATGTCCTTGGCCCATTGAGTGCCATTGTCCCACAGGGCCTCGCTAATTAGCATGTCCATAGGCTGGGCTCTGCCCAATGCTCAACCACATGCAGAGAAATATTCAGTATCCATACAAAGTACATGCTTATAATTTCACACACAGGCATTATACAATCACATGAATAGCGTACATAAGATTAGCAGACAGTAAGCTTCTATTCAACACCTCACATGGCCCCCTTTTATACCATTTTTGGGGCCAACACCCCCTTCTATGGGTGCAGCAGTGATCTGGCTGCTTCCCTCAAATTCGGTAACGTGACAGATGGCGACATACCTAAGGTGTCAAGGTGTTCAGGTGTACCCTTACCTGGATGACTGGCTCAGCAAGGTCCTGTCCAAATGGAAAGTCCAGTCAGATGTCCACCTTCTCCTGAACACATGCCATTGGCTTGGGCTCCTAATAAACAAACAGAAATCTCTCTTGGTTCCCACCCAGGCTGTCTCTAGACTACACCTCTCTGTCGACAGAGAAATGTAGATTAGGCACGTCGAAATTGCTAATGAAGCAGGGATTTAAATATTCTGCACTTCATTAGCAGAAACATGGCTGCCACTTTTTTCCGACACAGAGCTTTTTCGAAAGAAAAAAAGGCAGTCTAGATGGGGATCTGTCGAAAAATAAACCCTTTTTTGACCGATCCTGTATTCCTCAAAAAAATGAGGTTTACAGGATCTGTCGAAAAAGGGTTTATTTTTCAACAGATCCCCGTCTAGACTGCCTGTCTTTTTCGAAAAAGCTCCGTGTCGAAAAAAAAGCGGCGGCCATGTTTATGCTAATGTAGCACAGGATATTTAAATCCCTGCTTCATTAGCAATTTCGGCGTGCCTAATCTACGTCCCTCTCTCAACAGAGAGGTGTAGTCTAGACGTACCCCCAGAGGATAGATTTCATAGGAGCAGTCCTGGACTCCACTATGGCCAGAGCCATGCTCCCCTGGGAAAGATATGAAGTGTTCTTGGCCTTCATTTGTCAGCTCACACTCGCCCCCATGTCTAGTGTGAGTGTGTTTAGATACTGGGCATTATGCCTTTTTCCAATCATCCAGGACCTTCTCCAATCGCCATTAGTTTTCAAAGACAATGGCTGATGGCTCTGCAATCACATCAATCAACTCCCTCAGCACCCTTGGATGCATTAGATCTTGCCTCATGCATTTGTGTATGTTCAGCTTTTCCAAATAGTTCTTAACCTGTTCTTTCTTCACTGAGGGCTGCCCACCTCCTGCCCATACTGTGCTGGCCAGTGCAGCAGTCTGGGAGCTGACCTTGTCTGTGAAAGCAGAGGCAAAAAAACCCCAAAACAAAACAAAAACTGAGTTCTTCAGCTTTTTCCCATCATCTGTCACCATTCAGTAAGGGTCCCACACCTTCCCTGACCACCCTCTGATTGCTAACATGCCTGTAGAAACCTTTCTTGTTACCCTTCACATCCCTTGCTAACTGCAATTCCAATTGCTCTGTGGCCTTCCTGATTACAACCCTGCATGCTCGAACAATATATTTATATTCCTCTCTAGTCATTTGTCCAAGTTTCCACTTCTTGTAAACTTTTTGTGTGTGTTTAAGCTCACCAAGGATTTCACTGTTAAGCCAAGCTGGTTGCCTACCATATTTGTTTTTCTTACACACATTGGGCTGGTTTGTTCCTGGGCCTTCAATAAGGGTATGTCTACACTGCAGAGTTTTTCCAGAAAAATTTCACTTACATCCACACACTATTGTTCTTTCAACAGAAAGTTTAAAGAACGGAGGGGTTTTCCAACAGCAGTAAACCTCTTTCAACAAGGAAGAAGCCTTTTTCTGAAAGAGCTTTTGTGTGTGGAGGTGGAAGAGGCTTTTTTTTTTTTTTCCCAAAAGAAGAGGCATCCAGGAAATAATACAGGTCCCTGGTGGACACTGCATCCAAACTAATCACAACTCTATAGTTCCTGTCTCCTGCCAGCTCTTGAAGCTGCAGGCACCTTGGACAAGCCTCGTGGAAGGAAGCCAGGCCTGGGAGCAGCACCTGACTGCACGGCTCTCCTTGCCACAGGCATTGCCACCCATGGCCCAGCCACAAGCCTTCCAATACCCCCCCGGCCCTCGCAAGGAACAACACTGGGTATTCCAGGACCCTGCCAGGGGTAGCAAGCGGCATGCACCCTCCTGGTCCAGAGTGGAGATCCTGTCTCTCCTTGAGCTGAGGGGGGAGGAGGAGACCCTGCAGGATCTCTGCTCCTGGCGCAGGAATGTCAATATCTATGGGCGCATGGCCGAAGCCCTGGTGGAGTGGGTACACGCCCCCTCCAGACCTTAGAACAGTTCTGGAGTAAAGTTAAGGAGCTCCGCCAGAGCTATGTGAGGGCCAGGGAGTGCAGCTCTCACTCTAGGGCAGGACCCCACTCCTGCTCCTATTACCAGGAGCTCCATCAGATCCTGAGGGGTGGGGGAGCCCTTTCCCCACCCATGGTGGTGGACTTGGGGCTCGAAATGCCCATCATCTCCCAGCAGGAGCTCACTGAGGAGGAGGAGGAGGACGAGGAACAGCAGGGGCAGGACGAGGAGGTCATGACCAGCACTGTGACACTGACCCTGGAGCCGGTACCCTTGGGCCTGGATGTGTCTCAGGCATCCTCTGACCACAGGGAGGGATCATCGGGTGAGTGCTCTCAGTTTTCCATGCACACAGGGTGGGGGAGGCGGGCACAGAGGGAATGGGGTCTGATCGTCGTTCAGCCTTCTCGTCTGGACATCGTTCTGCAGTCAGTGCATGTGAAAGCACGTGCAGCGCCAGTCTGTGCCACGTGGCCTCAGGAGGCAGCCCCAGGGCACCCCTGGGATCCTGCTCACAGGCTCAGGGGAGGCCACACACATGTCTGGCCCCAGAAGGGGACACCTTCCCACCACCAGCCACTTCTGGAAGCAGGCTGGGCACAAGGGCACACGCACAACACCATGCAGACCAAGGAGTGCTCCACACAGCACACGGGCATGCCTGCAAGCACAAGGCACCACCCGCTCCCACGGACAGCGCTGCCAGGTGCAGGTGTGTGTGCGGCCCCCGTGGAGGGGCAGGCTGCTCCAGGCCCCTCTCTTACCCATGGGATCCCACTGTGGCTGGACACTTCCCTTGCCTGCTTGTCTGTGGGAGGGGGAAGCAGCCATCATGGTCCCCTGGGCACCTCGGGGCCCCTGTGAGGCAGGGCCTGCTGTGCAGGCCACACATGGCCTTGGTCCCAGGACCTTCCCATCCTCTGGGCCGAGGATTGTTGGTTGCTGCTCACAGAGGAGGGCACGGGCTCAGGGACAGTGTCTGCATGGATGACAGTGTCTGCCTCTCCCTCTTTATTCTCCACAGCTGGACCAGCTGTCTCAGAGGGGAGATCCACGCCAGCCAAGGCAGCCGCCCAACCCCGGGGGAGCCGGAAGTGCACGAAAGTCCAGGAGGACCTCATGAGGCAGCATGTGGGCATCCTGCATGACGTGCTGCAGACCCTGGCGCAGAAGGGCCGGGAGGACGCTGAGTGGCAGACCTGCATGTGGGACCAGCTTGCGCGGCCCGGCAACAACATGTGTGCCATCATGCATGAAATGATGGCACACCTGGCTGCTGTCCCGGCTCCTGCCTCCCACCCTCCTGCCCCCCTGCTATGCCCATTCCCCCTCCCTCTGCCCCCAAGCGATGCCTTTGCTCCCTTCCCCTGCTAGGCCTCTGCTCCCTCCCCAAGTGATGCCTATGCTCCCCCTGCTATGCCTATGCCCCCTTCCCCTGCCCTCCCTGCCATTTCTGAGCCCACTCCAGTCCCCCCTCCTGCCCACCCTCCTGTGGTCCCAGGACCCACCCAACCCCAAGTTCGCCAAGGTCCCCACACCTGAGGTGGCACTTCCAGCCATCCCCTGAGCCCCCCTTCTCCCTCCCCCCTCTAGGTTCTCAGCCCCTCTCCTCCCCAGTTTATTTTATTGAAAGAAAAATACAAAGTTCATTTTGTTCAAATCCAAACAGGTGTGTTTATTGAAAGTTAAAGGAAGGAGGGAAGGGAGAGGTTGTGGTGGGAAAAGGATAGTGGAGCAAGGCCCAGGCTCCTAGTGAGGAGGGCCTGGGGAGAGTTACTGTGGTCCTTTAGAGAAACTCTCCCTCAGGGCCTCCCAGATGCACAACCCCAACTGATGGGTCTGGTGGATGGCAGCTGTCTGTGGCTGCTCAAAGGTACTCCCTTCATAGCCAGGCTCTGCCCCCACCCCGGTAGGAAGGCCCCTTCCTTTCTCTCCACAATGTTGTAGAGAACACAACATGCCTACACCACCTTGGGGATGTTGTGCTCCCCCATGTCCAGGTGGGTCAGGATGCACCTGAACTGTGCCTTTAGGCAGCCGAAGGCACACTCCACCTGCATGGGGGCCCAGCTAAGGTGGGAATTAAATTGGTCCCTGCTGGGGACCAGGTGGCCAGTGTATGGCTTCATCAGCCATGGCATCAGGGGGAAGGCCGCATCCCCCACGATGGACAGTGACATCTGTACATCCCCAACCACAAAGTCACGCCGGGGGAAGAATGTGCCAACCGCCAGCTTCCCGTAGAGGCTGGAGTTTTGAAATACACGGTTTTTCCAGAAGATTACGTAGCCTAAGGCTTCCTTAAAATACAGCCAGTTCTCCTGGACTCTTTTCTGATTTGTTGATAATCTAGTCTGACTAGGAATATATCAGAAAACGAAGCAGAAATGTTGATGTTTATAATTAACAGTTTTAAATTATTTAAACACTTAACACAGCTACAAAGCTGTGTCATACTAAAGTTAAGCACATGTGAGAGTGCTAGTCCTTTCCGTTGTTTTGGGAGAATGAACCATGCATATCTCACTGTTGCTGAACCTAGTGGTGGTGGGGATGCTGCTGCACCCCTGGCTTGAACTGGTTTCCATCATACAGGGGATTTACAGTTTGGCTCAATGGATCTCAGCACTACCTCTATACAAATTGTTCCAGCCCCTTCGTTATCACCCACCTGTCACCTGACACACTGGAGTTTAAAAAGCAAATGTTAATGAAAAATCAAGTTGCCATTCCTAAGCTAATTTACTATTTCTGGTTTTTAAACATGTCCTGTTTCTTGGATTTTGCCTGTAATTCTCTGGTGTCATTTTGTTGTTGAAATGACCATGTTTCATTGGGAAGTTACTCCTGGTGGCTGCTCTGTGAAATCTTGTGTCTGCATTGAAGGCAGCTGCATCCTGCTTTTTCAGAGACAAGGTGGATGTGGTTGTATCTTTTACTGGATCAAGGTCTGTTGGTGAAAGAGACAAGCTTTTGAGCAGCGATGGGCAACCGAGGCTAGAGAATAGCTTCCCTCACCTCAGTGGCTGCAAGACTGTTGTAACCAAGATGGTCTCCTAGGATAGGATAGTTTTGCTCACTGCACTTGAGTACCTAGAATTTGCAGGCTAGGCCAATTGAACTATAGCAGTACTTTGAATGCAGAGGGAGCTCATGGCTCTCACAGTCAATATTTCCCTTCAGTAGTGCCCCCGCACAACTAGTCTGCAGCTTCCTTGTGGCACAGCAGCAAAAGCAGCCAGGTAAGGTAACCTAGTCCTGAGCTCTCCCCGCTGGCCCCTGCCCTGACTCCCTTGGACGGAAGGGACAGGGCCTTGAGCACAAGGGGGCTGTTCCGTGCAGGTGCGGCCTGCCACTAGCAGGGGGAGGAGTTTTGGGAGCTCCTGACTGGCCTGGCAAAGTCTTTGCCCTCCACTCCTTCCCTACCAGGGGCTCACGGTGCCTAGAAAGACCCGCCAGCGGTTTTGAACAGCTGGTGGTTCCCTCTAGGCCTTATGTGCCCTGGAGGCAGGAGGAGACTTTGTGTATTTCCCTGTGCACGGGTTTTGATTGGTCTGGGGTAGGGGCTGGATCAAATGGCTTGGTGGGCTGGAGCCCACCCGCGGACCCTATCTTGCCCACCCCGGTCTATATAAATATTGCTACAATGTTAACACAATGACTCCATATCACAGGCTCCCATACACTCCCAGCCTACTAGCACTCTCACATGTGCTTAACTCTGGCCATGTTTGCATGTCTGGCCGTCCCTCACTGTCATTCTCCAAGGGCCTCTCTGCTGTCACACATCCATACAAGGGGGACATTAGCGGTCTCTAGAACTCAAACCTTCAGGCTGGTTAAGCAGTGAACAGTTGAGGTGCCCGGGCCCTTATGTAGGGCAGGGCATCAAGCAGTCTAGAGCTCCAACCCTCAAGCAAGGTAGAGTGGGGAAGAGTCTAGGAATCTGGCCTTCAGGCAGGACTGAGAAGCAAACAGTCTAGGGGGCTCTGGCCAGTGGTGAGCACCCAACCTGGTCTAGGGGGCTTCCTCAGTGGATAGTAAACACACTCAGGCCTCCTGTCTGAACATGGGGAGGCTGCCACCGCAGAGGTGGGGTGGCAGAAGGTAGAGAGACACAGGCCCACCCAACTCCACTGCATCCTAGTCCAGGGTCCTAACAGTGGTGGGTCAGTGGGGATCTGCCCGTAACATACTGACTTTATCAGGCCAGCACTCCCAGACAGCTCTCTAGTTTCCTGCTCTCCTCAGGTCCGGTACCTCGAGGCAGTGTCTCGTTGGGGTACATCGCCAGTGGCAACCCCAGGAGTCAGCTCTGGTAGTTTGGACAAGTCCTCTGGGTAACTGAAGTTTTCTGTGGGCTACCGCATCAACAGTGGGGAGAAACACACCCATCTCCTTTGGCAGCTGCTACACTGATGAGCTACAGAACCAACCTTTTATACTTCCTGCTCTTTTCCCATCCCTGTGCTTCTGGCATGGTCAGTGTGGCCTTGCTGGACTGCCCCAACCATCCTATGGATGGGATGGTCCCACATATTGAGGGTAACCCACAGGGCCCAGGGTAGCCTCAGGGATTACCTGGGGGGGCCTGATATGGGGTAGCAGCAGGGTCAGTCCCCACCGCCACCACAGCAGTGGGAGCCACCCATCTCCCAGCTGGCTTCTTCCACTTCATCATGGCAGCAGGAAGCATAGCATCCCAGTCCTGGCCCTGACTTGCTCCACTCTGCTCCCCCAAGCCTGCGCTGGTGTTTTGTCAGTGCAGCTCAGATCATAATACACTCAGACTGATATGCTCAGGAACTGAGCTCAATCAACACGCAACCACGTGACTCCCAGGAAGGGACCGTGTCTGTTTCCTCTAGAATGGCAAGATTTGCAGTCCTACAACCATGCCATCATTTTTCTCCTAGCTAGGGTGCTTCAAGATCCAGTGACTAGTATCTTCCTCCTTTTGGTGGCCCTGGATGAAACAGTCAGTCATTGCCTCCTGTAATGTTTGTGCCAAGAGTGGGGGGGATTTGATAGCAGCCAGAAGGTAGTGAAGAGAGGCTGTTCTCAGTGGTGACAGATAACAGAATAAGAAACAATGGTCTCAAGTTGCAGTTGGGGTGGTCTAGATTGGATATTAGGAACTTAAGAACATAAGAGCAGCCAGAGGGGCCAGACCAAAGGCCCATCTAGCCCAGGATCCTGTCTGCTGACAGTGGTCAATGCCAGGTGCCCGAAAGGGAATGAACAAAACAGGCAGTTATCCAGTGATCTCAGTTGCCCATTCCCATCCTCTGACAAACAGAGGCTAGGGACACCATTCCTACCCATCCTGGCTCATAGCTATGGATGGACTTCTCCTCCTTGAACTTACCTAGGGTTTTTGAACCCTGTTTAAGTCTTTGCCTTCACAACAGCCTCTGACAAAGTTTCACAAGTTGACTGCACTGTGTGAAGAAATACTTCCTTTGGTTTGTTTTAAATGTGCTGCTTATTAATTTCATTTGGTGAGCCCTAGTTCTTCTGTTATTAGGAGTCAATAGTACTTCCTCATTTACTTTCTCCACATCGGTCATGATTTTATAGACCTTTATCATATCCCTCAGTCATTTCTTTTCCAAGCTGAAAAGTTCCAGTTTTATTCATCTCTCCTCATACAACAGCTATTCCATACCGCCAATCATTTTTGTTGCACTTTTCTGAACATTTACTAATTCCAAGATATCTTTTTTGAGATGGGATGGCCATATCTGCATGCAGTACCATGGTGTACCATGGATTTATATAGAGGCAATATGACATTCTCTGTCTTATTCTCTATCTCTTTCTTAATGATGCCCAACATTCTGTTTGCTTTTCTAAGTGCCGCTGCACACTGAGTGGATGTTTTCAGAGAACCATCCACAATGAGTCCCAGATCTTTTTCTTGAGTGGTAGGAGGATCATATTTCCCTTTGCTGAATACAGGACACCTGGTGAAATTACTCGTATTCAGGTGAATTCAATGGCAATCTCAAGTATGCAGTACAAATGCTCAAATTAACATCAAGTTGCCTGAGCCCCTGTTAAAAAGAAATGCTGCATAGCTGAGTCTTTTTATTTACTTCCTTATCTTTCAGGTTTTCATGAGCAGAGGTGGCACACACATTCCCTTCCGTGTCTCTCACATGGGGATGGGGGTAACTAACCAACCCTTCTTACTTAGTGCTCTTCACCCTCAAGTGCCTGGCTGGGCCACAAGGATAGACCTGCCTCTCCTGGTACCTGGTGCCTCATCTTCTCAAGGCAAAATGTGGGGGGGGGCCGGGAGCATTCAGGGTCACAGGCACGCCTCCTCAGATAACTGTCAGATAACTGTTCACACCAAAGCATGGCCAGCTGCAGCCTTTTGGCACCCTGCAGGAGGCAGGTGATGGGAAGCTGCTTCCAGCTGAAGGAGGGTGGGGCATGATTAGGATGACATGGCCTGTGTTTTTCTAGAGGTCTTCTCTTCCCTTCCCCACCTCCCTCCCCCAGACCCTTACTCCCTGTGGCTAGAAGTAGCTTTTTCCTTCCTGCCTGTCTGCTTGCACAGTGTAAAAAGGCAGCTAACATCTCCAAGCTGCTGCTGGCCACTAACATAACCCAGCCATCTCCTGTCCCCTGGCAGGAAGGGGTTAAGCCCTAAGGCTGCCTTGAGCACCAGGGCCCAGGGAACCTGGCCAAAGAGGTGTCTCAACAAGGGAGGCTGCCTAGAGGACAGAGCAGCCCCGAACTGCCTGAGGGCAGGACCTCAGGCAAGGGCAGCCTGTGAAGAGAATGCTGTGCTCTTGTCTGGGAAGCTGCAGATTTGGTTTGCAAACAGGCTGGAAATAGCTTGCACCCTGCTACTGCAGAGCTTAGCTGAGGGGTGGAGAGGCTTCCCCAGACCAGCGATGTGTAGAGCCTGGCACATGCAGGGCTTGGCTCCTCCTGGCCAACTCTCCGGGCCAGAGGGTCTTGAGCTTTCTCTGGGGGCCAGCCCAGCAATGGTCCCTCTAGCTTTTTCCATCCATGTGTGGAACACATTTTTGTGTGCACCGAGGTATGTGCATGTGCACCAGCAGTAGCAACAAAACCCCAGCTAATCAGCTGGGCAGCACTGGAATCTCTCCTAAGCAGCCACGCCAGCTTCCAGAGAACACTGTGCCCAGCCAAAGTCAGTGGGGGAAGAAAGGAGCCTGCCAGCCTGGCTGCTGGTGAGCTGAATGATCTGACCAACTGCTGGTTCTTCGCACAGCACTGGGAGTGGGACACACCCCCTGGGGAGGGAGGGTATATGGTGGTGCAGTGGAGCTGGGAGGGTGAATGGGCACAGCAGGGAGGGGGCAGTGAGAGGGAAGCATGTAAAGGGTAAATCGGTGCGCAGCAGAGGTGACACATAACCAGCTACTGCCTGCCTGCTTTCACCAGCCACCACAGCAAACAGCCAGTGCTGGTGGGAAATGGGGGGAAGGGGAGCCTGCTGGCCAGGAGTAGGCACACAACAAGGACTGCACGGACCGATCAGCATGGGCAGCGGCCAGCCCTGCACACTGCAGCTTTGCCCAGTCACCAGCCTTGCACACTCACCCCCTCGGCAACCACTAGTCCCCCTCCCTCCTTCCCTCGCTCCCGGCTGTTGGGAGGGTGGCAAACAAGCAAAGATCCGCCTAGCAGTAGAACCCACCAGTACCGATGGGAGGGGAGAGACAGAAAGTACAGGGCAATTGGCCCATTTTAAAAACGGTGGGAACACCTGCAGGAGGGCTTAAATACGGGGCTGTCCCTTTAAAACGGGACATCTGGTCACCCTATTGAGTGGTAACAGCTACAGGAAACCCTTACCATTCATGGTGCATGCTTTCCTGCATCCACTGCGAATGGCAGAATTCACGAATACTGGCCCTCGCAGCTCCCATCCCTGCAGTGAGTTCCCTGTGCCTCCTGGCCACTGCTGCCCCCGCAGGCCAGGCCAGGAGACCCACAAATATGCAGAACCACAAATAGCAATTCCGTGAGCCGCCAGGGTCTCCTGCACTTTAGCCCCCATCGCTCTATACTTGGCATTTATCAACATTTAATTGTCAGCTGCCATTTCGTTGCCCAGTCACCCAGGTGTGAGAGATCCTTTTGTAGCTCTTTGCAGTCTGCCTGGGACTTAAGTGTCTTGAGTTCCTGGAGCCTCCAAACAATTGGTGCCTGTAGTAGTTCGAGTCAGCGGGAGGCCACACTGACTCACCTTATTCCCCAAGTCTGGAGCCTGTTGGCCAATTAACAGTTCCAGTGACCCGCCTGGTTCAGGGACGGGCGGTAACCAACAGTTAACCCGTAGTCTGGAGGTCTCTTCCCCCAGAGCGGAAGTGGAGGGCCCGGGCCGGGCAGCAAGTTAACAGTTAAACAGTAGTGTGGTGGGCTGCACAACAGTTCGTGAGCCCCTGCCCTGAGTCAGGGCAAAGCAATGAACGAGTCAAGCAATTGGAAAGTCCAATGGCACAGGCCTGTTTTCAGGCAGCGCCAGGGGTCGGGTCTCCTTGCTAGCGGAGAGCTGACAAGTGCAGGGGTTTTGCCCCACAGGGGGAATCTGCCACCCAGGAAAAGGTGTGGCAGGGAGGGGGGGGGGTTGACGCAGTTCCTCCCTACACCACCGCGTCCCAGCCCAGGGCCCTAGTAGTGGCAGCGCTGTAGCCATTTGATCGGCGGGGCTCCCAGCTGTAATGCGCCATCCGGGTCAGCGGGGCTCCGAGCCGCAGCGCGCTGCCCAGCCAACCTCCATATCCTCAGCCGCCCCAAGGTCAGCCGTCCCTGGGCCACTTCCCTGTTCCCCCTTGGGGCCTATCTGGCTCAGAGGTCACTCCTTGGGGTCAGCTAGGGATGGCAGCGGTGGCAGCATGTCCATCAGCTCAGGATCCGGGTCACTTAAAGGTCCATGTGGTCCAGCCCACTTGGCTGGGCCCTGGAGATGCTTGGGGGGTCTGGGTTGACTGGTGGGTCCAAGCGGTGGCTTCCCGCTGGCGTGTCTCGGAACCCAGCTCTAGCTGCAGTTGGCATGGCCTAGGCCTCAGCTCAGGGGCTGATAACAGCCTGGGTGGCCCAACCTAGTCATCTGCTGGAGAGCAGCATAGCAAGGCCCTCTGACACTGGGGCTGGGGGAGAGCCTCTGCCCTGCTTGGTGGCTGAGCCCTAACTGAGCTGGGAGCTGCCCTTCTTCCTATTTCCTGTGGGCGGGGCTGGGTGACTCTGGCGCTGCCCACCAAGGGGTTTTAAGGGGAGTTTCCTCCTCTGAGTCAGTGGGAGGCCATGCTGACTCGCTACAGTGCCTATTAAAGATGAAGCGAAGGATCACCTAGAAAAAGCAAGTGCATCCTTTAAATAGTATATTGACAATCATCAACATCAAGGCCTCATCTACTCAGTGGGACAAAAGGTGCAGGTGTAGTGCTGATGAGTAGAACTGAAGCTGGGACCTCTGGAGCTTAGTTCATGAGCCTCTACAGCTCCAGCTAAGAGCCAGCTGGCTCTCCGCTAAGGCTGTAGAGCAAACTCATTCTCTCTCTCTGTTTGTGGTCTGTGCACCACTACATGGCACAGTGAACCACACCCAGTGGGTATGTCAGTTACACAGGTCAATCCAGTCATTTTTGAACTTCAAGTATCCTGCTTTCTGAAGATTCACCCAATGTTTCATGGATAGATTTTGAAACTCTCATGGAAAACCCTTTTCCTTACATACCGGGCCACCTCCCCCCAAGCACAGCTCTAGGGCTCCGTGAAATGTGTGGTTCATAAGATCCTAGACTCTAAGGCTATGTCTATACTGCGCCCATTTGGTGCAAGAAATATGCAAATGTGGCAAATTGTGGAATATTGCTGTGCCTCATTTGCATAATTAACGAGGTTCTGTTTTTGTGCAAGAGGCTTTTTACACAGCTCCTTTTTGCACAAAAACCCCCTCTTGTGCAAGAGCAGTTCTTCTGCATTTTTTTCAAAAGCCTCTTGCGCAAAAACGGAGCCTCATTAATTATACAAATGAGGCACGGCGATATTCCATGCTTCGCCTCATTTGTGTATGTTTTTGAGCAAGAGGCTATAGTGTAGACATAGCCTATATGTAAACTTGGCAGGCTCCAGGAACTCAAAACACTTAAGTCCCAGGCAGACTGCAAAGAGCTACAAAAGGATCTCTCAAACCTGGGTGCCGGGGCACCTTATCAACCAGTAGGGGTATTGTACCAGGGAGCCTGCAGAAAATATAACCCCTCCCCCCCACTCCTAAAGGGCAGATCTCATGTCCTCTGGGAGTGGGGGGGGGGGTGATGTCAGGCACCACAAGGCCAAATGGCTCTAAGGGCTAGTAAGTGCTGGCCTGCTTCCCATGACTCACTAGCAGTTGCCAGGCTACAAGTTGAACTCTGGGGGTACGTCTAAACTACATGGCTCCGTCGACAGAGCCGTGTAGATTAGTTTACTCGAAAAAGGGAAATGAAGCGGCGATTTAAATAATCTCTGCTTCATTTAAACAAAAATGGCCGCCGTGCTGTGCTGATCAGCTGATTGTCGGCACAGCGCGGCAGTCTAGACGGGGATCTGCCGACCCCAGAACCCTTCGTCGGCAGATCCGTAATGGATCTGGGGTCGGCAGATCCCTGTCTAGACTGCCGCGCTGTGCCCACAATCAGCTAATCGGCACAGCGCGGTGGCATTTCCCTTTGCCGTCCTGCCTCATCTACATGGCTCCATTGACGGAGCCATGTAGTTTAGACACACTCTAGCAGAGAACTCCAGTCCTGGGATCTGACTGGGAGAGTGATAAAAGCACTGATTGGTTCCCAGCTTCCACTGGAACCAAGCCAGAGGAGCAGGAAGTTGTCTATGTGGCTAGTTTCTCCTGCCAAGGGCTGATTCCCTTGCACTACTTGCTCCTACTGCCTGACTCTGATCTTCTGGTAACCTTGCCTGCCTGACTCCCAAGCTACGTCTAAACTGCGGTCTTCTTTCAGAAGAACCTTTTTTCCGAAAAAATGTCGTGTGAAAGAGCACGTCCACACACAAAAGTGCATCGAAAAAGTGATCTACTTTTTCAAAAGAGAGTGTCCAGACTGATTGGACACTCTCTCACATAAAAGGCCACCCGGAACCACTTCAGGCAGGGCTTGAGCTCACCAGTTGCTTCAGAGTGCCAGCGCTGGAGCCTTGCAGAGACACGCACTTAAGGGGACCCCCCTGGACCGCCGTTTCTCTGCTTCTGCTGCCTGCTTGCATCCCTCTTTGAAGGACAGCAAAGCTCTCGCAGTGCCTGCTGTGGTTGCCCTGCTTTTGTGGACGCTACAGCTTTTTCCTTAGTGCCATGGAGCCAGAGCTGCCCTGGGCATATGATGGCCCCACACGGCCATGCTGCAGTTTTTGCAGCACTTTGTGCCAGCTGCCTTCCTGGTCCTGACTGAGCTGGACCCTGAGCTCATTCTGGGGACCCTCTCCCCAAGTGCGGGAGCTACACTCTGGCAACCACAACCCACTGTGGAGAGGCATTTCTGGAGGCTCAACATCAGTTCGGACTGGTCATGGAGTGGTGGGATGACCAGCAGTGGTTCCAAAACTTCTGCATGCCGAAGGCCACCTTTTTGGAGCTATGTGCCTGGGTCGCCCCCACCCTCAGGAGACGCAACACCCACCTGTGGCCCGACTCTGCTCCAGCCCCCCCTCCTGCCCATCCCCCTGTGTTCCCTGGACCCACCCAACCCCAACTCCGATGAGGTCCCTGCACCCAAGGTGGCACATCTAGCTGTCCCTTCCCCCTCCAGGTTATGAGCCCCCTGTCGGTCTGCAGCACCATGTCCAGCCCAAGCAGCCCAAGCAACACTTGCTCCCCGCCCTCTGTGCACCTGCCTCCCCCACCCTGTGTGTGTGACAAACTGAGACCACTCACCTGAAGATCCCTCCCTGGCATCAGATGAGGCCTGAGAGACATCCTGGCTGACCGGCACTGGCTCTATTTTCCCTCCCAGTAATCCCTCTATATACCAGTAATGCCCTGGCTTTCCCTGCTTGGGGCACCGTGGCAGACAGCCTCCCATATGTCATCTAGAAGAGGGTGACTACCTTGCTCAGTGGCAAACATTGCTGGGGTTTTTGTTCACAACCTAAGCAGTTTCAGTTTCCATCTCCTCCTGCTCCTCCTCTGCTGTGACCTCCAGCCGGGCGACGATGAGGGTCTGGAGGCCGGAGTCCATGACGACGGGTGGGAAAGATGTTTCCCCTCCCTCCCCAGGATCTGGTGCAACTCCTGGTAATAGGGGCAGGTGTTGGGTCCTGCCCCTGAGCATGAGCTGCGCTCTCTGGCCCGGATATATCCCTGATGGACCTCTTTTACCTTACTCTGGACCTGCTCTGAGGTCCGGGGTGGGTATCCACGCTCTGCCAGGGATTCGGCCATGCACTCGAATATGTCGGCATTTTACATCTCGGGGCGGAGATCCTGCAAGGTGTCCTCCTCGCCCCACAGCTCGAGGAGGGATAGGATCTCCGCTCCAGACCAGGAGTGTGCCGGGCTCTTGGTCCCCCTGGGTGGATCCTGGGACCCCTGGGGCTGCTTCCTGTGAGGGCTCTGGGGGTTGCGGGGGGCTTGAGGATCTGCCATGGGTGGCAAGGCCAGTGGCAGGGAGAGCGGCATGGTGAGGTGCTGCTCTCAGGCTGGCTTCCTGCCACAAAGCGTGTCCAGGGTGCCTGCAGCTTTAAGAGGGGCCAGGAGACAGGAACTATAGAGTCCTGATTAATTTGGCTGGAGTGTTCACCAGCACACCTGTGTTATTTCCTGGAGGCCTCTTCTTTCAGAAAAAAAACCTACTCCCCATCCACACACGCCTTTTTCCGAAAGATCTCTTTAGGAAAAAGGCTTCTTCCTCGTAGAAAGACGATTACCAACGCCGGAAAACCCGCTCTGTTCTTTCGATTTACTTTCAGGAGAATGCAATTGCAGTGTAGACATAACCCCAGTTTTGTTGGAAAAACAGTAGTTTTTCCGACAAAACTCTGTAGTGTAGACATACCAGTCTGCCCTTTGGCCTGTCCTGGAGACCGACCTCCTGGTATCTGATCTGGCCTGACTCCTGCTATGACCACTACGTCAGATCACCCATGTCCCAGCCATGACAGCTTCCACATTGGACAGAACATCTGCCTCTGGTTATCTGGTGGCAACAGTGACACTGCAAATGTGTATTTTTCCCCATTTGGGGACAGCTTGGATGTCCTTGGCAAACATGTGGAATGCTTCTTTAATCACAGGCAAGGGCTGCAATGCAGCCTTGTGGGCAGAGGCGTAGCGAGGGGGGAACAAGGGGGGGCAGTTGCCCCCGGGCGCCACTCTAGGGGGGCGCTGGCTGGGCTGCAGAGGGAGGAGGAGGAGGTGTGGGGCGCTGGGCTCACCTGGGCTGCAGGAGGAGGGAGGAGCCAGGAACCGGGTGCTGGACTCAAGGGGAGGGGCAGAATGGGGGGAGGGAGGGGCAGGGAATCAGTGCTGGGCCCAGCATGTCTGCGCAGTTTGTGGGGAGGTGCAGGGAAACGGAGCTCAGCTGGGTTGCAGAGTGAAGAGGTGCCGGGTGCTGGGCTGAGCTGGGCTGGGCTGGGCTGCAGTGGCGGGGGGGAAGGAGGTGCAGAGCTCAGAGCTCAGTTTGGCTATAGGAGGAGGGAGGTGCTGGGAAAGTAAATCAAGGGGAGGGAGGGGCAGGAAATCAGAGCTGAGCTCAACTGGGCTGAGGTGGATAGGGGAAGGCATAGGGAACAGAAGGGCAACTCAGCTGGGCCGTAAGGGCCTGCAGGGAACTGGTGCTGCACTCCCTTAGATTGTGGGGGATGGTTTTGGGGGAGGTGCAGGGAACCAGCAGAGGTGGGCAGGTCAGTTGGGTTGCAGGGGAGGGAGATGCAAAGAAGCCTAGTGGGGAGGGGGGGAACCAGGAGCCCTGAAATGACTTCCCCTGGTCCAAAAAATCCCTCATCTGGGACCAGTCAGGTCCAGAGGGTGCCAGACCAGGGAGGTCCAACTCCTACCCAAGTCCCCTCCTTGCACCCTCCCTCCGAGCCAGATACCCTACCCCCAGTCTGCTCCTGATCCCTCCCCCTGGCCAGACACCCTACATCCAGCCTGCTTCTGCACCCTACCTACCACCCAGACCTTGCCCCCTTCCGCCCCCCACCTCCCTCCAGATCCTGTACCCTACCTATCCCGCTCATTGGCAGCCCTCTCACACACACTGCACCCCTTATTTTTGTCCCCACTTTAGAACCTAAGGGGTCCATAAAATTAATCAGAAAAGCAAATCTAGCCTATGGAAAGCCCTGAACCTCAGTCATCCCTGTCCCTTCCCCTCGCCCCTTGGGGCTGGAATACCAGAGGAGTGAGGTGTCTCAGTGGGGGGCACCTAAGTGAGGGTTGGGGTTTTGGGAGGAGTGTTTTTGTTTCTCACTTGTGTGGTTCCCATCTGATTTTTCTGTGGATCAGTGGCCCCTGATCCAAAAAAGGTTACCTACCCCTGCCACAAGTAAAGAAAACATTGAAACCTTTTGTATTGGACATAAATTAATATTTTACTTTATTTAAAAATAAGTTTGATAAACTAACATGAGAAAGTTAACATTTAATCTGTTTAATAATTGAAATTAAACCATTCTCCCCAGCTGCAGCACTAGCAAAATGGCTTGGGCATAATTGTGTAATTAAAGGTGAGTTTCCATTAGCAACTGGCCGTCTGCGGAAAGGTTTACATTGAGTCATGTGGTCCACGGGCCAAAAAGCTTGAGAACCACTGGAATAGAGGCACCCCTGGCATCTCCCCCCAAGAGACCGCTGCAGGCTCCCTGCTGCTCCACAAGAGCCCACAGAGGGATCAGGTCTGTTACCACGGTGGTAAATCACCATATTGCTCCAGTGTGGATGATGGACTCTTTGTGAGTCTTCCCCATCCAAGCAGTTGATTTAAACACCATGGTAAGATGCCACATGAAAACATTTGGTACGTCCACTGAGAGGCAGGACGTTTTGTCTCTCTCCAGAGAGAGTTGTCATGACTTGTGTCTCTGGGTGAACAAGACCCTTTGTGAGCTCTGTGAAGAGGTGAGATGTTTTGACTTCCAGCTTCAAGGGATTTGTTCTTCTGTCTTCGGGGTGCACGTTGCTTTGACCTGAATGGAGTTAGCTGTGACAATGCATTTCTGTGTTTTTCTGATACATAAAGTGAAACCTGTGCTGAATACCTCACGTTCAGTGAGAGAAAGCACTACTGTCAGAAAAAGTACATTCAAAGTCTCTCCAATTTTCTTCAAAGATCACCTCTACCAGGCAGTGGGGCTTTTACTGATTGGTCCCTTATATGTTTGAAGCGTGACTAAAAGTTATCTGGATCTTTTTGGGTCATATCAACAGATTGTTTAGGGCTCAATCCTAGATTAAAATTTAAATTGTATTAGGCCCTTTGTAAGCAGGTTGGGAAGTGGTCTCATTTGGCAATTATTATTTGGTATTATTTACATAATATACACATTACCATCTTGGCATTGACATATACATTTCTCAGTACCTTTACATATAAAAAAAATAGCCTAGCCCCATTGACCTCCATGGGCAATGTACCTTGTAAGGAGTTATGGGGATACGATGAAGTTGTTTAAACAAATATGTTGCAATTGTAGTAAAAAATGTGTGTGTCTGAAAACTGTAGGTACTGGGGGTGGTGGATGGAGGAGGAGCAGGCGAGCAGAGGTATGATAGGGGGAGCAGAAGGGCAATTACCCCCCACACCTCCTTTGCTACATCAGTGAATGTAAGAAATTAACTTATCTGTTAAAATAACACTCAGAAAAAACTTTTAAATAAAACTAACACACAACACGAGAATCGCCCTCGGTTTCTTGAAGCAATAAGTAGCCTAAGGCTGAGGCTACACTGCAAGCGAGGCTTTCAGTCTGCCATGAAGACTTTTTCCTTCAGGCTGCTGTGAGATTCTATCCTTAAGTAAAGGAGAGAGGTTTCTCTGAGCTGCTCTTCCAAATTTCACACAAGCCATTCAACTGAAGCCATAGATTATCAAGATTCAAGGCCAGCTTTACCTTTGGCAGACTGCCTCGCCAGGTATTCACAATCACAGCTTCCGAACATGTATAAGACTTTTAGTTGAGAAAGCCATGTTTAATCCCAAGTCTCTGCTAGGACTGGGAGATGTGAGTGACCTATAGAAAACACCAGCATTTTCTTTGGAAAATCCACAACAAAACGTGGGGGGATCGATCACCTTGGTAATGCCAACTCCTTTAGAATTGAGGCTCTGATTATCCAGCACCAGCTGAGGTAGAGCAGGCACTGCATGCACATGTCTGATATATTTTTACCAAAACTGCTACCTGCCCAACTTGTCAAAGGAGAAGAGAAACGGGGTGGCCAAAAGGAATGGTTTAGAGCACTGTTTCTCAACCTTTTTTTTAATAAAGTATCCCTTTACTCCATCCCTGTACAGGACCAAAGCACTGTCTAGATCATCCCTGACAGGTGTCTGTCTAACCTGCTCTTAACTATCTCCAGAGATGGAGATTCCACAACCCCCCTAGGCAATTTATTCTAGTTTTTAACCACCCTGACAGTTAGGAAGTTTTCCTAATGTCCAATCTCCCTTGCTGCCATTTAAGCCCATTGCTTCTTGTCCTATCCTCAGAGGTTAAGGAGAATATTTTTTCAGCTTCCTTCTTGTAACATCCTTTTAAGTAGTTCTAGGGAATCTGACATTGGCCATTGTTGGAAGACAGGATACTGTGTAGACGGACCTTTGGTCTGACCCAGTATGGACGTTCTTATGTTCTTAAAGCTGCTATCATGTTCCCTCTTATTCTTCTCCTTTCCAAACTAAACACACCCAATTCTTTCAAAAACTTCAGGGGATAGCTGAGTTAGCCTGTACAGGATAAACTTAAAAAACAACAATTACGTCTGGTAGCACTTTAAAGACTAACAAAACATGTAGATGCTATCATGAGCTTTGGTGGGCACTGCCTACCAAAGCTCATGATACCATCTACATGTTTTCCAATTCTTTCAGTTTTCCCTCATAGCTCACGTTTTCTAGACTTTTTATCATTTTTGTTGCTCTTTGCTGGATCTTCTTCAATTTTCCACAGCTTTCATGTTGTTAGTGCTTCTCACGGGCAGCTCATTCTCTATCATGATCTGCTAGCTCCTTCACTTTTAGCTCCAACTCCCACTGCTTCCAATCCATTGATGGAGACCTGCTCATGAAAACACCCCTCTGGAAGAACTGTCACCTGATACAACTTGAAGCTGCTGTCACTTCCACGTCTCCTCAGGGCGAGGTGATGACTCCAGGGGAGCCTAGGCACAATTCAGCTTGTGAACTGGTGTGGAAGCTGTAGCCGGCTGCACTGTACTAGGAGTTACCCCTCAGGCTCCAAACACCTCTCTTCCCCACAGGATGATAGACATCAGTACATGCTCACATGTGAGTGCACACCCAAACACACCTGCACGTGAGCACAAATGCCTGTGTGCGAATGCACACCTATACAAGCCTGAATGCATACACACGTGTGCAGATGCCTACAGGTGCACCCCCCCCCCCATGGGAGCACACACCCACACCTGCATGCAAGCACACAGCTGCATGTGAGCACACACCCACACACATTCATACTCAGACACACACGCTCTCGCACACAGCTGCCTGTAGATGACCATGTATGCACACATGCACAGGCGCATGCATGGTTCTCATTTTAACTTGCTTTGCTGACACATACCTGTCAAGCAAAGCCAGCTCTCTCCAGAGCTCTGTGTGTATCTGATGCTCCCTGCCAGGCCCTGGGCCTGTCACAGCCGCAGGGAGAAGTGCCAGCCCTGAGTCCAGGGCTGATGTCATCCTCTTTCCATGGGAGAACGGCCAAGAGGTTCCTGCCACAGAGAGCGACTGTAGGGCCCAGGGGAATTCCTGGGGCAGGAAGTGAAACTGGAGGGTGCAGGGCAGCACCCTGGCAGGTGAGAGAGGGAAGCCATTCAGGAATCCCGGGGGAAGTCCCAGCTGGGGTGGGGAGCTGGCTGAACTCTAGTCCCCCCCGTGCTGAGGTGACATTAGCTGTGCAGTGAACGGGAGACGTGCCACTGCAGTGAAGTCATTGCCGCATTCTCATGCAATCCCAGCTAATCACAGGGTATATAAGAACCACCAGAGCCTGCTACTGCCCCGGGACACGGAGGGCAGCTGAGTGCAGAGAGCCAGGCAGCCCACGGGAGCCCAGCACCAGGTAAGCTGTTCCTTAGAAGGGAACAACAAATCTCCTTTCTTCTCTTGCCCATTTCTGACTCTTCAGGGCACCAGGCAGAGCTGGAGCAGTGATACCTCCTGAGGGTGGGGACCCAGGCCTGGGCACAGCGCCACACACAGGCAGTCCCCATGGCTTGGTAGAATGTCAGGACCTTCCCCTGCCCCTACCGCCCTCACGAACCACTGGCTAGAGTGCTCCCTTCCCTCCCCATGGTGCAGTGTGGGTGGAAGGGATGCCTTTAACAGCCAAGAGCTTTCAGCTTCACTCTGCCACTAGGGTCCAGGGGGATGGGCCATGCCAGGAACTATATGGATGCTAAGATCCATCTCTGCCTCGGAGACTGAGCTCCTCCTGGCTCTGCCACCAGCACCATGGGCAGCCTGGATGGAGCCTGTAACCGGGAGGAGTCAGCCCTGACCTAGGCTGCCTGAATCACCTCTTCCCCCAGGAGAGTCACTCCCCAGAGCCATTGCTGGGCCTGGGCAGAGGCAGAGCCACAGGGATGGGCAGCTCCCAGGAACCTCAGCAAAGAACCCCTAGGCTGGCAATTTTCCCTAGTGCTTGCTCCACTGTCACACTCCATGTGCACAGCAGCTTCCCCCCAGCTAGCTGCTAACAGCAGCAGCATGGCCACAGTTGGTGGCCTTGGCTAACTGCTTGAGCCGGGACCCAGCTGACCTCTGAGTATGGACCCAGGGCACTAGCCCAACCCAGAGCCAGCATGCAGCTGCTGCTGCCCTGTTACAGCACAAGCTCCAACAGAATGGGGGAAGGGGGAAGCAGCCCCCAGCTGCAGCATGCCCTGGATGCATGACAAGGCCCAGCTCCCTGGCTCCCTCCTCCACCACACCCCGCAGCTCCTTGCAAGTCTCTGGTTTCTCTCCCCCACACAGGGAGGACAAACCTGTCTGACCAGGCTGGGTTGATCTGGGCTAAGGGTGCTGTGTGACAGAGGTGGGCAGTGGCTCTAGGGTGGGGCTGTCATTTCCCCTCTAGCCATCCAACAGGATCACAAAGCAAAAACCAGCACAGACAGCAGGGGAAGAGAGGTCAGGCCATGGCCTGGGGCATTCTGGAAGCAGGGACAGTACAACTGAGAAAGGGCAGATACAGGGCAGCCCTGAACACTTTGCACAAATGCCTGCCTTAACCCGAAACTCCTCCCAGCCCTGCTCTGGGCTTCCCCAGGCCTGCCGTTGCCCCTCACTCCTGACCCAAACATCCTGCCAGCCTAGTCCTACTCCCACAGCCCTGCTGGTGCCCCTCACTCCCGATCAATAGCCCCTGACAGCCCAAGGACTACCGGAGGGACAAGGGAAGGCAGGGGGGAGACAGGGCAGTGGGACAGGATTGGGCAGGGGTGAAAGGGCGGTGGGACAGGAGGTTAAAAAGCAGAGTGGGTAAGGAGTGACAGGGCTGAGGGACAGGAGGGGTCAAGAGGTGACAGGGTGGAGGGACAGGAAGGGCAGTGGGTGACAGGGCAGAGGGATGGAATGGGGCAGGGTGATAGGGCAAAGGGACAGGAGGGAACAGGGGACAGGGCAGAGGGACAGGAGGGGGGAGAGGATGACTGAAGGAAGGAATAGGAGGGGGCATAAGGTTACAAGGTGGAGGCACAGGAGGAGGAAGGGGGTGACAGAGCGGTGGGACAGAAGGGACCCGGGGGTGACACACCAGAGGGAAAGGAGCTGGGAGGGGGTGATAGGGCGGAGGGACAGGAGGGCACCGGGGGTGAAAGGGCAAAAGGACAGGAGAGCCTGGGGGTGACAGGGCAGCAGGAGAGGAGGGGCCAGTGCTGACAGGGCAGAGAGAGAGGATCGGGGATGGGGTAATCGGATGAAGATACAGGAGGGGCCTGGTGGGACAGGGTGGCATGACAGGTGGGGGTTGGAGGTGACAGGGCAGAAGGACAGGAGGGACATGGGGTGACAGAGCAGAGAGGCAGGAGGGGGAGGAGGGACAGGATAGGACAGGATTGATAGGGTGGAGGGAGAGGGTGACAGGGCAGAGGGATAGGAGGGGCAGGAGGTGATGGGAGAGGGACAGGAGGGGCCAAGTGTGCCAACATGGTGAGACAGGGCTGGCCAGGGGTGACAGGGTGGAGGGACAGGGGCGGACCGGGGGGTGACAGGGTGCAGGGAGAGAGGCGGGGAGGGGGTTAAAGGGCAGAGAGATAGGAGGGGCCAGGTGTGACAGGTTGGCATGACAGGAAGTGGTCGGGGGGTGACAGGGAAGAGGGACAGGAGGGGCAAGGAGTGACAGAGTGTAGGGACAGGAGGGGGTCAGGGGTGACAGTGCAGGGAGACATAGGAGCTGGTGGGGCTGACAGGAGGGGCAGAGGGACAAGAAGGGGCAGGAGGTGACAGGGTGGCAGGACAGGAGAGGGCCGGGGATGACAGGGCACAGGGGACAGGAGAGGGAAGGGGTGACAGGGTGTTGGGACAGGAGAGGAGGTGACAGGGCAGTCGGGCAGGAGGGGAGGGGGTGACAGGGAGGAGGAAGAGGTGGGGGCTCAGAGTGATAGGATGGTGGGATAGGGGACCGGGGGTGACAGGGTGGCAGGACAGGAGGGGCAGGAGGTGGTTTGCTAGGGAGGCAGGGGCCATGCCAGGCTATGGCCTGGCCAGCCAGCAGGGCGCTGGGCTGGCTGTGTTCTGCAGCCCGTGTCATCCTTCGGAGGGTTTGGGGAGCGCCACGAGCTGCAGTCGCGCAAGGATTGGTGGCGAGGCCAGGCCATCCTGCTCCATGTCTCCTACCCTGCCCTAAGCACTGAGGGGCAGGTTCAGCTCCCCGGCAAAGGGGCAGAGTCCGGGAGTGCACAACACTGCCCTTCGCCTGTCCCTGGGTGCAGCAGCCCCGGGGACGGAGACTTTGACACCCGGCCATAGGTGTTTGCTCTGCACGGCAGGGAGACGTGCAGCTCGCTCTGGCCGGACACCGGGAGACTCGCGCTGCCCTTGGAGACGATGTGCCGCCCAAGGCTGCGGTTCTTCGCTGTGCTGCTGGGTCTCAGCACCTGGCTGGAGCCTGGCAAAGGTAGGAGTGTAGCCAGAGCTGCTCTCCAGCAGGGAGACCTGTGTGAGGCTGCGTGGTGGGGGCCACCCCTGAGCAGCCGCAGCTCAGGTGAGGCAAGAGGCCGAAGGGGCTCTCCCTTCTGATACCAGTCTAGGCCCCAGGGGAGAGGGCGGATCTCCCCTTGGGGTGTTTCATTCAGCTCCCGCACTGGAGGCAGAGTCAGGGCCTCCCTCTAGCTCAGAGCAGCCTGACAAATGCCATGGGCCTGGGAGAGTTCATGTGACTGGGGAGTGAAAGCACGTTTGTCCCTCTGGGAACAGAGTCACTGAGGGGACTTGGGGCCTGGGCCTGAGCCAGGCTTCTGCCAGGTTCACTTTGCTTCTCCAGTCCATTGCTCCCCCAGGCACTCGTTGCTGCAGACACAGTGTGTGGGAGGGGAAGTGGCAGATCCGCACAGCTACCCCCCATCGTCTGAAATCATGAGTCCGACTCCCCACAAGCTTGCGATTTAGAAGAAGAATATGGTTTGGAGGCTGAGTCTTTGTGTTCCGGTTTTGGAGCCATTGAGGGCATGCTGGGGTCACCTTTCCCGGCCTTTCCCCATTGCCAGGCGAGTGAAAAACTCCCCGTTTTCCTGACAGCTGAGACTCCCAGCTCAGTTTGACAGATGGGAACTGAGGCTAAAGGGTACGGCTACACTGGGGCTGCAGAAGCAGATCGCCCCATGTTGGCTCTGCCCTATTTGGTGTGCGACAAAGAGCAGCACAACCACAGTGACACGGGCAGCAGGCCCAAGTCCGTACTGGGATTGCCCTCTGGGCAGCTAGGCCCATTAAGCCTGGGGTACCTACTGAGCTGGGAGTTACACCCAGGAAAGCTGCAGCCACGCTGGGTCCCTGGGCAAGGTGTGTGGGTACAAATCCACGCTCTTGGAAGAAGCAGAAGCAGCAGCTGGGAGTCCCTGCCCCTTTAGAATCACTGGGTCCTGGGGCACTTGCCCCTTTGTCTCCCATTGGTGGGCTTGGTTACACCCCTCACCTCATTGTCAACATGCCCTGCAGGACTTGCCCTAAACCACACAGAGTCAATCTCCTTTTTCCTCCCTGGTTCCTTTCTCCTGGTCCCTCCCCTCCCTCCCCCGCAAATACCCAACCATCCAGCAAGAGGCACAGAGTGAAAGTGACTTGCTGCAGCCTGCTGCCTAAGGATCAGAGAAGCTAGCTGGGAAAGGGAGGAAGCGTGGTGGGGGTGGCTGGGACGTGGTTTATTCCCCCCAGACTCTTTCAGTGAGTCAGATCTCAAGGGTCACCTGGGAGCCTGGCAGGGGAGGCTGGTCACGCAGGAGAGGGCTGTTCCCATTGCCCCTTTGAGCATTGTGTTTCTTCTCACTGTTTTACAAAACAACCCTTCAGCCTCACAGAGTCAGGCAGCGACAATGCCAGGGCTCTGCACAGCATTCATAGTGCAGGGACCCATGCTGCAGAGCGGGCTCCCAGCCAGCTCGGTGTGCTAATGACTCAAGCAGCAGGGCCCTGGGCACACCTTGCCTGACAGGTGTGCCCCCAGGATCACGCCACCCAGTGCCTGGGGCACACCTGGCAGGGCAAGATGTGCCCAGAGCCCTGCTGTGCCGGGGTGCTTGGGCAGCAGTCTGGATGGCTTCTACATCAAACAGGGAGGCCACTAGAGAGCTCCAAACTATTGAAGGGACATTACCCAGTGCCTGTACCCTGCATAGTCTTCCTCCTTTGGCCCGCAAATTCCTTCTATTCGTAAACAACACCTCCCATATGTCCTCTAACCTAGTCCCTAGTAGAGGCACTCCAGCACCTCGGCTTGGCTTGGAGCCCCTCAGAATCGGCATCCATCCCCCCATGACTATTAAACGCAACCTTGGAGAGTGGAATGGCTATTTTGAGAACATGACATTACGTCAAGTTGAAAAACAATCTCCCAGAATAGCTTCAATCAGAGATGGCAATTCTGCCAGCATTCTCAAGGCCCTCCGCATTGTGTCAGCAAACGGAGTCTGCAATTGTCCGGTGTTGCCCTGGCCAGCTGGGGGCAGCGTGTGGTTCCCTGACCAGCCCATCTTCTCTGCGTGCCCCAGTTTTTTTGCAGTTCCAGCAGCGTCTGGCCTGAGCCAATCACTCATATTGCGACAGTGAAGCGAACAGCTTTCCAGTTGACTCTGAGCTGTGCCCTCTACTTGGCCCCTGTGGATCTGTGGGCAGCAGAGGGCATGTGACGCCATTGGCACTCTGTAGGCACTTCCACTGACACAGCAATTTCCTGTGCTCAGGCAAAGCAGCCTGTCAGCATTGGGGCTTGGACTGCCTCACTTTGCGGACCCCACGCTGATCCATCCCCATGTTGCCTCAGTTCAGCTCTCTCCAAGCTGGCAGGCTATGTCTACGCAACAGAGTTTTTGCTCAAAAACTTGCAGAGCATCCACAGCTCAAGCGCGTTTTTGCACAAGAGAATCGAAAGAACAGAAGGGGGTTTGTGCAATTGGTATTCCTCTTTCTACGAGGAAGAACGCCTTTTTGCACAAGAGCTCTTGCACAAAAAGGTGTGTGTGGACGGGAAAAAGGGGGTTTTGCGCAAGAAATGGCCTCCAGGAAAAATAACAGGTAACCAGGTAATCAGAACTCTATAGTTCCTGTCTGCTGGCCCTTCTTAAAGCTGCAGGTATCCTGGGCAAGCTTTGTGGCAGGAAGCCAGCCTGAGAGCAGTTTCCTCAGCGCGCAGCTCTCTCTTGCACTGCCATTGCCACCTATGGCAGAGCCGCAAGCCCCCGGAGATACCCCCCCCCGGCCCTTCCAGGGAGCAGCCCCAGGTGTCCCAGGAACTCCAGGGGGAAAAAAGGGGCGCCCCATCATGGTCTGGCCCGGAGATTGCGACCCTCCTGGAATTGTGGGGTGAGAAGGAGTCCCTCCAAGATCCCTGGGCCAAGCAGCACAATGCCGACATATTTTCAAGGATGGCTGTATCCCTGGCAGAGCGAAGTCACCCTGCCCGGACCATGGAGCAGGTCCGGAGCAAAGTGAAGGAGCTCCATCAGGGGTATGTGAGGGCCACCGAGCTCAGCACACACTCAGGGGCAAGACCCCACACCTGCCCCTACTATGCGGATCTCCACCACATCTGGGGGCGTGGGGAAACCTCTTCCCCATGCATCGTGGTGGACTCTGGGCTGGAGACCCCGGTTGTTGTCCACCTGGAAATCACCCCCAAGGATGAGCTGGAGGTCCAGGGTCAGCCCCATCTGGAGGAGGAGGAGCAGGAGCCAGGGACTGTGACCCTGTCCCTCGAGCCAGTCACCGGCAGCCTCCCCGGATGCTTGGAAGGGAACTTCAGGTGAGTTGTCATACACACACAGGGCAGGGGAGGCGGGCACACAAGGGCCTGGGGGTGAGTGTCACTCGGGCTGCTCGGGCTGCACATGGTGCTGCGGGCCGTGCACATGCGACCACATGCAGCATGAGTGTGTGGCATGCGGACACAGCAGGCAGCCCCTGAACACGCCTGGGATCCTGCTGCCAGGCTGGGGGGAGGCCACACAGGTCCTGTCCCCAGGGGGATGCACCCATCTGGAAGCAGGGTAGCCACAAGGGCGCAGCCATGACCCCACACAGACCGAGGAGTGCTGCACACAGCACACAGGCATGCCTGCACATGCAAGGCAGCAGCTGCTCCCACAGACAGCCCAGCGAGCCGCAGCTGTGTGTGCAGACCCCAGGGAGGGCTAAGCTGCTCCCAGCTCCTCTGCCACCCATGAGAGGATCCCACTTTGGCAGGACACTTCCCTTGCCTGCCTGCCTGGTGTGTGTGTGGGGGGCGGGGGCGGGAAGCGGGCAGCATGGTCGTCTGGGCACATCAGGGCCCCTGTGAGACAGGGCCACACATGGCCTTGCACTCAGGACATCCCCCTCCTGTGGGCTGCCGACTGTTGTGGTTGCCGCTCACAGAGGAGGGCACAGCCTCAGGGACAGTGTCTGCAGGATGACTGACCGCCTGTCCCTCTTGTGTGTTCTCCACAGCTGGACCAGCTGGGACAGAGCCACACCACTGTAGCCACCTGCCAGAGTCTGGGGGACCCGCAGATGAGCCAGGGTGCAGGAGGACCTGATGTGCCAACACGTCAGCATCCTCCGAGACATCCAGCACACCCTGGTGCAGAGTCGATGCTGACCTGGAGTGGCGGGAGCATGCCTGGGGCCGAATGCTGGCACGTTGTGACACCATGTATGGCATCATGTCCCACATGGCAGCACACCAGCCTCCTGTCCCCCCTCCTATGGCCATTGCCCTTCCGCCAGCCCACCCTGCTATGCCTCTGTTCCCCACTTAGCAATGCCCATGCCCCCGCCCCAAGTGATGCCTATGGCCCCTCCTCCTGCCCCCCTGCCAACCCAGACTCTGATCTAGCCCGCCCCCCCCGCGCCCAGCCCTTTGTGGCCCCCAGACCAACACAACCCTGACGAGGCCCCCGCACCCGAGGGGGTGCCTCAAGCCGCCCCACTCCTCCTCCCAGTCCTGACCCCCCTCCTAGTTCAGAGTCCCCCCTCCTCCTGCCCACCTTTTCTTACTGTTCAATAAAAAAGACTCCTTTTGTTCTGAACCCAAACAGGTGTGTTTATTGGGAGGTCAGGGAAGGGGTAAGGGGAGGGCTTGAGAGGGGGAAGGGAGAGAGCAACAAGGCAGAGGCCCCTGTTGGGGAGGCCATGGGGAGAGTTACTGGGGTGCTTAAGAGAACCTCTCCCTCAGGGCCTCCCAGATGTGCACCCCGAACTGATAGGCCTGGCAGGTAGCAGCTGTCTGGGGCTGCTCAAATGCTCAAACGCATGGCCCTCACCTGCATCCAGGCTCAGTTGAGGTGAGCACTGTAACCTCCTGGGGGTCGAGGTGGCTGGTATATGGCTTCATCAGCCAGGGCATTAGTGGGTATGCCATGTTCCCCACTATGCACAGTGGCATGTTCATGTCGCCCACCGCAAAGTCCCGGCATGGGAAAAAGGTGCCCGCCTCCAGCTTGCGGCATAGGCTGGAGTTCCTAAAGACTCAGGCATCATGTGTCCTGTCCAACCACCCCACAAAAATGTCCATGAATTGGCCCCTGTGGTCCACCAGGTCCTGCAGGACAACAGAAAAGTAACCCTTCCTATTTAGAAACTAGGCCACTTCATGGTCTGGTGCCCTGATCGGGATGTGCGTCCCGTCAATGGCTCCCCTGCAATTGGGAAACCCCAGGGCACCAATTCCGGCCTCAGTTGCGCCAGGTCCTTGAGACAGACGACTCTCCACAGCAGCAGGGAGCTGATGGCCCTCACCACCTGCAGAAGGAGACACACAAACACAAACCAGAGAATGAGACAGGGGGTGACTGAGCCCATGGGAGGTGCCCGTCCTCCTCCCCTCTTAGGACACCCACCCAAAACCCCCCAGGAGCCACCTCCTATGAGCCCACTCTCCCTCCGCCCCTGCCAGTGGCAGGGCTGTGTGACGGCGGGATGGAACAAACCCCCCTGGGGACAGGGCTTCCCCCCCACCCCCACTCCATGCCCTACAGTCCCCAGCCCCACTCTTCCGAGGGTCCCCCTTATCCAACACTTTCCCCTCCTCCCCTGCAGGGACTGCAGTCCGAGAGCGCCTCACCTCCGTAAGGAGGGCCCTGATGGTGGACTTCCCTACCCCAAACTGGTTGCCTACTGAGTGGTAGCTGTCTGGGGTGGTGACATCCACAGGGCGATTGCAGCCCACTTCTGCAGGGGCATGGCGGGCCGCAGGTGGGTGTCGCGTCTCCGGAGGGCGGGTGCCAGCCAGGCACAGAGCTCTAGGAAGGTGGCCTTTCACATTCTAAAGTTCTGCACCCACTGCCGGTCATCCCACCGCTCCAGGACCAGCTGGTCCCACCAGTCTGAGCTGGTCTCCAGCCTCCAGAACCTTCTCTGTACAGTGGGGGTGTGGTTGCCAGAGTGGAGCAGCCGCAGCCACCGAGAGGGTCCCCAGAAGGAGCTTGGGGTCCAAGTCCAGGTCCCCCAAGAACAGGAAGGCAGCTGACAGCAAATGCTGCAAAAACTGCAGCATGGCTGTGTAGGGCCATCACCTACTCTGGGGCAGCGCTGGCTCCATGGCACACTCAGAACAAAGCTGTGGCATCCCCAAAAAGCACAGGGCAGCCATAGCAGGCACTGCTGAAGCTTCGTTGTCCCTCAAAGGCGGCAGCAGCAGCAGAGAAACATCTGTCCAGGGGGTCCCTTTAAGTGCATGTCTCTGCAAGGCTCCAGCACTAGCCCTCGGAAGCTACTGGTGACCTAAAGCCTGCCTGAAGTGGTTCCGGGTGGCCTTTTATGTGAGAGAGCCTCCTAGGAGTCTGGACGCTCTCTTATGCAAAAGCACATGGCTTTTCCGATGCGCTTTTGCAGTGTGGACGCTCTCTCGCACAAGAAGCTTTTGCGGAAGATCTCTTCCGGAAAAAGCTTCTTGCGCAAGAAGCCTGTAATCTAGACATAGCCTCAGGGATGGTTTCATTTGCTTTTGGAGGCCGTCTATAAACTCAGAGATGCCCTGGCTGCAGCCAGCAGCTGCCTGGGGGAGAGTTGGATGGTGGGATCCCCACAGTCTCTGCCAAAGGCGTATCTGAAGGTTTGGAGGGGCCTTAGGCTGCCCAGGGCTTGTTTACATGGTGCTGCAGGCCAGACCCTGGGGAGAGGGGGTTCTGATTGCCCCATGAAAATGCTGCTGGCATGACCAAGAGTGCACATTAATGCAGCTCTCTGACTCAGCCTGAGCTGGGTTCCTGTGGGGCATGGCAAAAGAGGCCCAGGGGGCAGCTGGAGCACACAGTGGAACCGTTCACACCCCACAGTCCAGATCATAGCGCCATGTGGACAAGCCCTCAGTGAAGCTGCCATAGCCTCCTCACCAGCAGCACCAGCTAGTCTAGGTGGTCCTGTCCCTCGCTCCAGGTGCCTGTCAGACTAGCCCAAATTCCCCAAGAGCACGTGTCCGCCCCAAGAGACCTTCCCATGAGCTGTGCAGGGTTCCGCTGCTAGGCGGGGATTTGACGGGCTTCCCTGCTCCTCCCCTCCAGGCTCCCTCCTGTTTCACATGGACTCTGTGATCCAAGTGGTGGAAGTGCTGGAATCTCAGCATCTGGACGGACACCTCAACCTGAGCGTGACAGAGCTGGCCCGGGGCTTGGGCTGCTGTAACAGCGAGTTCGACCGGCTCCTGCTGGGGGAGGCGCCCACTGAGCCCCCAGACCTGCCCTTCCTGAGCCAGGAGCAGAGGTCCTTCTTCAAGCACCTCCTGAGGCACGAAGTCCAGGCCTCCTTGGTGGAGCAGGGGGTGGTGCTGCTCCCTGATGGCACCACGGTGGCTGTGAGCCCCTTGCTGGCTGGGATCGAAGCAGGGCTGAAGGGGAGGCGGGAGATGCCACTGCCCCTTGAGGCTGTGGAGCCATCACTAGTTACGACTGAGCCCTCAAACCAGACCCGTCCAGGGCTGCCCCTGACTATAGATGCCCTCTATGCAGTGACCATCACTAAGGCCCTGGGCATGGCCTTTTTGCTGGCCCAGGCCAATGAGAGCCAGGTGCCCATGGGGCCAAATGGCTGCTGGGACAGTGTGTACGAGCCACAAAACTTCACCCTGCTGGACCACCCCTCACCCCTCACTGATGCCTTCATCAATGGGGCGCTGGACGGTGTGATCCTGGGGACACACCTGGCAGGGCAAGGCATGGCCAGGGTCCCCCTGGGCCCCCTGCTGAGAGAGTACTACTCTGGGGGCGGCCTGGCCGGGGAGGGCCAGGTCAGGAGCAACTTCAGGCGCCAGAACTTTGTGCAGCTCACTGAGGCTGGGCAACTGGAGGAACAGGTGTTGCGCTCCCTTCAGCTGCTCCGGGCGCTGGGCCAGACCGAGCCCCTGCTCAGTTGGGCTGGGGACGAAGAGCTGCAAGCCACTGCGAGCTGGGCAGTGCAGAAGTTCACAGAGGCCTACCTGGGTAGGTGCTTATTTTTCTCCCCTCATTAGCCAGGGCCTTGCTACACTAATGGGGCTAAATGGTGGCAGAGATGAGCCTGAAGCAAATACCACCCCCTGGCCCACGTGGCACTTTGAGCCCCACCTGCTGAATCCCAGCTCCCAGGCTGTGGGGAGTTCCCCATCAGATCCAGATTCTGGGGCAGGGATGGGGCTCACCTCTGGTTCTGTTCATTGCAGAGAGATGGTTCAGCTCTAGGGCTTGGCTCTGGTTCTGTCTGTTGCAGGGAGATGGTTCAGCTCTAGGGCTCGGCTCCGGTTCTGTCTGTTTCAGGAAGATGATTCAGCTCTGGGGCTCGGCTCCAGTTCTGTCTGTTTCAGGGAGATGGTTCAGCTCTGAGGCTTGGCTCTGGTTCTGTCCATTGTGGGGAAATGGTTTGGTTCTAGGGCTCAGCTCTGGTCCTGTTGGTTGCGGGGAGATGGTTTGGCTCTAGGGCTCGGCTGCAGTTCTGTCCATTGTGGGGAGATGATTCAGCTCTGGAGCTCAGCTCCGGTTCTGTCCATTGTGGGGAGATGGTTCAGCTCCAGGGCTCGGCTCCGGTTCTGTCCGTTGCGGGGAGATGGTTCAGCTCTGGAGCTCAGCTCGGTTCTGTCCATTGCAGGGCGATGATTCAGCTCTGGAGCTCAGCTCCAGTTCTGTCCTTTGCAGGGAGATGGTTCTGCTCTAAGGCTTCCCACATATGCACGCGGCGGAGGGGTATTGAACCAGCATCCGTGCAAACCAGCCCAAGCAGCTAACAACTGTGTTCTTGGCTTGGATCATCCCCCACAGGGCCAGTGGCTCCCAGGTTCTCAGCAAGCCTCAGGTGGGCTCACCTGGGTCTGGCTGGGCACCATGGTGCTGCCGTTGCCAGGTGGGGCACACGTGCCTGACAGCTGTGTGGGGCTGGCTGTGGCACTTAAGCACTCCTCCCTGTGCAAGGCGACTGGCATGCTGGGGCAGGAATTTCTGGTGAACTTTTTCAATGGATTTCATCCTGAGGGGGAGGGATTGTTTCTTTAATTCTGTAAATCTTCAAAGGGAAATTCCGCTTGTATGCAATTTTCCAATCAAATGGTTAGAACCAGAGCCCTTTGGGGGTGACTTTCCCCCTTGTGTGCTTGTCCAGAGGGGGAAGGGAAACCCTCCAATAAATATTTGTGTCAAAGCATTTGGTTGAAAACTAGTGAAGGAAAAAGCTCCAAAGGGCTGGAAGGGACTGAAGGTTTCTCATTTAGGTTGGCATTTGTTCCATGCAGCCCTGCTAGGCCTGCCCTCCCAGCAGCATGTTCCCCACAATATCCTGAGGAAGTCGGGGGCAACATTACACAACTGCATTATGGGGAAACTGAGGCACTTGTAGGGAACTGTGGTCAGACCCAGAGCTCCCAGCCCAACCTGAAGAGGACTCAGCCATTCCCCTCACTCTGGCACAGACTGCATTGTCAGGCCATGTGCTGGCAGCATGAGGCACTAGATGTGGGGGGTCTGTGTCTCACCCTGCTGTGTGCATTTGCCTCCAGAATGCCCGGCCATCATCCCCCGCTGCATGTGGGGGGCCAGGCCCTACAGAGGGAACCCCACACAGCTCAAGCTGCCCCTGAGCTTCGTGTACATCCACCACACCAGCTCCCCCAGCCAGCCCTGCCGAACCTTCCCTGAGTGTGCTGCTGACATGAGGGCCATGCAGCGCTTCCACCAGGAAGACCGCGGATGGGATGACATTGGCTACAGGTGAGCAGGAGGCCTGGCCTTCCCAGAATGCACTGGTCTCAGCTAGTGCCCATCAAATGATTTAGGACTGAGAAAGCCTGGGGGGAGGGGCCTTGTGTCCCTGATGCCCAGTGTGCACTGTCTGCTGTGTCCTGGCTCTGCTGCAGGCTCCCGGCCAGTACTGCAGTAGATCCTGGGCTAGCTCAGAGTCTGGGCTACAATGCACACTGTGATCATGGGGTCTCAGCCAGAGAAGAGCAGGCTCTGAGTCCTTGATATAAAGGCAACTCTCCTTTGCCTGCTACAGGAATAGAGGCTATGACACATAGATGAGCCATTTTCATTCCACCCTCGCAAGGCCAGTAGGTGCCAAACCTCCCCATCTCACTGCTCCCTTCCTATCCCACCCCTGGTTCTGAGAATTCTTTCCTCTAGTCTGGATGCCTAGCCCCACCTAGGAGCCACCCGCTGCTTCATAAAGGCCACTAGCCTCCTATGGCACAAACACAGCCCCCACCTGAGAGTTCAGAACACACCCTGAGGCAGGACTCTGACCAGTGGCTGCCCCCACTGTGATATACAGTCTTCATGCTTCGACAGGACTAGCTTATCCAAGCTGAGGAAGAAGAGGAACCAAATTGATGGGGAGGGAATATTTGGGCAGAAAAAAATGTGAATGAAAATTGGGAGTTCTTTAAGAAGTATTTATTAGGTGGCCAAAACACCATGACAGAGGACAACTGTGGCTAAAAGCCCAACCTAGCAACACTTACAAATAAAAAAGCAACATATAACAAACAAAAACAGAAATAGATGCCAGAAATAAATAGTGATGCAGATGAGGCAGAAGCATTAAATAAGTATTTCTGTGTTGTGTTTGGAAAGACCCAGGATGCTACATGATTAGCAGGGTGGGAAAGAATACTGAGGCCAGAGCACCCAGAGAGGGCAAGCTAGTTTGCTTGGTTCCATTCACAGAAAATGCATTTTAATACAACTGCACACAAAGTACTAAGGTGTAATCCAGCAGGTTTCTGGGGGCACTTGCTGAGAGGGTCAAATCAGGGTGAATTGCTTAGAGACAGGGCTACTTACAGCCCAAGTCTGGAGGTCCTCCATTACAAGGCACCAAACCAGTCACAAAGAGCACTTTTGTTCACACTGGCAAGCAAGAAGTCATACAAGCAATCCCCTCAGACACTCCAGCATCTCTGGGCCACAACCAGTACCACTCCCTATACAGGGGAGAGGTTATGAAAAATGAATCTCATCAAAGCAAAGGAGATTCTTCTGATCCCAAAGGCCCAGCTACATTCCCAGGTCAATTCATGACAGAGGCTATGTCTACACTACACTGATGTATCCGAAAAAGGTATACAAATTATGCCCCACAATTTGTGTACCTTTTTCCAATAGTTTTTTTGGAAGAGGCTTGTCTGAAATTTGGCCCAGTGTAGACGGGCCAAATTTTGGAAAAGCCTCCTTTTTCAGTAGAGACCTTCTTCCTCATGGAAGGAGGAAGACAGGGCTTCCGAAAGAGCGCATCTGCTCTTCCACAAAAGAAAGCAGAAGAGCAAACACTTTCCCTGGATGCGGCAGTTTTTCCGGGATACTGTATCCCAGAAAAACCCCGTAGTGTAGACATAGCCTCAGATTTTACCCAAGGGAGCATGCTGTGTCAGTCCTTTGGGATCTAAAATCTAAAGGGTTATTAAGAAAAAGAAAGAAAGAAATGGTGAGAGTTAAAGGAACTAAAGTTCGTGCTGCAGGCTTAGAAATGGAATGATTCACTATCTTAGATTAAGTCTCTGGACTACATCCTCCGTTAGGATGGGTTATCAGTCCTTTCAAGCTTCAGTTCAACCCAGGGAAGCTGGGTTGAAGACAAAATGGAGGAACCCCCAGGGCGCTTTCCCATGTGGAGGGGCTCCCAATTGGTCTCACAGTGTAAAAGTCTGTCTTAGGATGGTGTTTGTCACATGAGAAAGTCATCTGTCCATGTGTGACCCAGTCCTCTTTAGGCAGCTGCCAAGGCACCCATGCTGCTCTGAATGGTCACAGAAAAGCTCACCCGGTATGGATTGGCACCACCCAAGGTGCTTTGTCAGTTAACTACTGCTAGTCACTTGCTAACAGTCTTCTCGCAAGTGTAACAGGAGGCTGGCCTGTGTAACAGGAGGCTGGCCATGCCTCCTGGCGATATCTCCCAGAAGCAAATATTTGAAATACAAGTCCACAGGTCCACTCATAACTCCAAATACAAACAGGATACACCCATACGAATAGTATAGACAGGAACAGCAAATCATCAGCTTTTCACAGACATCTTACTTGGCCTAGTATGTACAACACTGGGTGCAAACATATAATAGTGGTTGCAATGATGATTGTGCATTAATATTACAATCCAATGATGTTACACAAAATCACACCTCCAGAGGAGGGCATGTATCCTGGAAAGCAGGGGCCAAAAAGCATTTTGGAGTCAGAGGGGATAAACAGCTTAGCATGATCTCCCCAGTGGAATGTTGTGGCACAAAAAGGGTGAATGTGACCACTAGATGTGTAAACAGGAGCCATGAGCAGGTTCAGCGGGTGATTTGCCCTCTGTCTACCAACACTGGCATACAACACCTCCTCCAGGCGTCCATGGTTTTAAAAGGATGTGGGAAAATTGGGGAGGTGCAGGAAAGTGCCACAGAAATGACGTGTGGGCTGAAGAAGGTGGCTGGCAGCAAGACACCTGAAGAGTTAATTGCAGAGAAGATCGAGTGGTGACTCACTGACAGTGTAAAAGGACCTGCCCAGGCAGACAGCACGGGGGACTGTCAGGCTCTAGCAGAGAATGGCACAAGACCCAGTGGCTGGAAGCTACAGCCAGACAAACGCAAACTAGAAATGAGGCACACATGTTTCCTAGGGAGGGAGATGAACGACTGGGAAACAAGCTTCCAGGGGAGTGGTGAATTCTCCAGCTCTCGATGGGTCCAAAGCCAGGCCGGGGACCTGGCTGGGAGGCGCTTTAGCCAAACACAAGTTACTAGACTGGGGTATGTACTGAAATTCTCTGGCCTGGCTTATACAGAATGGTCCCCTGCGGCCTCTGCTATGAATTGTGATGCCCCAAGGGCAAGGACATGCCCAGTACAGAGCTCTGACCCCAGAGACTGCCAAGCTCATGAGGACAGCCAGACCTGCTTGGGTCTCATGGGCACCACCCCAAAGAGCTGGGCTGGCGCAGGTGCTGAGAGAGCCCTGCTGAAGGGAGTGAAGTAGGTGACACACAGAGCAGCAGGCCAGTGCCACCCCAAAAGGACCAGGAGTGGGCACAGTGGTAAAATGAATCAGTGCAAACCTGTAGAGGCCTGGCTGCAAATTAAAGCTGCTTTCCTCCCACACTGTGGGCACCCAGGAGGACATAGGGAACCCCATCCATCTTCCCGGGTTTGGGCTGGCACCCCCCTTTGGCAACCAACCCATGACTCTCAACTGGGCTGAAAGCCCAGATCCAAACTGCAAGGGAAACAGGATCTGTCTCTCTTCAGATTCCTCTCTGCTTTTGCTCTGCTGCAGCTTCGTGGTCGGATCAGACGGGTACATGTACCAGGGCCGGGGTTGGCACTGGGTTGGCGCTCACACCCGGGGCTACAACAGTAAAGGCTATGGCGTGAGTTTCATTGGGGACTATATGGACACTCTGCCAGAAGCCTTTGCCCTCTCGCTGGTGCGTAATAACTTCCTGCAGTGTGCGGTGAAGGGTTCCAAGATCCAGGCCAACTACACAGTTCACGGGCACCGGCAGATGGGGCGCACTGCATGCCCAGGGAACAGACTCTACTGGGAAATCCAAACATGGCATGGCTTCAAGGTGAGACCCTTCCCGCAGGCTCTGCAGCACTCCTCTTCCCCTAGGGGCACTCTGCCAATGGGGCTGTTGGAACGGGAAAAGTGTGGGCCACCAAGCCAGTGTGCTTGTGCTCCCTCCACCCTAGCTGTTAGACCTTCCATCAGGGATTTCCCCCAGATGTCAGGGGAGTCCAGCCCCCAAAGTCACGAGACTGGCTTAGACAGTACGAGATGTCTCCTGCTGATCAGCTGGTTCTGGCTCTTCCCCTGAGCTGTTCGGGGCCACGGTTTCCAGCCTTCCTTCCCAGACCCCAGACCAGGAGCTTCTTTTTCTTTGTAATTGGCAGCCGAGATTCACCCAATGCTGCCTGAGGCTGGGGACAATGGATGGGGTGATCTGGCTGTGTTGGGCAGTTCCGGGGGAGTTGGCTTTCCTGGCCATGGTTGTGCCCTGGCTAGGCTCTCTGAAGCTCACTGTGCTGGGGTGGGGAAGACTAGAGGGAAATGGGTGCTTCCTGGACATTCTAGGATCAATCCCCCTGTTTTCTCTCTTGGCTTTCGCAGTGAGAGCTCCCAGCCATGGGCTGTGACCCAGTTCAAGACACGTCTCACCAGGCCCCAGGACCAGACCCTCAGACTCCCCTATTGCAGTATGCTATTCCGCTTCTGTACCGAAAATCCCCCTCCAATAAAGCTGGGCAAAGAAATGTGCTTCAGCGTCACTCAGTCTGGCTCCCCTTTGAGACACCCAACACATCAGATACCCGAAAAGGTAACACAGAGAAACCTGTCGGGGAACATTTTAACTTGCCCAGAGTTTAACTTTAACTCTCAAAGTTTCCATACTATTACAAGCCAATTTCAAAAACCAGCTTGAAAGGGAAGCTGCAGAGCTTAATTTCATTTACAAGTTTGATCCTACAGTAGAGTTTTGGACAAAGACCGTAACTGGATTACCCACTACATTCCTCAACCTAATGACATAAAAGGCTAAACACCAGGTACTTAAGAGCACTTAGAACCCTCTCTATCAGCTTCATTTATCATGGAAATTCTAAGTGACTATTCTTTTCCCATTTTTTCTCCTTTCCTTTCCCTCTCCTCCCCACTCCTTCTCTCTGGCTATGTCTAGACTGTAGGCTGGAAGAAGCTTTTCCGGAAAAGATCTTCTGGAAAAGCTTATTTCAAAAGAGAGCATCTACACAGCAAAAGCACAATGAAAAATTATGTGCTTTTTCGAAAGATTCATGGGACACTATCTCACATTTAAGTTCTGATTGTTGTGGATGGAGTGGCCATCAGGGCACCTGTGCTTTTGGAGGTCTCTTCTTTCGAGAAAAACCCCAACCCTCTTTCCCATCCACACACGCCTTTTTCCAAAAGAGCTCTTTTGGGAAAAGGCTCCTTCCTCGTAGAAAGAGGCTTACCACTGTCGGAAAAACCCCTGTGTTCTTTCAACTTTCTTTCAAAAGAACTCAAGTGCAGTGTGGACGTAAGTGTAGTTTTCCAGAAAAACAGCCGTTTTTTTCTGCTATTTATTTGGAACTTGGACCCCTTAAACTCCATTCATATCAAGAAGTGGGTTGTACCCACAAAAGCTCATGATACCATCTACTTTTTTGTTAGTCTCTAAGGTGCTGCAGGACTATTAGTTGTTTTTCAAGTTTTTTTCTATAACAGACTAACACAGTTATCCCTCTGAAACTCCAGCTCAATTTATTACTCAAATCTTACCCAAAAAGCACACCGTGCCCATTCTTAAAGAAAGAAAGAAAGAAAGAAAGAAAGAAAGAAAGAAGAAAGAAAGAAAGAAAGAAAGAAAATTAAAATTGTTAAAGGAATCAAATACATACACCAGTTGCAAAAGCTCTTGGTGCAGGTAGTTTGTCACACGAGCATGTCACCTGTCCATGCATGACTGAGCTCTTTACAGGTGGATGCCATTGCTCCTTTGCTGGTCTGAATGTTCACAGCAAAGCTCATCAGATGTGGATTGGCAAGGCCCATTGTCAGTCAATACTGCTATTCACTTGAGTAGTAGCCCTTTCACAATAGGCTGGCCCAGCCTCCTGCTGATGTCTCCCAAAAGTGCACATTTGAAATACAAGTACACAGCCAACCCTCATAACTTCAGATACAAAGGTGACGTATGTACTATTCATGCCTATGAATAGTATAAACAGAATCAGCAAATCAAAGCTTTTCATAGACATCTCACTTGTCCCACTTTGTACAAGATTTGGTGCAAACATTTAACAGTTGTTGCATGGTCACAGTTTAATCTGATAATATCATACCCCCTTCCCACCATCCCTACTTGTGACTGAGGTAAGGAAACTGAGGAACAGAGCAGGGCTGTGACTTGCCTCTGCTCATCCAGCAGGCAGGGGCGGAGTAAAGCAAGAACTGAACTCAGGGGTCCTGGCTCAGACTCTTGTCTCCAGCCCTTCCAGATTGCAATCCCTCAGACAGATGGCCTCTGGGTCACTGAGGTGAAGGCTCAGCAGGAACCAGGAAACTGACAATCTGAGGCCAAGTCACCGGCTGGGCTGGCATCTCCTATTGGGATCGTTCAGTGCTCATTTCCTCGACTTCTGTGTAAATGCATTTCCAGTGTTGGTGGTGCTGTGGCCCCAGAACAGCGAGGTTGGGGAGGAGACACAGCACAAATTGAAAAAGAGGGAGACCTTTCCCTGGTAAGGAGCTGTGGGCATGCAACATGTGTGCATCAGAGCACATTTTTTCAGTGTGCAGCGTGTGTGCAGGTGTGTATGTGTGTGTGTGTGCATGCGCATGTGTGTGTACATGTGTGCAGGGCTGGCCTTACCATGAGGCGAACTGAGGTGGCCACCTCACGTGCCAGACTGTGGGTGGGGCACCACTAGGACCCAGAGTGTAGAAAAATGTGTCTGCTGCTGGCCTAAGTGAGGGGCATGGGGGAGTCATTTGAGCTCCCTGCCTCAGGTGCCAAAATGTTGAGGGCCGGCCCTGCAGGTGTACAGGTTACCCAGAGCTGTGAGGCGCTGCGTTACCACTCTGCCTCAGCAAGGGTGAGCTCTGCAGGTGCTAAACTGTGGGCCCTTCCAGCCTATTAGCCTTGCCAGCAAACTCTCCAGGCCTTTGCTAGTCCAAGCCTTGCCGTGCAGGTACGAGTTGCTGAGCCCCAGCTCACACGTGCCCCTGCAGGGTGCAGTGTCTCCCACTGTGGCACTCCCAGTGGTTCCAGAGAGCTCAGGCCAGCCAGTCACCTTCCCTGGAGGCTCACACTTCACTTTAATGCACAACACAGAGGGGCTTTGTTATACAACAGGACCGAGCGAGCTCATCACCAAAGAACAGAGGGTTCAGAGATTCCACATCAGAATGAAAGTGATGGGAACAGTTACAAACCAAACATGCTGTCTAGTGCCTAAAACTGCAGCAGCTTATACTCTGCCTAAGCAACTTTCTCACCTTGAGTCAGTTCCCAGTGACCCTCCTTGACTGAAGGATCCCCCATCCCAGATTTCAAGAGCTCTGGTCTCTCCTGGCTCCTGGGTGTCAGATGCCCAACTTTTTTTTTTTCCTGCTTTTGTTTCACAAAATCTGTTGTTTCTGTTTCAAAAGTCAGGAAGGCTTCCCGGATGCAGCCTCCGCCCTCCTCATGACTGATAAGTGCTCATCTCCCCAACTGGCTTGGGTGATGCCTTTTTTACCTTTTATGTAAATGTGTTTCCATTTTTCTGGCCTCACCTTGCTCTGTCTACATTGGACCCAAGCCAGGAAGTAAAGCACCATTCCTTTGGTTAAGACAGGTGGGCTGCTTGCCAAACACATTTTCCAAACATGTTTTCAGCACCATCTGTATTTCTTTGTACACTGATCATACACTGTGATGGGTTCAATCACAGAGAACCCATTGAGATTGTCACTTGGTGTGCTGAAATACCACTGAGCCTGCCTACCTGCCCTCTGGGGCACCTCACCACCCTGTGCTGCTGAGCCAGACCTCTGGTCTTCTCCAATGGCACAGAGATGGGCTCACAGCAGAGTATTACAGTCACTGAGATCTGCTCAGCTGTGGGAAGGCTCAGTCAAAGGTACTTGGGTGTATGTGTGTGTGTGTGCATGCGCATGTGTGTGCACATGTGTGCAGGGCTGGCCTTACCATGAGGCGAACTGAGGTGGCCACCTCACGTGCCAGACTGTGTGTGTGTGTGGGGGGTGTTGCAGGAGATGTAGGGAGGAGAGGTTTTGATTTATTAGGAACTGGGAAGCCTACACAGCAGAGGTGGGGAACCTACAGCCCTGGTGTCTGGATCCAGCCCCTAGCTTGCCTGGATCTGTCCTGTAAGGCTCAGGGCTCTGCTCCAGCTCTGTGCCCCTGCCCCTGCCCCCCAATGATCCACCCTGCAAGGGGGGGAGTCTTGAGTCTCGCAGGCCAGAGTCAGGCAAGCTGGGGCCAGATCCAGCCCACGCACTGCTGCACCCTCTCCCCCTTCCCCATCTGGGGAAGCGGCAGTGCAGCAAAGTGTTGCTAGAGGCTTCCCCCCCACCACTCTGACTGGCCTTAATCTCAACCAACAGGAGAAGCAGGGGGCTGTGCCTGGGAGTGGTGGGGGACATGGAGCCATGTGTGTCCCTGGGGAATGATGCCCCGTTGTCCAGACCCTGTACCCCCTCCTGCCCAGACCTCTCACCTCCAGCCCACTCCTGCACCCCACCACCCAGCCCTCCCACCCCAGCCCACTCCTGTGCTGTCCTCCTGTCAAGACCCCTCACCCCCACTTCACTGCTGCACCCCGCTTCACCCCTATACCCTATCTCCCCTACTCACAATCCCCATCAAGTTCCTGCACTCCCTTCCTGCCCAGACTCCGCACCCCCTCCTGCACCCTCCCTCCTGCCCAGACCCAAACACCAAGTCTGTCTCCCAGCAGTCCCCTCACACACACTGAACCCCTCATTTTTGGTCCCACCCCAGAGCTAGGGGGCCCACAAAAATCTTCTAGCCCAGGTGCTCCTAGGCTCTGGTATGTGAGGGAACTGTGGGGAGTGTCTTTCTGCTTATCAGTGGGGGAATATGGGGTTTCTCACTTTCATGAGGCTCTGACTGATTTTCCTGTGGGTCAGTGGCCCCTGACCCAATAAAGGTTCCACACCTCTGCTATACAGGAAGGATGGGCTTCCCCTAAACCAAAATGGAACCAGATTGCTGGCACTTAAAATTAAAAAGGTCGTAGAGCAGTTTTTAAATTAAGGGCTGAGGGAAAGCCGACAGGTGCAGAGGAGCACATAGATCAGACCAAGACATCCCTTAGTGGAGAATCTAATTAATAGAAATTCTCTATGTCCTAGTAAAGAAGAGAGGATGGAAGATGATAACATATGGTTAAGAACTGAAGAGAAACAGTCAAATGAAAAAGAATGCCATTCAACACATCATGTAATGGCAGACAGCTAAACAGTGACAAGTTTTTAAAGTGCTTGTATACAAACATTAGAAGTCTAAATAATAAGGTGGGTGAACTAGAGTGCCTTGTATTGAATGAGGGTATTAATATAATAGACATCACAGAAACTTGGTGGAATGAGGACTAAGGATGTTAAATATTGGTCAATTGAATAGTCGATTAACCTCATGAATTCTTATCGGTTAGTCAACTAGTCTATAGTCCCCAGCTGTGGGGCTGGCAGCCAGTGCGCTCCAGCCCCACTCCCAGGGAGCCCTTTGCCACCCCACGCTGCTGCCTCTGTATCACGGGGTGCCAGGCTGGAGCTGGTCCGCAAGGTAAGCCAGTTTAAAAACTCGTGATACAGAGGCAGCAGCACCTGTCCAGTGCGGGGGGCCGGGCTGAGCTCCCAGACCTGGCACAAGCAGGAACTGATCTGGGCTGCCTGCCCACCCAGCTCCTAATACCCTTTAAATTCAGAGCCGCAGCAGGGGTAGGTCCCAAACCCAGCGCAAGTCGGGACTGATCTGGGCTGCTGGCTAGCCTGCTAAAAAATGTACTGGCAAGGAGCAGGGGGCAAATGCATGTAGTCTATACCATTAACCTATAAGCTTTTGCTTATCAGTTAATTGGTTAGTCGACTATACTATTACATCCCTAATGCGGACGATCAATGGGACACAGTAATACCAGAGTAGAGGGAGTCCTCACTATATGTCCAAGATACGTTTCAAGAACCTTGGACGTATAGCAAAATGACGTAAAGCAGGGATATTTTTTCCAGCAGATGATTTCCGTTCGTGCAAATTGGTCTTTTTTTTGGCGCAACATAGGAATTTGGAATGGGAGGACTTGTAAGACAACAGTTCCTACAAGCGTCAATGACAATAGTGTGGAAGCGACATATACTTGGGCGACGTATAGCGACGTCCTGTACAAAATATATCGGAAGGACAAACCAGGTAGTGCTGGTAGAAGAGTGGTTCTGGAGGCCAAATTTAGGCTGCTAGGAAAGAGATTGAAATCCAGCACCTCTGTGATAGCGTTTTCTGAAATGCTTCCAGTTCCACGCACAGGGCCAGGTAGGCAGGCAGCACTTCAGAGTCTCCATTCGTGGATGAGATGATGGTGTAGAGAGGAGAGGGTTAGATTTATTAGGAACAGGGAAACTTTAGAGAAAGGCGGAGCCTATACAGGAAGGATGGGCTCCACCTAAACCAAAATGGAACCAGACTGCTGGCACTAAACATTAAAAAGGTTGTAGACCAGTTTTTAAACTAAGGGCTGGGGGAAAGCCGACAGGTGCGGAGGAGCACATGGATCGGACAGAGACATCTCTTAGGGGAGGTTCTATTAATAGAGATTCTCTGTGTTCTAATCAGGAGGACAGGATGGAAGTATGGGTCAGATCAGATGAGAGACAATCAAATGAAAAAGAGTCTAACACATCAGGAAATGGCAGACAGATAAATAGTGACAAATTTTTAAAGTGCTTATACAAAACGCCAGAAGTCTCAATAATAAGATGGGTGAACTAGAGTGCCTCATTTTAAAGGAGGCTATTGATATAATAGGCATCACGGAAACTTGGTGGAATGAGGACAATCAATGGGACACAGTCCTACCAGGGTACAAAATATATCGGAAGGACAGAAAGGGTCATGCTGGTGGGGGAGTGGCACTATATGTGAAAGAAAATGTAGAATCAAATGAAGTAAAAATCTTAAATGACCCTAAATGTTCCATAGAATCTCTAGATAGTAATTCCATGCTCCAATAATAAGAATATAGCAGTCAGGATATATTATCGACTACCTGATCAGGACAGTGATAGTGGCTGTGAAATGCTAAGGGAGATTAGAGAGGCTATTACAAATAAAAAAAACCCTCAATAATAATGGAGGATTTCAACTATCCCCATATTGACTTGGGTACATGTCCTCAGGATGGGATGCAAAGATAAAATTTCTTCATACCTTAAATGACTGCTTCTTGGGAGCAGCTGGTTCTGGAACCCACAAGGGGAGAGGCTATTCTTGATTTAGTCCTAAGTGGAGTGCAGGATCTGGTCCAAGAGGTAAATATAATTGAACTGCTTGAAACTAGTGTCCATAATGTAATAAAATTTAACAACCTTGTGGTGGGAAAAATACCTCAGCAACCCAACAATGTAGCTTTTAATTTCAGAAAGGAGAACATAAGAACATAGAACGACCATACTGGGTCAGACCAAAGGTCCATCTAGCCCAGTATCCAGTCTGCCAACAGTGACCAATACCAGATGCCCCAGAGGGAGGGATCACAACAGGTAATACTCACATGATCCCTCCCCTGTCTCCCACTTCCAGAGAAACAGAGGCTAGGGATATCATTCCTACCCATCCTGGCTAATAGACATTGATGGACCTAACCTCTATCTAGCTCTTTTTTGAACCCTGTTAAAGTTCTAGCCTTCACCACATCCTCTGGCAAGGAGTTCCACAGGTTGACTGTGCACTAAGTGAAGAAAAACTTCCTTTTGTTTGTTTTAAACCTGCTGCCTTTTAATTTCATTTGGTGATCCCTAGGTCACAAAAATGAGGAGGTTAGTTAAACAGAAATTAAAAGGTACAGTGATAAAAGTAAAATCTCTGCAAGCTGCATGGAAACTTTTCAAAGACACCATAATAAAGGCCCAACTTAAATGTATATCTCAAATTAAAAAACAAAGTAAGAGAACTAAAAAAGAGCCACCATAGTTTAACAACCATGTAAAAGAAGCAGTGAAAGATAAAAAGGCATCTTTTAAAAAGTGGAAGTCAAATCCTAGTGAGGAAAATAGAAAGGAGCATAAACTTTGTCAAATTAAGTGTAAAATTATAATAAGAAAAGCCAAAAAGGAATTTGAAGAACAGCTAGCCAAAAACTCACAAAGTAATAGCAAAATGTTCTTAAGTACAACAGACGCAGGAAGCCTGCTAAGCAACCAGTGCGGCCGTTGGACAATCAAGATGCTAAAGGAGCACTCAAAGATGATAAAGTCATTGCGGAGAAGCTAGATGAATTTGTTGCTTCAGTCTTCACAGCTGAGGGTATTGGGGAGATTCCCAAACCTGAGCCATTCTTTTTAGGTGACAAATCTGAGGAATTGTCCCAGACTGAGTTGTCATTAGAGGAGGTTTTGGAACAAATTGATAAACTTAACAGTAACAAGTCATCAGGACCAGATGGCATTCATCCAAGAGTTCTGAAAGAACTCAAATGGGAAATTGCAGAACTATTAACTGTGGTTTGTAACCTATCCTTTAAATCAGCTTCTGTACCCTAATGACTGGAAGACAGCTAATGTGATGCCAATATTTTAAAAAGGCTCCAGAGGTGACCCTGGCAATTACAGATCGGTAAGTCTAACGTCAGTACTGGGCAAATTAGTTGAAACTATAGTAAAGAATAAAATTGTCAGACACATAGGCTGCGTCTAGACTGGAATGATTTTCTGCAAATGCTTTTAATGGAAAAGTTTTTCCGTTAAAAGCATTTGAGGAAAAGAGCGTCTAGATTGGCACGGATGCTTTGCAAAAGCACTTTTATGAAAAGCATCCGTGCTAATCTAGATGGGTTTTATGCAAGAAAGCCCCGATCGCCATTTTCGCCATCGGGCTTTTTTAAAAAATAGTCTCCCTGTCTACACTGGGGGAGCATCATAGTATTTGCTCAAGAACACTGACAATCTTACATTAGATTGTCAGTGTTCTTGCGTAAATTCAAGAGGCCAGTGTAGACAGCTGGCAAGTTTTTCCGCAAAAGCAGCCGCTTTTGCGGAAAAACTTTCCAGTCTAGATGCAGCCATAGATTAACATAATTTGTTGTGGGAAAGTCCACATGATTTCTGTAAAGGGAAATCATGCTTTACTAATCTACTAGAGTTCTTTGAGGGGTCAACAAACATGTGGACAAGGGGGATCCAGTGGATATAGTATACTTAGATTTCCAGAAAGCCTATGACAAGGTCTCTCATCAAAGGCTCTTAAGTAAAGTAAGTTGTCATGGGATAAAAGGGAAGGTCCTTTCATGGATTGATAACTGGTTAAAAGACAGGAAACATATTGTAGGAATAAATGGTCAGTTTTCAGAGAGGAAAGAGGTAATTAGTGGGTTCCCCCAAGAGTCTGTCCTGGGACTAATCTTATTCAACTTATTTATCAATGATCTAGAGAAAGGGGTAAACAGTGAGGTGGCAAAATTTGCAGATGATACTAAACTGCTCAAGATAGTTAAGACCAAAGCAGACTGTGAAGAACTTCAAAAAGATCTCACCAAACTAAGTGATTGGGCAACAACATGACAAATGAAATTGAATGTTGATAAATGTAAGGTGATGCACATTTGAAAAAATAATCCCAACTATACATACAATATGATGGGGACTAATTTAGCTACAACTACTCAAGAGAGAGATCTTGGAGTCATTGTGGATAGTTCTCTGAAAACATACACTCAATGTGCAGCGGCAGTCAAAATAGCAAATAGAATGGGATAGCGAATTAAAAAAGGGATAGAGAATAAGACACAGAATATCTTATTACCTCTATATAAAACCATGGTACACCCACATCTTGAATACTGTATACAGATGTGGTCGCCTCATCTCAAAAAAGATATATTGGCATTGGAAAAGGTTCAGAAAAGAGCAACAAAAATTATTAGGGGTCTGAAACGGGTCCCATATGAGGATTAAAGTGACTGGGACTTTTCAACTTAAAAAAGAGAAGACGAAGGGGGGATATTATAAAGGTCTATAAAATCATGACTGGTGTGGAAAAAGTGAAGAAGGAAAAGTTATTTACTTATTCCCACAATATAAGAAATAGGGGGTCACCAAATGAAATTAATAGGCAGCAGGTTTAAAACAAACAAAAGGAAGTTTTTCTTCACTCATAGCACAGTCAACCTATGGAACTCTTTGCCAAAGGATGTGATGAAGACTCGGACTTTAACAGGGTTCAAAAAAGAGCTAGATAGATTCATGGAGGTTAGGTCCATCAATGGCTATTAGCCAGGAATGGTGTCCCTAGCCTGTAAATGGGTGACAGGAGCGGAATCACATGAGGATTACCTGTTGTATTCCCACCCTCTGGGGCATCGGATATGGACCACTGTCGGCAGACAGGATACTGGGCTAGATGGACCTTTGGTCTGACCCCGTATGGCCGATCTTATGTTCCTAATATCCAATCTAGACCTCTCCAACTGCAACTTGAGACCATTATTCTATTATCTGTCACCACTGAGAACAGCCTCTCTTCACCACCTTCTGGTAGTTGAAAGCTGCTATCAAATCCCCCCACATTTTTCTCTTCTGCAGACTAAATAAACCCAAATCCCTTAGCCTCTCCTTGTAAGTCACGTGCTCCAAGCCTCTGATCATTTTTGGTGCCCTTGGCTGAACTCTCTCCAATGCATCCACATCCTTTCTGTAATGGCAGCCCCAGAATTGGATGCAATGGCACCGCACCTTCATACCACATTCATATAGTGCAGAGTCCTAAGTGGGATCAAGGGGTTTGGGTAGGCCTGGGACACTGGCTAGTCTGGAGTGCCAGCTCAGACAAGTTCTCAGCAGCTGAGTTTTACTGGAAAAAGCTATCACTCTGAGCACTTTCCAGGCAGGCAAAGGTTGGAGCTCCTATCAGTTTTGGGCATGGAATGGCAAAGAGGGTGTGGGGGGCACAGGAATGGGGTCAGTGGCTAGATTAGAATTAGATAGACAGGGAGGTTGTGGGGCACCATCTGTGAAAAGCTCTGTTCTCATGAGATTTCTTCTGCCTTGGATCAGACCCCCTGTGACGTAGTGGGGGTATCTGGCTAGTTCCTATGCTGGCTCTGTGGTAACCCCCACTGGCTGACCCTAACCACGGCCCAGCGGCCCATTATGCAAAGAGGGTCTCTCAACCTGTCTGACCAGCTACCCCCCAGGGAGAGAAACAAAGGAAGGTGGAATGCTGCCCGGGCTGGGGGGCAGGGCTGGAAGAGAGGGAGTTAGTTTCTGTCTGGGATCATGGAGGAACCAGCCTAAGCCAGGGGCTGGGATTTAGGGGCCCAGTCTCCCCCATCTCAAGGGGGGCTGAGGCATCCTAGACCTGCCCTGTAACCAGATTACATCGGTGCTGTGCTGTGCTGTATCCTGGAGAAGGAATAAACTCCCTCCATTCTACGGGCTGGTGGAGTCTGTTCGTGCCATTACAGGGGTGCAGGAGTCAGGGGACCCCAACGCGTCGTCACACCCCCGCCCCCCAGAAGCCAAGGGGCCGAGGCTTTGGGTGTGGCTCATTTTGAGCTCTCTCCCGGGGTTGCCCCACATGACTGAGCACACCCAGGGTGCATATACACAGCACCATAAACTCGAAATAAGATACGCAATTTGCTGTACGCAAATTGCGTAGCTTATTTTAAGTCTATTTTGAAATAGTATCTACACAGCACCAAATTTCGAAATAAAGTGCTATTTTGAGCCATCCTTTACAATGAGGTTTATGGGGATGGTGAAATAGCACGTCCGCTATATTTCAGAATAGCAGATGCGTTCAAAAGAAGTGGGGTAGCTATTTCGGGATACCTCTGGTATCCCGAAATAACTTTGATTTGTAGACATACAACTGATGCAGCCCAGTCTCACTTCCATCAGGAGTCCATGAGCTGCCCACAGATTCCACTCTATAGCAAAGCTCAGACCTACCCAGAGGCCCAACCCTGTTTCTGCACCCCAAGAGCCACATTACCCAGACACCAGCCTTCCCCCCGCCTCCAGCAGCAGGAACCCCGCAGGTGGGCAGCTGAGCTGCTTACACTAAATCTAGGCCTGTCATGCTTCAAGGGTTCACAGCTGCTCTGTGACTGCTGCCAGTTAGGTGGCCTTCCACCTGCTGCCTAGTAGGGACTGTTCAGGTCTAGGGAGCAGGAGCTGGGACTCCTAGCAAAGCCAAGACTCAGTCACTAGCCCTCTCCACCCACTCCAGGCACAAACCCTGGCCTGGAGCCATCTTCCCCTCTTGCCCTACCCACAAAGGGCACTGACATTCTGGAAGGTTTCTGGGGGGTTGGACCTCCTGAGGTCTCTTCCAAACCTATGATTCTATGATTCTAAGCAGAATCCTGGTTCCAGGTGTTGCTACCATTCCAGGAAGTAAGTTGCCTGGGAACTCACCAGGGGGCACTGTGATACCGCTGTCCGCACGTAGCAGCTCCTGCAAAGAAAAGCTGTGGCTCCCAAATGCACCTTGAAACATCTGTTGTACAACTGAGCCCCGCTGGTGCCACCCATACCCAAGTTTCCAGGCCTTCCACTCACCAGCCATTCCAGTGGGTGCTGTGGGAAGTCTGGATATGCCAGCATCAATCGTGCCAGTGGAAATGCCCATGGACAGAATGTGGCAGCGCCAGCCATGCCCGTGGAAATGCCCATGGACAGAAGGTGGCAGCGCCAGCCGTGCCAGTGGAAATGCCCGTAGACGGGTTGTGGCAGCACCAACAGCCCTGGCACACTGGAGAGCTGATGGTTTGCAAATTCTTTCTGGTTTCCAACTCCCCGCCGATGTCTCTGGTTCTGCAGGATCTCATCTGCCTTGGTGCTTTTCTGGCTGACGGATCCCGTGCGGTGCGCTGTGTGGGTGGAGCGGCCAGTGCTGCGCTCCCCCGGAGTGTGCCCAGGCGCTCACAGAGACTTGGCCGTATTGACTCTTGAGCCTATACGTGGGTGCAGCTTGGCATAGCCCCAGCCCGGTCCACATGGGGGATGGGCCCGGGCCCCGCCAGAGCCGCGCGGCGGGGAGCCGACTTGCGGTGGAGCCGCTCAGCCACAGGCGGAGGTGAGGGCGAGATGAGTAACTGCTGCCTGATCACATGGGCCGCCACAGCACAGCGCTGCCGGGACGGACCCTCCGGAGAGCGAGCGAGCCAGGGCAGCAGGGAACCGAGGTACCGCTCCGGCAGCGCCAGCGACTGCTGCTGGGGGGCCGGAGGGGGAAGGAGGGGAGTTGGGGGGAGAAAGGAGGGGATGGGGGAGGAGGAGACATGGGCAGATGGGGAAGCAGGGGGCATGGTGACTGGGGCAGGAGTCGGTGGGGAGAGGATGGGACTGGAGGGAGGAGGGGACATAGGACGGAGCAGTGCGATGGGGCAGCAGGGGGCATGGCAGGCTGGGGGAGTGACAGGGGGCACGGGCCCTGCAGGGGAGAGAAGGAGGAGTACGGGCTGTAGGGGCTCAATGGGGAGTTCTGGAGTGGGGGTCAGAGAGAGCTATAAGCCCCTTGCCCTCAGTGCTTCTGAGGAAAAGAGGAAAGTGGCCGGCCCCCAGTCCTATCCTATCCTTCCACATGCCTGTAACATCCCTTGCCCCAGCATCTGTCAGCAGCACTCAGGGGCACTGCTCCCTGCCTGTCCCTGGAGCTCCAGGCAAGGGGATCCCCTGGATCTGACACCGGGGCCCTGTGGGCAGAGGGGCAGAACCATCTGCAGTCTGGGCTCCAGAACCCTGGCACTGGCCGGGGACCCAAATAGTGGTGCTCTGTCCCTTCCCCCACTGCTTGGTACGGCTTATGTATGGCGACAGGGGGCTGACGTCCCCTTGTGCTCAGGGGAGCCTCTCTGTGCTGTTGCCAGCCTTACTCATCCCTTGCATCCCACAGCAAAGGCCCCCAAGGACTGGCCCTTCCCCCTGCAGCCACAGGAACTTGGGGGCCTTGTATTTGCATCAGAAACAGAATGTGCAGGGCCAGGTGCTGGGGAGGAAATGGCTTTGGGGGAGGGGCAGCAGTACGACAGCCAGAAGGAGCGGAAGCGCGGCTGCCTGCACCCCATGGCAAGGGCTGTTAGCCCAGACTGGGGCGTTGCACCTCTCCCAGACTGGGAAGAGGCCGGACTGGTTTTGTGCAGAGCAGGGAGGGGCTGTGCTCCCTCCCACAGTGTGTACCTTGCCTGGGTGCAATGGGAAGACAGGAGCACCAAGCCCCTCCCCCCAACCTGTCCACAGGGAGCCCCTGAGCACTGGACTCTGACCCCAGGGAGACCCAGAACACCGAATCCCCCCCCACCCTCCCGGCACTGGTGCCACAGGAAGACCTGGAGCACCAGGTCCCTTTCGCCCATCAGCACTGAGAGACCCAAAGTACCAGCATCCTCCCAAGCACTGGACTACTTAGTCTGTCTATCATGCCCCCCATGGTCAGAGAGAGCTCAGACCAGCCTCCCTGTATCCACTGCTGTCCCCACCAGTCCCCTCCCCCACTGTGGTGCTCACAGGCTGCAGCAAGCCTAAACCCAGTGCCAGATGCCCTCCATCCAGAGCCACAGATCTCAGGTTTCCCCACAGGCTGCAATGCCAGTTCATTCCTCACAGGCTCCTGCTGCCCTTGGGGTCAAATCCACATACCACAAACAGCCCAACACCACCCAGAACTAGAGCCAGCACCCTCTTCTCCAGTACCCACACCTCAGCTGCTTGGGTATAGGTGACTAAGCATGAAAAACTGGGACACTTTTGGTTTTGGGAGGGTTATTGCTGTGTATATCAGACAAAGCCCATAACATCAGGGTCATCCTAGCTGGGCTACAGGAAAGCTCCCCTCACTTCCACTAACTGTAGGGTCCTTAAATAATGCAAAACCAGCCTGCCTGTGGACATTAGGGGGTTCACCCTTCCTGCCACTCTAGGTTGAGAACACCAGGAGAGGAAGGAATCCTCCCGCCATGAACCAGAGCATGTGGCTCAAAAGCATGCACAACCCTGGTTGCCATTGGGGCAGTACATAGCCCAGTGAAACTACAGCCACCCATCTGTCTCTTTTGTCCCTGACTTTGCTACCATGCCCTGACACTGTGCTTAGCCCGCCTGAGCTGCATGGTGAGTGTGTGAGGCACATGTGTTCCCCCAAGGGCTTAGCAGTGCAGAATGACCCCTGGCAGCCCCTCCACTCCCCCATTGTCCAGCTAGCCCTGGGAACCCACTGAGTACCTGGCCCATGCCCCCTGTCTGTGCACCAAAGGCTGGTGGGCACAGTCACAGGCACCATGGGCATATCAGAATCTCAGAGGCTCCAAATACCAGCACCACTTCCCTGCAGCCCTATCCCTTCTGCCCCATCAGATCTCTCTCTGCTGCCCCATCTCCTTCCCATGGGAGGTGATGGCTCTAGAGCACAGGCACTGTTTCTGGACCAGGTCCTGCATCACGGCCCCAGCACATCCAATGCCACATTCATGCTTGCTCTGCAGATGGAGGAGGAGACACCACACCCCGCAGCTGAGGCTCCATCTCTGCTGAAGTCCTACAAATGGCGGACGGGCCCTCAAGGCGGAGAGAGGGAGACAGAGCTGGAGACAGAGCGGCATCCTATGCCTCCTGCCAGCAGCCGCTGGGCCAGACTGCACAACTGGAAGCGTGCTCATAGCCAGCCTGAGACTGATGCTCCTGAGGTGCGCATGGCCAGGACCAGCCCAGGCACTGAGTCCCCAGGCCCCGTGGGCAGCAAAGCAACTGCTCGGAGGTCTATGTTCCAGAGGGCATTCTCTGCCCCTACCAAGATGCCCAAGGAGCTCAAGGGCCAAGAAGGCAGTAAGCTGAACCTGCGAAAATATCTGCGCTCCAAGTCCCACCGCAGGAACCAGGAGAGTGGGTCCAAGGCACAGCAGGCCCCTCAGGAGGCAGCCAAAGGTAAGGAGAGTTTAGCATGGGACTAATGCTTTGGCACTGGGCTGCATCCAGCAGGGGAACGGACATCAAGGGCAATGGGACAATTGGAACTAGATTGGCTGAGGCCCCAGGGACTGGCCCCAGGGCTGGAGAGCTGCCCCAGGCGCCATACCCAGCTTGGTCCCATACCTGGAATATCCAGTTGGGACAGCTCATTGAGACTAATGCCCCTGATTGCAGTGCCGCCATAGCCTGACAGCATCGGCAATGCCCCCAAGAACTGTGGTGTCCATGGGTAGCTGCACTCACAGCTTGGGCAGGTTTTCATAGCATTGAGATTGTTGGGTGAAGGGAGGGTGTATCCCTGAGATCCATTATGGAGCCTGCTCTGGGCAGGAAGGTGCTAGCTCAGGGCCTAGTAACATGATGGCTTGACTGGCCGTGCTGATCCCCATTGGCAGACTCTGTACACAGCATACGACCTGGGGAGATCCTGTCTGGTTTGGCCCAGTTGGGAAGCATGCATTGGGTTGATCTGTCATCCAGGCTGCAGCACAGGTGGGCTGCGTGCATTGTGTTGATGGGAGACACAAGTGGGTCGGGGATCACTGGCATAGCTGGGCCGCATGAGGTGTATGTGGGTCAGGTGCATGGGTGGGATTCCCGACCCACATGCCACAGCAGGGATCCCCAACCCTCATGCACCTCACACGGCCCAGCTGGGGCACAGGTGTGCCATTTTAGGTGTGTGGGTCAGGGATCCGAGGTGTATCACAGCTGGGCTGTGTGAGGTGTATGAGGGTTGGGGAATCCAAGGTGTGTCACAGCTGGATGAAGTGAGGTACATGTGGTTAGGGGATCGCAGGTGTGTCACAGCCAGGCCATGTGAGGTGTATGAGGGTTGGGGATCTCAGGCATGGCACAGCTGGGCTGTGTGAGATGAGTTGATCACTCCCAGGTGTATAATTCCTTCACTGTTCCATGTCCCCTCTTGTTTAACTCATGCCAATGAGCTCCGGGGAGCGACTAGCAGCTCTCCACACAGGGGAGCTTGTTGTCCATGTTCAGCCCATTACCACCTTGCAAGGATTCTGGTTCTAGCTGTGCTGAGGCCTCTTCCCTATTACTAGCAGCTATGTCCCAAACCTGATCCCACAAGTGGAGCTCTAATCTGGCAGGCCTGAGCATGGAGCCCACCCTGCAGGCCATGGTGGCATCAGGGAGATGCTCTTGCTAGAGAGGCTAAGGGCCCTCTGGCTTAAGCAAAAGAGGATTCTGTTAGTGAGAGCAGGGCTGTGACAGAGTTGAAGCTCTGACAGTACCCAGCAGAGGGCATAGGCATGCACAGGCAGCTTCCTTGGGACAACTAAGTGCCTTGAGGTCTATGGAGCTGGAGTGTGCATTGGAGCTGGGTACAAGTCCCAGGAGAGGTAACCCAATGCTGGATTTGAGACTAGATGGGCCATGGCCATGGCAGGATGGGTCTCAATTAAACCTTTATGAGCCCCATTTGCTGGCAGGCTCAGCAGAGAAGTCAGAAACTGAATAGGCACCAGGCGCTTTGAGCAAACTGAGCAGAGCTGTGTGGTGAGGACCCCAGCTTCAGGACTTCACTTTAGCTGCTACCCTAGGCAGCAGGAAGTCTCATAAGCAATCCCCTTAAACACTCCAGCTTTACCTGTGCCACAACCAGCACCACTCCTTAGACAGGTGAGAGGTTATAAAACCCAATCTCACTGACTTTGAACAGGTTCTCCCAGTCCCAATGACCAGCCACAGTCCCAGGTCAATTTATACCTTAGATCTTACCCAAAGAGTAAGAATCTAAAATCTAAAGGTTTATTAATACAAGAAAGAAAAGGCTGAGAGTGAGATTGTTAAAGAAAGCGCATGACATACATCAATCACCGTGCTTTTTATGCAGGCTCTTAGCAGAGATGTAACAAACTGCCAGCGTAAAAGTCTCTGGAGTACATGTTATGTTAGGATGGGTCTACGAATCCTTCCGGGTCCACTGTAGGAAAAGGTACTTCTGGAGCTGAGGGCAGGAGCGAAGGCCAAGATAGAAGCACTCTCAGGATCCTTTTATAATCTCTCCCATGCAGAGGGAAATCCATTGTTCTCCTGAGTGATGGTATCTCCCCCAAATAGATCTGATCAGATTATTACCATGTCCTTTTTGGGCAAGGAGCCATGGAATATCCAGATATGTCCCTCTCTGGCAAGGGGCCACTGTGTGCTCCTCAGGTGTGAATTGGCAACCCTTAAGAGCCATTGCCCATGCAGCATTCACTGGGCCACTACCCCTCACAATAGGTGGGCGACGCCTGCCACTGTCTCCCAGACAGAAAACATATAAAATATAAGTCCAGAGCACATATTCACATCTTTACATACAAAAATTATACAAGTCAGCATAGCATAAGCTTTCATTAGACACCTCACATAGCTCACCTTACATAGAATTGGGGCAAACTCACACATTGGCTACGAGAAGCAGGGCTTTCACCTGGGAACTGACCTAGGAGGTCAGACTAAAGCTATGTCTACACTGCATACTGTGCTGCTGAGAGGTCTCCCATGTAGCTGCTTTCTACTGGCAGGAGAGCTGGCAAAATACCTCATCCCCCAGTAAGCAGTGGTAGCTTAGTCAGCAGTAGATACTGATGCTTTTCATCAGGAAAACATTTGTGTTTTTTTTTCTCACCCCAACTGATGAAAGTTTCACTGACAAAAATGCCATGTAAACACAGGCTGAGACACAGGCTTGGCTGGGATCTGAGCTAACCAGAACTGTTTTGCACAAGAGTTCTTGTGCAAAAGGTCTTCCACAAGAGCGCGTCCACACTGCCATGTGCTTTTGCGCAAGAGCTGTGCTTTTGCGCAAGAGTGTCCATGGCAGTGTGGATGCTCTCTTGTGCAAGAAAACTCTGATGGCCATTTTAGCCATAGGGGGTTTCTTGCGCAAGAAATTCATGTTGCCTGTCTACACTGGCCTCTTGTGGAAGAGCTCTTGCACAAGAGGGCTTATTCCTCGTGGGGAGAGGAATAACTCTTCTGGAAGAAGCCCTGTTTTCCGATGCTGTACTGTAAATTTACTTGTGCAAGAACGCGCGTGCAGCGTAGACGCTCTGCAAGTTTTTGCGCAAGAACAACTGTTCTTGCGCAAAAAGCCTGCAGTGTAGAAATTGAGTTTAACACTGCTCTGCATTTTCTTATTACAACCCAATAACATCACAGCATGTAGGCTTGGTCCCGGTCCCTGTGGAGTCCATACGGCAGTCAGGCCAAGCACTCATGGAGTCCACATTGGCATGCAAGCCTGGTCCTGGTCCCTCTAGTGTCTATATGGACAGTCAGGCACAGCCCCTGTGGAGTCCATATAGGTGTGTAGGCCTGGTCCTTGTCCCTGTGCATTACATACAGACAGTCAGGTCTGGTCCCTGTGGACTACATAGAGGCAGGGGGGCCTGGTCTCCAATGAAACAGATTTGCAAAACACAATAGCTATGTGATCTGTGCAGCAGTTCCCCTCCAAGGCCTGTTTCACTGCTGCCTCAACCCAAGTCTCCCCAGCACTCCTGAGAGCTCTTGCCCTTTCTGGCATACCTGGCAGGGGGCATGCCCCCTCTGCAGCCTGCCCATGCCCAGCCCCCAAGGCCAGACAGGGCTGGGGATATGCTCTCCTGGGGCCCAGGGCTCAGACAGGGACTTGAGAGCTGCTCTCCTGGGGCTCATGGGAGTTCAGACAGGGCTGTGACCTGTTTGCATTTCACTTCAGGACTCTGCTGGTACTCCAGCAATGGCAGATCTGGAGATTGGTGCCATGAGGAGCCATCTGTGTCTTGTGTGAGTCATTTCACAACCAAGAGACACTGGCGACTGACTAATTCTGAGATAGCTAAAAACAGCAGGCACGCAATTCTGTTTAGTCAGAAGCAAGTTTCTGGGGAGCCTCACAGAATCAGACAACTCCATCCTCAGACTGGATACATCTAGCAAGTGTTTCTAGTACACTATCCACCGAAGCATGTCCCCAGGTGCTAAACACACTAAGGGTACGTCTACACTGCATCCCTAGTTCATTTTTTGAGGAGTAACGTTAGTTCGGACTAAGGGCTTTAGTCCGAACTAACGCTGTCCCGGCGTGCACTTCCTGGTTCGAATCAGCTGTGATTCGAACTAGCGCGCCGGCGAGATCATGTTAACGAGGCACGGGATATTTAAATGCCCGCTTCATTCACTACTTCGGTTGTCTCCATTTGCATCCCTAGTCTGAACTAGGGATGCAGTGTAGACGTACCCTAAGAGAGCTCACTGCCCCCACCACTAGCATGCAGCTGCCTCGGGGTGAAATGCAGCCGCTGTTTAACACCACATCGCCACACTTCACAACAACTTCGGACAAGGCATGGGGGTGAATCCTGGTTTTGGAACACCACAGCAATTGAAGAGGGGATTTGGCAAGGACACCAGAGCTAGGCCCCTGGGATCTGCCCTCATGAGGCCCATGTGGGCCCATGTGGACTCAGGAGGGCAGAAATGGGGGGCAGGGTCTTTGGAGAGAGGAACTGTTGTTCTGGAGCTGGATATTAGCATGTCCCCATCATGGGAAGGCCAGACCTTGGACACTAGGAAAAACCTTTAGGTTGGACATTAGGAAAACCTTCCTGCCTGTCTCGGTGGTTAAACATTGGAATAAATTGCCTAGGGGGATTGTGGAATCTCCATCACTGGAGATATTTAAGAGCAGGTTGGACAGACACCTGTCAGGGATGGTCTAGACGGTGCTTGGTCCTGCCGTGAGGGCCGGGGACTGGACTCGATAACTCTCGAGGTTGCTGCCAGTGCTAGTGTTCTATGATTCTATGGCACAGAGTGAGGGGTGGGAGTTCTGCCACCTTAGCCAGCTGCATCAATGTCAGATTTCACTGATAGGCTGGGCTGAGTTCAGGGCTGTAGCACAAGGTGTCAGGTTCCATGTTGTGTCAGGGCTATTCTGTACAGCTCCATTGTATAGTAGATCGTGATGGGCATGAACCCATTCTATTCCCCTGTGGCCTGAACAATTTGCCAATAGCTTTGCAGGGCTGTTTCTGTTAGTGGGAGCAGTCGTTGCTCCTAGTCAGCATATTCTTGGTGGGATCTTTTTATTAACACATAGACTGTTTGGTTTCCCTGACCACAGCAGGAACAACAGCAGTTGGCACTTGCTCAAAAATCTCCAGGTCTGCTCCTCTAGTAAGCTCTGTGCCCAAGAAGTTAGATCCTGCTTCCTCTCAGAGTTGTGTTCTCTCTGCCTCCTGCATCCGCAGCATCCCACTGCAGCTGGGGGGAGGCCAGCTGGGAGCTCACAGGGAGGGTGGCCTTGGTGACTGCCCTTTGTTGGGGGGGGTGGGGGGGGTGTCCTTGGGCCAGCATCCAGTTTTGCATGTTGTGAGACTCCATCTGCCTGAGGCCTGAGGCAGAAGCCCAAGAAGGGGGGTGTGGCCTGGCCAGTGTGATGGGGAAGGTGCATCTCTTCTGAGCATTGCACTGCAATTTCTCAAGCCTTGTTCCTCTTTGTGGCCAGGCAAGGGTGAGGCCTGCTCCAGCAAGACACACATCTCCTCATCCCCCCCATGTGGGGAGAGGGGATGCCCTATCAGTCTGCATGGAAGCTGCTGGAGGCAGGACTGTTTGGAAATTCTACCCCTTGCTGGGTGCTCTGCCTCTTGTGGGCTAGAGATGCTGATGTGTAGGAAGGCACACAACATGTTGGGCTCACAGCCCTTGTGGCTTTGTTGGTGAGGCCGTCTTGCTCAGCACTGGTGCTCCATTTGGGCAGGCTGGCTTTCATGTGCAGAGAGCTACCCCCACATGCAAGGGCACCATTTCAGGAAAGCAAAGCAGGGGGGTCAGCAGCCATGCGTTCCAGGATGCAGCTTGCTTTTCTTCCCATTCCCCATTCCCTTGATAAGGGAGCTCTCCCCAAAACACACATGCTTTTTCTGTCTCCCCCCTCCCTGTAACATTCTCTCTCCTCCACCCCCTGCATGTGCATTGCTGTTGAAAAGTGGCTAGCATGCAATAGGATGCTTGTGGATTGAGAACCTGGCCCTGCCTCATGAGGCATTGCAGTTTTTCCAAAGCACCATGCTGCCACTTATGCAGTGTGATAGTTACTCACAGTGCTTTGCTCTGTGTGTTCATGGGCTGTGCTCTGCAGGCACAAGAAGCATCATGTGACCATGCAACAGTGATTTAATTAATATATGGAGATATACCTAACTCATAGAGCTGGAAGGGACCTTGAGAGGTCATGGAGTCCAGTCCCCTGTTGTCACAGCAGGACCAAGTACCATCCCTGACAGATCCCAGATCCCTAAATGGCCCCCTTAAGCATTGAACTCACAACCCTGGGTTTAGCAGGCCAATGCTCAAACCACTGAGCTATCCCTCCCCCTGTTTATAATTATAGTGACCTAACTTTTGTTCACAAAACTTTGTCATGTATCTATGGCAGTCTGGGAAAGCTACGAAGCACAGGGTTGTTACTTCCCTGTCTGGGTAAAATGAGTAGAGTTGTGAGGAGCCAATTGAATCTGAGCAAGATCAACATGGTGTCCAGAGAGACAATGCCTGCTCCAAAGGCTCCTGGAGGGACTCTCTCAGGGAAGGGGCGCGCACCAGACTGCCCCCCTTGAGAACAACGGACTGGAAAAGTGTGAAGTAGGGGATAATGTTGGCATCTGGGAGAAGCAGGGCTTTCACCTGGGAACTGACCTAGGAGGTCAGACTAAAGCTATGTCTACACTGCATACTGTGCTGCTGAGAGGTCTCCCATGTAGCTGCTTTCTACTGGCAGGAGAGCTGGCAAAATACCTCATCCCCCAGTAAGCAGTGGTAGCTTAGTCAGCAGTAGATACTGATGCTTTTCATCAGGAAAACATTTGTGTTTTTTTCTCACCCCAACTGATGAAAGTTTCACTGACAAAAATGCCATGTAAACACAGGCTGAGACACAGGCTTGGCTGGGATCTGAGCTAACCAGAATGGTCTGTGCTTTAACCATCAACGCTCTGTGCTGACCTAAGGATTTCCCATGCTGGGTTCCAGGTGACTAATACAGCTGACTCTTCTGACAAGCTGTGCGACACTGTAACTATGGAGCATTAATCCCTGAAGAGTACAAGTCTCTCTCAGTGGGTTGTTCCTGCAAAAGCTCATGATACCATCTGCATTTTTTGTTAGTCTCTAAGGTGCTGCAGAATTATTTGTTGTTTTTTAAGTTTTCTCTCTCAGCTAGATTCGCTGAGCAGAGCTCCTGGGGTGAAGCAGCAGGGCTGAAGCCTAGCTATTCCGTCTCAGGAGGCAGTGAGGATGCGTAGCTTAGAAGAAGGCTGCGGACCCTTGGGGTTGGCACAGGGATGGAATTTCTGCAAGAAACTCACTCATAGCTGGGGGCCTAGTACCAACCCAGTGGATCTGGACTCTGCTCGAGGGTCCACACTCAGCATTAGGGGCCCTATTTGAGCCTGCAGTAGTAGTATTTTAAATGTGCAGCATGGCTCGTTCTGCTCACAGCACACCATGTATGTAGAAACAGGAGTATTCCAGGCACTGAGCTCCTGGGCTCAGCAGATGCTGAACAACTTGCAGCCGCCTGTCACTGATTCCAGTGTAACCGGCTCCATGTCGTGGCAGCCCACGCATGCAATGCACAAGTGCAGGCAGGAGCCCCCCCAGGGGACAGGAGGTACCCAGCCCCCGCCCTCTTCATTCCATCCCAGCCCAGACCGGACTACTTGCTCCTGACGCTGCTGCTGGGAGAAGGGGAGACCAGTCAGCTAGGAGCATGAATGCAGGGGGAGGTGCCCAGAAAAGCACCAGCTCCCTGGATCTGGGAAACACCTGCCCCAGTGTCACACTAGTAAGCACCTGTCCTGCCTTACCTGGCTTGCCTTTAGCCACTAGTCCCACAAGTCCTGTGGCACTGGTCTGTGAGGCTAATCTATGTAGAGAGAGAGCCACTGCCAGTGCCTGCATGCAGCCCAAAGGGGGTGGACACAGACCCACAACTCACCGGGGCAGAAGGGCAGACCCAGAGTGTGGCATGGTGTAACCCCCTGGTAGATAGGCCCGCAGCCAGGCCAGCCTCTTACATCAGGGCAGTTACCAACACATAATCCAGCACAGTAGGGAGTCAAGGCCAGAGCCGGACTCCAGCATTGCCCAGATCCCATGGTGTTGGGCATGGTATAAGAACCAGGGATGTTAAATATTGGTTAATTGAATAGTTGATTAACCTCATGAATTCTTATTGGGTATTCGACTATTCTATAGTCCCTGGGGTGGGGCCAGCAGCCGATGCACTCCAGCCTCACTCCCAAGGAGCCCCCTGCAACCCCATGCTGCTGCCTCTGTATTGGAGGCAGCAGTGCGGGGAACCGGGCAGGAGCTGGTCTACGAGGGGAGCAAGTTTAAAAACCAGCTCCCCTCATGGACTGGTTGCCTGCCTCCCCTGTCCAGGGGGCCCTGAGCTCCCAGACCTGGTGTGAGCCAAGATTGAGCTGGGCTGCCTGCACACCTGGCTCCTAATACACTTTAAATGCAGAGCCACAGCAGGGGTAGGGCCTGGACCCGGCACAAACTGGGACTGAGCCGGCTGGTCAATTTAATGGTGGGGGGAGGGGCGGGATGCGTGTAGTCTATAGCATTAACCTATAAGTGTTTGCTTATCAGCTAATTGATTAATCGATTACACTGTTACATCCCTAATAAGAACCTGAATAGGAGAAAGAAGGTGGAAGAGTGGGGCAGGACAAGAATAGAGAGAGGGGATGGAAAGGAAGGAGGAGAGATGGACAGAGGCAGGTGTGAAGGGGAGTTGGGGGATCTGAGCCCCAAGGGCAGGTGTCACCTTTCTGATGATCCGCTTCTCCCTTCCCACAGATGGTGTGCGCCCTGCACAGCGGATCCCATTGGCCCCATCCCCTGAGGTCCCCGTCTGGGATGTCTCCAACTTCTCCCTGGTGGATGGACAGCTGGTGCTTATGTCCAGAGATGAGGAAGTAAGGGACCTGGGGAGAGTAGAGCGGGGATTGGGAAAGGAGGTGAAGGATCTGGGTGGGGAAAGGGGGCAAGGAGCTGAGGGGGCTGGGAGGTGAGGTGGAGGGGGTGGAGATGAGATGAGGAGTTTGTGGCGGGAAATGGGGATGAGCAGCTAAGGGGCCTTTGGGGAAGGAGAAAAGGAGCTGAGGTGCCTGGGGGTGAAGGGATGAGGAGGTGAGGGCCTGCGGGGGAAGGGGATGAGGAGATGAGGGGCCGGTGGGGATAGGGGATAAGGAGTTAGGGAGCCTGTGTGGGGAAGGGGATAAGGAGGTGATGAGGAGGTAAGGGGCATTTGGGAAAGGGGATGAGGAGGTGAGGGGCCTGTGTGGGAAGGGGATGAGGAGGTGAGGCGCCTGGGGGAGAAAGGGATGAGGAGGTAAGGGGCCTTTGGGGGTAGGGGACGAGGAGGTGAGGAGTCTGGGGGGGGAAGGGATGAGGAGGTGAGTGTGCATACACAAGTGTGCATGTGTGAAAAATAGATTTTTCTAATATCCAACTTAGACCTCCTCCACAGCAACTTGAGACCATTGCTCCTTGTTCTGCCATCTGTCACTACCAAGAACAGCGTCTCTCCATCCTCTTTGGAACCTCCCTTCAGGAAGTTGAAGGCTGCTACCAAATGCCCCCTCACTCTTTTCTTCTGTAGACTAAATAAGCCAAAATTCCTCAGCATCTCCTCATAAATCATGTGCTCCAGCCCCTAATCATGTTTGTTGTCTTCCTCTGGACTCTCTAATGTGTCCACATCCTTTCTGTAGTGGGGGCCCCAGAATTGAACGTAATACTCCAGATGTGGCCTCACTAGTTCTGAATAAAGGGGAATAATCACTTCTCTAGATCTACTGGCAATGCTCCACCTAATGCAACCTAATATGACATTAGCCTTCTTGGCTACAAGGGCACACTGTTGACTCATATCCAGCTTGTCATCCACTATAATCCCCAGGTCCTTTTCTGCCTCACAGCTCTAGTCTGCGCTCCTTACTCTCAGGTTTCATACCGGAGTCGGAACAGAACTGGAAGCTCCATTTCGGAGACTAATGCCCAGCCATTCCTGGGCAGCAGGAGGGATACCGGTAAGTGAGCCCTGACTCAGCACCCTGCACTTTCCCCAATGTACACATGAGTACATCCATGCATTCATATGCACACTTACACATGGGTACAGCCATATACACATTTACGCTCTCTCACATGTAGGCTCACACATATATGCTTGCACATGCACTCTCAGATACACACACTCATATGCACCACTTGTAGCCACCTGCCCATGCTGTGTGTGAACCATGCTGCTGTGGGCTGTACCGATGCAGCTCTGGGGAGGAAGCGCTCTGAGGAGGAGTATCTCAGGTCTCTCATGGCTTCCTCTGTGCTGCTGTGTTTGCTGATCTTTAGAGATAGAGCCAAGCTGCTTCCTTCCTCTTTCTCCCCTACCTCTGCCTGGCTTCCAGCTGCCTAAATTCTGATGGGGGAGACGGGCTAGCCCAGGACTCCCAACTGGAGCAATGGGGCTGCGTCGCTGGCTGCTCTGTGCCACATGGAGAGGTGAGTCAGAGCAGCCCTACCCAGCTTGCCCTCTATGGGCACCCCAGATGCCCCCACCCCCAGGCAACTGCCCCCTTAGGAGCCATCTCCTGCCAGCCACAGCTGCTCCTGCTGGGTCAGAGTTTGGCTTGAAGGGAAGCATGCTAGCTGAGCAGGGGGTTCAGGGGCAAGGAAAGGATCTGCACCAGCAGTTCAGTTTGGGAATTGGACCTTTGTCCCTCCCCTGAGCTCAGAGCAGATTGTTGGAGAGCTGGCATGGGAGCAAGCAATTGGACAGCTGTTGGGCTTCACCCCAGATGTGGCTGCGTTCCAGGGACCAAAATAGGATGCAGTGCCTGGGCACTTGGTAGGTGAGGGGACTGGGGGCGGGGGGTTGTTTTTTTATTACGAATGGGAGCACAGGCTGGTTTGATTGGTTTTGTAGCTGTGATGACTGGACTATAACCAGAAGGCAGCATGATCCAGGGGCCAGGGTCTGAGAGTGGGAGCAGGACTCCTGGGTTTTATCCCTGGCTTGATCAGACTTTTTTGAGGGATCCTCAGAAAGTCACTTGACCCTCCCTGTTTCCCCATTGTCTGTGATGGCGCTGAGCTTTGGGCATTTGCGACGTGTCTGGGTCTCATCAGACCCCTCTCCCTACCTCTGTACTCTGGGTACAAAGCCCAAATACAGCAATAGGTGCCTATGTGAACCTCTTCCCTGGAGTGCACACAGCCCAAATCTTGCAGCACTGGGCTAGCACCTGAAAGTCAAACAGTGACACCACCCACCAGCTGATGGCCCAGCTGCCCAAAGGGGTTGTATGATAGAATGGGACACATGGCTTCTCTCCCTGTGGTCCTGCCAAGTTCTGGGAACTCAGATGACTGCACCTTTAAGAATCCCCACACCTTGCTCAGAGAAGGAGGGACAGGGGCTGGGTACCATCTTCTCCCTCCATGGATCTATCATGCCTACTGGGTGCCAGCAGCTCCCCTACTCCCTGCCCTGACCAGTCCTCAGGAGGATCAGTTCCCCCCACACCCTACCCAACCTACCAGACCAATGGGTCAGCTCGCCCAAACCCTCCCCTCCCCTCCAAAGGGGCTAGCTCCCCCATACCCTGCCCTACCTAACCCCTGCCTCTGCCCCCACCCTGCCCAGCCTGCCACCCCCAAGAGTCAGCACCCCCATTCCTTGCCCTGCCCAGTCCCTGGTGGTTAATTTCCCCACACCCTGCCTTCCCCCCTTCTTGGGCTCCTCTTCGCCTATCATACCCTGCTCATTCCAAGGGTTTGATCCCCTCGTCGGCCCTGCCCTAAGGCCCCTGCTTTCCCTCAGTGGTGCCCAGAGTGGGAGTGTGGGGCCATCTACAGAGGGTGGCTTGTGGCTGAGCCCCAGATGAAACTCTCTGAGCACTCAGAGGCTGGTGCTCTGAGATGAGCCTTTTCCTGTCCCTGCGGCTGGCTCTGCACTCCTCCCCCTCCCCTCCCGCCACTTCCTCCCCAGCTGCTCAAGTGACGGGGTAGGGCAGGAACTGGGACTGGTGGGGGCTAAATCTCCTCACAGGGGAGCAGTAACCCCATCACTGCCCCCCGAGTGCAAAATGCCCAAATGACAGTCTCACAATCTGTCCCCCAGACTCCCCTGCCTAGGAGACTCCCCCCAGCACACAGACAAGCAGGGAATTCCCCACTCTGCTTCATGGCAGCAGCCTCACCATGTCCCCAGGGTAGGAACCGCATGGCCCCAGGGGACACAGGTCCAATTGCTGAGATGAGGTGGGCTGCATGCTGAAAAGGGACTGGAAGGGACTTAGGGAGTGACAACTAATCAGGAGTTGCCAGTGTCACCCTGGAGCTGAGCAGGCTAATGTCAGTGTATAGACAGAGCTATCGAGGAGTGGCAGGGAGGGGTCTGAGCTTTGGAGCTGGCACTGAGAAGCCCATCACTGGACACTGGGCCTGATTCCTGGCTAAATGGAAGGTGATAAATGGGAAGGCTCAGCAAAGAACAATTGGAGTTCTGGGGAATCTGCCTTGGAGTGAGACCCAGGGTGCTGAATGTGTGCGACTCATCTCGGCCAATAGGGGACAAGCCCCTGCGTGGTGGTGGTAGAGCCTAGCTCCCGGCCCTCCAACCACACCAAGGCAGGATGAGGTCTGGAGCTGGGAGTGAGGCCTTGATAATCTCAAGCTGGAAACAAGGGGAAGATAGTTGGGAAATGGAGCAGCTTTGCCAGGGATACATGGGTTGCCCTGTACATCAGGGGTCCTGGGAATCAATTCTGCATGAGAGGGGATGGATGTAGAGATCACTCTGGGGAGGGTGCCCAGCAGACCAGGAACTAGAGGCTTCCTCAGAGCCAGAACACTCACCGAAAAAGACACAAGGGATCAAATCATAGAATCCTAGGGCTGGAAGAGACCTCAGGAGGTCATCAAGTCCAGCCCCCTGCCCAAAGCAGGACCAACCCCAACTAAATCAACCCAGCCAGGACTTTGTCAAGCCAGGACTTAAAAACCTCTAGGGATGGAGATTCCACCACCTTCCTAAGTAACCCATTCCAGTGCTTCACCACCCTCCTAGTGAAATAATTTTTCTTCATATCTAACCTAGACCTCTCCCACAGTAACTTGAGACCATTGCTCCTTGTTCTGCCACCCGTCACCACTGAGAACAGCCTTTCTCCAGCCTCTTTGGAACCTCCCTTGAGGAAGTTGAAGGCTGCTATCAAATCCCTACTCACTCTTCTCTTCTGCAGACTAAATAATCCTCTCCTTGTAGGTCATGTGCTCCAGCCCCCTAAACATTTTGGTTGCCCTCCGCTGGACTCTCTCCAATGCGTCCACATCCTTTCTGTAGTGGGGGGGTGGGGTGGGGAGGGCAGAATTGGATGCTATACTCCAGATGTGGCTTCACCAGTATTGAATAAAGGGGAATAATAACTTACCTAGATCTGCTGGAAATGCTCCTCCTAATGCACCCTAATATGCCATTAGCCTTCTTGGCTACAAGGGCACACTGTTGACTCATATCCAGCTTCTCAACCACTGTAATCCCCAGGTCCTTTTCTGCTGAACTGCTTAGCCAGTTGGTCCCCAGCCTGCAACAGTGCTTGGGATTCTTCCATCCCAAGTGCAGGACTCTGCATTTGTCTTTGTTGAACCTCATCAGATTTCTTTAGGCCCAATCCTCTCATTTATCTAGGTCACTCTGGACCCTATCCCTGCCCTCCAACGTATCTACCTCTCCCTGTAGCTTAGTGTCATCTGCACGCTTACTGAGGGTGCAATCCATCCCCTCATCGAGGTCATTAATAAAGATGTTGAACAAAACTGGCCCTAGAACCAATCCTTGGGGCAACCCACTTGAAACCAACCGCCAACCAGAAATCAAGCCATTGATGACTACCTGTTGGGCCTGGCAATCTAGCCAGTTTTCTATCCACCTTACAGTCCATTTATCCAATCCATACTTCCTTAACTTGCTGGCAAGAATACTGTGGGAGATCGTATCAAAAGCTTTAGTAAAGTCAAGGTATATCACATCCACTGACTTCCCCATGTCCACAGAGCCAGTTACCTCATCATAGAAGCTAATCAGGTTGGTCAGGCACGACTTGCCCTTGGTGAATCCATGTTGACTATTCCTGATCACATTCCCCTCTTCCAAGTGCTTCAAAATGGATTCCTTGAGGATCCCCTCCATGATTTTTCCAGGGGCTGGGGTACGGTTGACTGGTCTGTAGTTCCCTGGATTGTCCTTCTTCCCTTTTTTAAAGATGGGCACTACATTTGCCTTTTTCCAATCATCTGGGATCTCTCCCAATCTCCACGAGTATCTCAAAGATAATGGCCAAAGGCTCTGCAATGACATTTGCCAACTCCCTCAGTACCCTTGGATGCATTAGATCCGGCCCCCATGGATTTGTGTGTCTAGCTTTTCTAAATAGTTCTTAACCTGTTTTTCCTCCACCGAGGGCTGCCCACCTCCTTCCCATACTGTGTTGCTTAGTGCCGTAGTCTGGGAGCTGATCTTGCTGTTTTGGTCCCTGAGTTGCCCCCTAAGGGCCAGGGTTGGGGTAAATGGCACCTGTGGATGGGTTATTCCAGTAGTGGCCACAATGGAGAACTAGGGGCACCAGCAGAGCTGTGTGTGAGAGTCCACAGTGGGGATAGCATAGGCTGCAGGTTGGGACTGAGGGGCACCAGCAGAGCTGGGGGGAATCCTATGCAGTGCTATCCCCAAGCACAGGTCCCCTTTCCCAGGTACCCAGATGTTTTCATTGTCTCCCTCCTGCCTCTCAGGCCCCTAGCACTGTCCTGGACACACAGCCCTTCTCTGGTCCCCTCCCCAAGCTGACACCCCCCCCGCAAAGGGCTGAGTCTGGCTGATTCTTGTAGATCTCTCCTCTGAGGGAAAGAGCTCGCCCAGCCTCCGGACCCCAGGAAAAGGCACTGAGAGTGACGTGTCATCTGGCTCCCAGTTCAGTAATGTGAAGGTAAGAGCATTCCAGAGGTTGGGAATAAGAGGGAACAGGGCCCAGATGTCGCACCTCAGGGACATGCCTCCAGAGAGGCACACAGATACTAGAGACACTTTCACTCCTCCCTGGGACACATACACACACACACCCATAGGGCTGTGTAGGTGTACACACAGAGACTGGCACCTCCAGCCTAGAAGCCATGCAGACCCCCAAGGCTCCTCTCCGGTGCCTAGCTGGCTTGGTTCACTCCCTCCTGCCTCTCTGGCCCTCCAGTACTGTCTTGAGCTCACAGCCCTTCTCCAGTCTCCCCCCTGAGCTGCTGGTGTAACTCTGCTCCCTTCCTGCCTCTCTTCCCTGAGCTGGCTACGTTTCAGCACTGGCTAAGTGGCATAAGAGCCCTGTTATTGTTGTTTATTCCTCATCCTAGGGGCTAATATGGAAGAGGCTAAAAGAACGAAAGGGCCGGACAGCATCCAAATCCGACTGCCTTACAGCGCCCCCTATGGATGGAGACAGGTACAGCCCCTGATGCTTCTGGCATGGGAGCAAGAAGCCTGAGGCCGTTGTGGGACGAGCCCTAGGATCTGAGCAGTTTGGAGAGCATGCCCCCTTTGAGCAAAGTCCGAGAACATTGAATCACAGAATCATAGAATCCTAGGCCTGGAAGAGCCCTCAGGAGATCATCGAGTCCAACCCTCTGCTCAAAGCAGGACCAATCCCAACTAAATCAACCCAGCCAGGGCTTTGTCAAGCCAGGACTTAAACACCTCTAGGGATGGAGATTCCACCCCCTTCCTAGGGAACCCATTCCAGTGCTTCCCCATCCTCCTAGTGAAATAGTTTTTTCTAATATCCCCCACTGCAACTTGAGACCATTACTCCTCATTCTGCCATCTGTCACTACTGAGAACAGCTTCTCTCCTACTGCCTCTCTCACACAAGGAGGGCAGTAGGGGCACTCAGATGCCATGGCTGTAAGGCAGTATAACAACTCCTGGTGAGCAAGGGCTGGGTCTTGCCCCCATCCTGTATTGTAGTGTCTTCTTTTCCCAGACCTAGGGCAGGCCATCCCCATCAGAGAACCCTTTGCAGCATTTATCCATGGCAGCAGCGCCCCCCTGCTCCTAGCCCACCCCAGTGCTCTGGGCACCAGTGAGCTGGGTCTCCAGCAGGGAGGGGACAAGTGTGGGTATGGGCTGATCACAACTCCAGGATAGGCTTGGGACTCATCTTCCTTGCTGCAGGCGTAGGTGGGGTAGGGTGTCCCATAGTGGGGCTGGGAGGGACATGACTGCCTCCTTCCTCCCCTAGGCTGCAGATCCGGTATGGCTCCCACGATTCCCTGTTGCCTGCACCAAGCGCAGCTGAGCTGGATCTGAGTGGCGAAGATGTAGTGATCCGCCCGCTGCACGGCAGTCTCCTGGGCGAGAAGTTCTGCTTCCAGGTAACTGAGCTGCTGGCAGAGTCTTGGGGCGGGTCTCTGCCCACACCCCATGCTTCCACACTGCCTCCTAGTGCCAGGAACCCTAGGGGCCAGAACTTATTGCTGGCCTGGGGCACTGAGGGCTGAATGCAAGTGACCATGGGACAGCATAGGACTAGGCCCCAAGGCACCAGCCCCAACCCATGAGCACCACTCCTGTGCTGGGATCACAGGGGCCCCACATGGCCATTCTGGGAGCACAGAGCCCTCCCATGATAGTGCTGGGAATGCAGCCTCCCCCCCTCAGGCTGTGCTGAAAGCGTACAGCCTCCCCGATAGTGCTGGGAATGCAGGCCCCACCATGGCCATGCTGGGAGCACAGAACCCCCCATAGTTGTGTTGGGAGCACAGCCCCCCCCCCCCGGCAGCGTTGGGCACTTACCCAGCACCCAGTCTCCCCCCTGCTCTCCAGCTGCTATGCTCTCCCCACTCATGACCTCCCTCTGTCTGACAGATAATCAATGCCGAGGGGAGCCGCTGTTTTGGCTGCACATCAGTGGCGGAGCGGGACCGGTGGATTGAGAATTTACGCAGAACTGTGCAGCCCAACAAGGTGAGATGCTCCCCAAAGTCCCAAAGCTGGGAGTGCTTACACCCCTCTCCCCTGAACCACCAGCTAGGGAAAGGCTGTCACTTCCCAAAACACCTGCTGGGGATGGACTGTTGCCCCCTGAAGCACCACTGGGGAGATGGAGTGTATCCCATCTCACCTGGCATAGGGAATTCACCCTCTGCCAGTCATCCTTCATATCATGGCCTCTGAAAGCCCCCCCTTAGCTTGGCCCACTGCACCCCAGCTTCTTCCCTTTCCCCGAATGCTCCCCCTCTGTATGAGCAGGGGAGCTCTCCCTTTGCCTGCATGTCCACACTCCTTACGTCCTGCTGTCCCCCCAGGATAACTGTGAGCGTGTGGAGAACACCCTGAGTCTCTGGGTATACGAGGCCCGGGACCTGCCCCCCAAGAAGCGCTTCTTCTGTCAGTTGCACCTGGATGGTGCCCTGTATGCTCGCACTACAGCCAAGCCAGCGAACATAAGCGGGGCACTCTTTTGGGGTGAGCTCTTTGAGCTGGCCACACTGCCTGCAGTGCGGGAGCTGCGCATCAGCCTGCTGCGGGAAGAGGAGGGGCGGCGGCGGGATAGCAGCCCCCTGGGCACTGTGACCATCCCACTGGGGGAACTGGCTGCCTCGCGCCAGCCCTTGGAGAAATGGTATCCACTGTGTGGAGCTGCCACCAGCCGGATGCCGTCTGTGCGGTTGCGTGGGCGCTACCAGGAGATCCAGGTGCTGCCCATCGTGAGCTACAAGGAGTTTGCTGAGTACATCACCTTCCGCTACCGGGAGCTGTGCGCCAGGCTAGAGCCTGTCATCGCTGTGCGCCACAAGGAGGAACTCGCCAGCGCCCTGGTGCATGTGTTGCAGAGCACTGGCAAAGCCAAGGTATGGCTGGGCCACCAGGGGTCGGTCACTCTTGGCCCCAGGACACTTGAACTTGGAAAGCAGGGAGGCTGAGCTGGACCAGAGAACCTTGCTGTGCTCATGGGGGCAGGAGCCCAGACATGACCTGCTGCAGGGGGACAGGGAGCTGTTCTGCAGGGCTCTGGGAGGGAATCCCCCTGCTGCCAGCATCACCTGGGTATAACCCCATGGGTATAACTGCCCTGCCTGGGGCTGAGAGTGGCACTGTGATGGGGCAAGTGCTGGGCAGTCAGTTGCTTGAGGAGGGGAAGGGCCTTAGAGTCCTTCCCTGGCTGTGTGTTTGGCCGCAGCTGCCCTGGGTGCCTGGAGAGGCCAAGGGCCATAAGCAGTGCCTCCTTCCTCAGTCCACAGCCAAACCTAGCCCTGCCATGCTGCAGCACCTCCGGGCTGAGCATGTGCTGCTGGGATGGGACCTGGTGGGCCCAAAAGTCTGGATCCCCATGACCCCACCCCCTCTGTCCCCACAGGCATTTCTCATTGATCTAGGGGTGGCGGAGCTGGACCGCTTTGATGACAGAGAGGCACTGATCTTTCGCGAGAACACCCTGGCAACCAAGGCCATTGATGAGTACATGAAGCTAGTTGGGGGACAGTACCTGCTGGACACACTGGGTATGGGCCAGCTAGCAAACACCCTGGGAGGGATGGTAACAGTTGGCTAAGGTCCCTGGTGGGGGTGACCTAAGGGCTGGTGGGCTAATGCTCATCTGTGTGTGTGAGATGAAGAGAAATGGGTCATTTGTCCTCTGGGCTGAGGGGGAAATGGGTTGGGAGCTAGTGCACTGTCTGTGTGCGTGCACATGTAATGGGTCAGTGGGCTAATGTGTTGGGAGGGGATCTAACACAGTGGCGGAAGGGGGGTCTGTGCAATAGATCAATCAGCTAACACAGGGTGGGATAATAGGCCAGCTTATGCACTGGGGAGTTTGAAGTGGCAGGCTACTGCCCCAGGCGAGCCATGCACATTGCAAGGGTGCAGAGAAAGGATGCTGGCTTTGGAGTGAGTTGGGCCCCCAAGGCCAGCTCCTTGCAACACTGTTTTCTCCCTTCCACCTGAGAGTCCCCATCCTGGTCCCTCAGCCCCCATGGCCCCATTTGCATTTGCATCAGGCTGAGCTTTGGCCCAGAGAGTCCTGCTCTGACCACACAATACCCAAGACAGGGCAGGGACAGCCAAGGCCATTCTTAGCCAGGCTTAGAGGTTGCCCAGCAGAGGGCAGCAGTACAGCACAGCTCTTCACACAAGTTTACACATGTATATGTGCATACACACACACACCTGTGCACAAGCATGCTCACACACACATGCATTCCTGTATGTGCACACATGCTATGCATGTACACGCACACACTTGCACACACATGTACACTCATGCACACAACTTGTGCACATGCACACACACACATGCCTGCACACTCTGATATACTCACACACAAGGGGGCACTTTCTTCAGGCTTCTTCAAATGGCTGACTGAATTGTACTACGTCTGTTGTGGGCTGCCTGGCCGCAGCCTTGGTACCTCATCTCTGGATCCTCCAGAGACTGGGTCAGTCTGGGCTCTGCCATGTGTGTTGTAGGGGAGGCCATTGCCCAGCTGTATGAGTCAGAGGACAGCTGTGAGGTCGATCCCAGCAAGTGTGCAGCCAATGATCTGTCTGACAACCAGAACAACCTGCGGCAGGCATGCGAGGAGATCTTTCAGAGAATCACCAACTCCTGCGAGTGAGAAAGGGCCCTTGGGAGATGCGGGGGCAGGCTTGTGTGAGGGAGACGGCATGTGTCCTGGCTTAGGGTGTGGATGGGGCCATTCTTGCTTGGGGGGCTTGCCTGGGGGGAGGGCAAGAAATGGGGTAAGCAGAGGCTCAGTGTCCTCTCGCAGGGTAAGTTTCATCAGCCCTGTGATACTTTCTTGCCTCCCTCTTGCCTCCAGTGTGAAGGAGTCTTTCTTTTGGTAGGTGGGGATCAGCTCTCTTGCACCACCAGCCTTCTGCTCAAGCCTCTCCTTAGGATTTTGCCAGTCTTACTGGAATTGCAGGTTAACAGTCAGTGTCTCCCACCCCTTTGCTCCCTGTGAAGGGCATAGCCCTGTAGTAACCAGCCCGTCAGGGCGCACATAGACATCACTAGGCTTGCTGTGTCCCTAGGGGAACTGTGCATACACCCAGTGGCTGAGCTCAGCTGCCTGATATCACAGTACTGAGATGTGTTCATGATGAAACAAGAGTAAGTTTTATTTACAAAGATTCAAAGACTCGGCTGAGTTGTGAGTAAGAATATTGGAATGGGGTATGCAGAAAAAACAAAACATAGCCCACAATGCCAGACCCACACTCATGCACAGTGGCCTTTCCTATTTAATAAAGTATATTCTCTCCCAAGAATATAGCCGTTGACAGAGCTACTGGTTTTCAGTCACAACAAGGATCCAGGGTTCATGACTCCCCACCCCCTTCACGGGATTTCCTCAGCTTAATTGACTTGTTGCTTCTCCTCAGCTTTCCCCACTGTCCCCCAGAGCTAGGCTGATCCTGAGGTGCTGACGCTCCCACATTCCTGTTTCTTGCATAGCCCCATCAACCTGTTTTTCATGTTGACTTTCAAATGTAAATGGGGCTTTCATTGTGTTGGCTGTTCAGTGCATCGTCCAGACCAGAGACAGGGTAGAAAAACATACTGTGTCAGAACGAAACCTTGTTTGTCTCCTCTGCAATGTATTGCAGGAACCCTTTGCTTATTGGCACTGAAGGGTTCTTAGGTGTTCCAAGCCTCCACCCTGGGTTCCCTGCAACTCCCTCTAAACTAATACCTCTCCTTCCCCGACCCCAGTGGCTGGGCTGGGCCATGGGAAGGATTTTCCCCTCCTTAGCTCCTGTGGGCTCTCTGGGCTGGCCGATGAGACAAAAGACCCCAATCAGCTTCCCAGAGCTGACCATTCACAGGGAGCCTGTAATCCTGAGGCCACTCCAAGGCTGGACAGGCTGTGTGGAAGCCACAGTGCTGGAGCTGGAGAGGGTCTAGAGTATCACCCACTAAGCTCCCATCACCCTGAATCTGGGTGGGAGCTTGGCCAACAGTCATGGGCAGCTCAGCCTGACCTCAGGAAGAACAAGGGAGAAGGGAGAACACTGAAGAAAGGCCTGGCTCTGGGTCCCCAGGGGCAGTGCTGGCCCCTGGAGACAGAGGAGTTAATCCAAGGCAATAATTTTTAAAGGGGGGCCACTTCACAAATTTTGGAAGTGGTTGCGGGGACTCAGGTGGAAGGGGCATGGCCAAGAGACTTGGAATGCTCCCCCACCCACAGACCCTGATTGGTCTAGGTGCAGGAGCGCGTGAAGTCTTTGCCCCCTACCCTCCCAGGGGAGCCCAGCGCCTAGAGAGAACTGCCAGCTGTTTTGAACAGCTGACGGTTCCCTCTAGGTGCCGCGTGCCCCTGGCAATGGGAGGAAACTTCCCGGAAGGAAAGAAAGAAAGAAAGAAAGAAAGAAAGTGCAGCAGCATCAGGAGGGGAAGGGCCGAAGGGAGACTTTCCCTGTAGTTTGGAAGGTACCTCGCCTTCCCTCCCCTTGCGGCGCCACACCTCCTAGCTGCTGGGAAGGGCCTGGGGGCAGAAGAGCGAACATAATCTTTGGTTCCCCCACCCTGCCAGGGGCACACAGTTCCCATGCCCTGGGAGGGGAAAGAAACTTCATGTTCTCCCCCATCCCCAGGTCTCGATTGGCCTGGGGGCGAGGGAGCAGCAGGGTGGCCACAAGCTAGATCAACCCACTTGGTGGGTCAGATCCGCCTGCGGAGGCCCCTGTGCCCACCCCTGAGTTAACCCCTCATTCCCAGGCTGCTTTTCAGGGAGGCACCACAAGGGGCTCTGGTTCCATTGGCTGCCAGGGATTGTCTGAGAGATGCTGGTGTCTAGCTGGCACCTTCCCCCTCCCCATCACTGCCTTTATCTGTCCCTTCAGTGCATTCCCAGCAGAGCTCAGCGAGATCTTTGCCGCGTGGCAGGGGGAGTGCATGGAGCGGGACAAGGAGGACATCGGGCAACGGCTCATCTCAGCTTCACTCTTCCTGCGTTTCCTGTGCCCAGCCGTCATGTCTCCTAGCCTGTTTGGCCTCACCCAGGAGTACCCAGATGAAGCCACCTCCCGCAGCCTCACCCTGGTGGCAAAGGTCATTCAGAACCTGGCCAATTTTGCCACGTATGTACCATGGCTCGGCTCTGCCCAAGGCCTGTCCCCCTGGGGAGGGGATCCCGTCTGTATCACGGCTCGGCTCTGCCCATTGTCCTGCCCCTGCACAGGGGGATCCCGTCTGTAACACGGGTTGCCTTCCTAGGCTTCAATGAACCCGCCGCCCCCATCTCCATTCCTTAGGCTTTGGAGTTGTGCTGCTGAGCTTTGGCCCTGGGGCCCATGGTACCAGCATCCAGCCATCTGCCAAAGGTCATTAAAAACCTTTCCAGTATCCTAACCTAGCCCAGGCCATGTAGGGACCCTTGGTTTCCTGAGCAGGTCACCACAATGCCTGTGCACTCCAGAAGGCCAGTGCTGTGTAACTCCTCACACTCTTTTTCTCCCCATTATTGTGGTACCTGAGCACCAGTGCCTTCTCCTCCCACACCCCCATTGGGCAGACACAGAGTGACTTGGATACACAACAACTCTATGTCAGACCAGGGCCTTGATCCCAAGATTCCCAACTCCCAGGGTAGTGTCCCAATAACAGGACCATTCTTCAGCTACTAGCAGCTCCTTGGCTATGGAACCTCAGCTGCCTCAGTGCCTGTCAGCTTGGCAGCATGTGGGGTGGGCTCAGTTTTCCATGCAGAGTCAGCTTGTCACTTTCCTCTGTGGTTTGCGTGGACCATTCACCCAGCAGCCAGACAGAGACCCTGAGCAGAGGACAGGGAGATGTGGCTCTGATGCCATGTGCAATAGCACTTGGGCAATGTGATTATCTGAATCTGGGGCTCCTCCATCAGGGAGAGCAGCACCAAGGCTGCAGCATTGACATGTCCAGTAATGCTGGACAATCCCCCGCCTTCTGCATGCCTTCCCCTACCGATGGACTGCTCACCTGATCATGATGCCTAGAGCTCAAATGCCTGGAGGTGTAGAATTTGCTTGCCCCCCCATGTGCCCATGTGGACACACTGCATGTGTGATACCTGCACAGCACCACTGTGTGTGTGATGCTTGCGCTGTGTGTGTGTAAAGCTTGTGCCATGTGTGTGATTCCCAGAAGCACCACTGTGCCATGTGTGTGATCCCAGTGCTATGTACATGACACCTGCCTGATTCCAGTATATGTGTGACACCCACTTCGTGTGCTTATTGCCTATGCAATGTACATGACACCTGCCTTGTCCCACCATGTACATGACGCCCATGCCATGTGTGACACCTGCACTGTGTGTGACACCCATGTTGTGTGTGTGTGATACCCATCAGCACCACTGTATGCATCAGCCCACATTGTGTGTGACACCCATGCGGTGTGCATGACACCCATGCCGTGTGTGTGACTCCAGTGCCACGTACATGACACCTGCCTGGTCCCAGCGAGTGCATGACGCCTACGCTGTATGTGTAATGCCTGTGCCGTGTGTATGGCGCCTGCCCCACGTGCGTGACATTCATATGGCACTTTGGCTTCTGCAGATTTGGCGAGAAGGAGGCATACATGGGGTTCATGAACGAATTCCTGGAGCACAACTGGAGCCATATGAAGTCATTCCTGCAGAGCGTGGCTAATCCTGACAGCAGTGCCCATCTGGTGGCCTATGATGGCTATGTAGACCTGGCGCTGGAGCTTTCTACCCTGCACTCACTGCTCTGTGACATTTTCACCAGCGTGGACCAGGTACTGCATGGAATGGGAGTGCATTGACAGAGCACATCTGCCCCCTAGTGACCAGAGTTAGTATGGGCTTATCCAGGTCAGAGTCCCACAGCTAGCAGCAGATATTGCTGTCTATGTCTGAAACTGGTTAGTACCCTCAAGAGCCGGCAGCTCCATCAGCCGAGATGGCAGGACCTCATGTGCATGCTGGGTCGATCTGAGTTGGGAACTATCTCCCCATGGCTGTTCCAGTTGGAACCACACTGAGCCAGAACCAGCATGTGCTGGTGGGAGCTGTGCTGAGCTGGACCCTTTTCAGTGGTACCCAGGGTTGGGTGGCATCTTGCTACCATGCACTCAGCATAAGGAAGCTTTGTCTGTACCTGCCAGGCTCAGCTTCTCAACTCTGTTCAACACAAACACTGCCCTCTAGGCCTCTGCAGGTCCTGCTGTCTCTGCAGGTTAGCGATTGGCACACCTCAGCCCCCCAAGTCCACTGAGGGTGTCCAACTCCTGGTCCAATAGACTCCTCAGTATTTGCAGATTTTCTGTTTCCAAAAGAACAGTCCACCCCTGCTTGCTAGTTCCACCTCAAATGCATGCCCTGCTTACCACACAGCACACAGATATGCCTAGAGTGAAATCCACAACAGGCGCGCTTAGCAAAGCAGAGATTTGAGTAATAGCAAGGAAACTAATAGCTTCATATCAAATAAAATCATAACATGTATTATAGACTCATAGACTTTAAGGTCAGAAGGGACCATTATGATCATCTAGTCTGACCCCCTGCACAATGCAAGCCACAGAATCTCACCCACCCACACCTGGAATAATCCTCTCACCTATATCTCAGATATTGAAGTCCTCAAATGATGGTTTGACGACCCGAAGATGCAGAGAATCCTCCTGCAAGTGACCCGTGCCCCATGCTACAGAGGAAGGCGAAAAACCTCCAGGGCCTCAGCCAATCTACCCTGGAGGAAAATTCCTTCCTGACCCCAAATATGGCGATCAGCTGAACCCTGAGCATGTGGGCAAGACTCACCTGCCAGACACCCAGGAAAAAGTTCTCTATAGTAACTCCTATCATCCCTCCATTGGCCTATTTACCACCGATAGTGAAAGGTCACTTAGTTGCCAAGATCATGTTATCCCATCAAACCATCCCCTTCATAAACTCATCTAGCTTAATCTTGAAGCCAGATAGGTCTTTTGCCCCCACTACTTCCCTTGGAAGGCTGTTCCAGAACTTCACTCCTCTAATGGTTAGAAACCTTTGTCTAATTTCGAGTCTAAACTTCTGATAGCCAGTTTATATCCATTTGTTCTTGTGTCCACATTGATATTGAGCTTAAATAATTCCTCTCCCTCCTGGTATTTATCCCTCTAATATATTTAAAGAGCAATCATGTCTCCCCTCAGTCTTCTTTTGGTTAAGGTAAACAAGCCAAGCTCCTTGAGTCTCCTTTCATAAGACAGGTTTTCCATTCCTCGGATCATCCTAGTGGCCCTTCTTTGTACCTGTTCCAGTTTGAATTCATCCTTCTTAAACATGGGAGACCAGAACTGCACACAGTATTCCAAATGAGGTTTCACCAATGCCCTGTATAATGGCACTAACACCCCCTTATCTCTACTGGAAATACCTCGCCTAATGCATCCCAAGACCGTATTAGCCTTTTTCACGGCCATGTCACATTGGTGGCTCATAGTCATCCTGTGATCAACCAGGACTCCGAGGTCCTTCTCCTCTTCCGTCACTTCCCACTGATGTGTCCCCCGCTTATAACTAAAATACTTGTTATTAATCCCTAAGTGCATAACCTTACACTTCTCACTATTAAATTTCATCCTATTACTATTACTCCAATTTACAAGATCATCCAGATTTTCCTGTATGATATCCCGATCCTTTACTGAATTGGCAATACCTCCCAACTTGGTGTCATCCGCAAACTTTATTAGCAGAATATTAGTATTCTAGAGCCTACCTGTAGCTAGCAAGGTGCTTTCCTGGCTAATCAAGTATTGCTCACTAGAGCTTGACAGCCAGCCTAGCAGCAACCTTTTTTCATGAAAGAAACCATGGTGCTACCTCAGTGAAGGATCAAGGACATTTCTTGGTACCTTTATCCTTATTCCTAAACAGAGCACCTCTGCTGATTGCATCTTCCGTGGCTTTCCTCTTGCCTCAAGTTTGCAATCTCTTGGTTAGCATTCGGTTCAGTGTGCAAACAGATGCAACACATGCGTGACCAGTCAGGGAGATAAGCATCTTTTACCTCTGCTAGAGAAAAGCCTGTCCCAAGTCTGTCATCTTCTGGTGACCGGCTTTCACTCCCAGACTTCATGACCATCATTTTCAAAATTCACTATTATCTGTATGGTCATCCACAGTGATTGTAATGCTCAGTGGGCTACTGGCTCTCAGTAGAGACCCCACATGCCATGCTGACCCACTCTCTGTAAACAAACCAAACTTATGCCATGGGCATCAAGTGTATGCAGCAGCAGTCAAAAAAACAAACAGAATGTTAGGAATCATTTAGAAAGGGATAGAGAATAAGACAGAGAATATCTTATTGCCTCTATATAAAACCATGGTACACCCACATCTTGAACACTGCATACAGATGTGGTTGCCTCATCTCAAAAAAGATATATTGGCACTGGAAAAGTTTCAGAGAAGGGCAACAAAAATGATTAGGGGGTTGGAACGGGTCCCATATGAAGAGAGATTAAAAAGACTTGGACTTTTCAGCTTAGAAAAGAGGCAACTAAGGGGGGATATGATAGAGGTCTATAAAATCATGAAAAGGTGTGGAAAAGGTGAATAAGGAAAAGTTATTTACTTATTCCCATAATATAAGACCTACACGAAATTAAAAAGCAGCAGGTTTAAAGCAAACAAAAGGAAGTTTTTCTTCACATAGTGCACAGTCAATCTGTGGAACTCCTTGCCACAGGATGTTGTGAAGACTAGGACTTCAACAGGGTTCAAAAAAGAGCTAGATAAATTCATAGAGGTTAGGTCCATCAATGGCTATTAGCCAGGATGGATAGGAATAGTGTCCCTAGCTTCTCTTTCCCTGGAAATGAGTGACAGGAGAGGGGTCACGTTTTGATTACCAGTTGTATTCCCTCCCTCTGGGGCATCTGGAGCCTCCAACCCCAAACTATAGCAATAGAATCATAGAATCATAGAATACTAGGACTGGAAGGGACCTCAAGAGGTCATCGAGTCCAGTCCCCTGCCCTCATGGCAGGACCAAATACTGTCTAGACCATCCCTGTGAAGGATAAATTAATTTGTTGTCAGTATGACCTCTGTGTGACCTGGATGTTAAGTCTGGTCTTTGTAAAGAGGTACGTGCTTGGACACAGGTATACAACCAGGAGGGGATAGGTGAAACTGGTTTGAACCTGTTGTAAGGCCTGAAAAGGGACTGTGAGGGGGCAGGTAATGATTGGAGGGAATTTGGTGCAAAGGGGCATGACCTGTGAATGCATGCAACTGTAAGTGGTCAGTGGGAAAGGGGTGATTACTATGTAAGATAGTACAAAAGACATTGCCTTGTGTTTGAGAAGTTGCGAAACTTTTCCTGAGAGTATCCTGGAGATTTTTGCCCTGGAATGCATTCCTCAATAAAGCTGGTTGCTTAAGAAGGGTGTCTGGAATTAATTGGGACGGGCTTGGACCCCCATCCGAACCCTTGGATTAAAATTCTCCATCACCTGATAGACATTTATCTAACCTACTCTTAAATATCTCCACAGATGGAGATTCCACAACCTCCCTGGGCAATTTATTCCAGTGTTTGACTACCCTGACAGTTAGGAACTTTTTCCTAATGTCCAACCTAAACCTCCCTTGCTGCAGTTTAAGCCCATTGCTTCTTGTTCTATCCTCAGAGGCCAAGATGAACAAGTTTTCTCCCTCCTCCTTATGACACCCTTTTAGATATCTGAAAACTGCTATCATGTCCCCCCTCAATCTTCTCTTTTCTAAACTAAACAAACCCAATTCCTTCAGCCTTCCCTCATAGGTCATGTTCTCTAGACCTTTAATCATTCTCGTTGCTCTTCTCTGGACCCTCTCCAATTTCTCCACATCTTTCTTGAAATGCGGTGCTCAGAACTGAACATAATACTCCAATTGAGGCCTAACCAGCGCAGAGTAGAGCGGAAGAATGACTTCTCGTGTCTTGCTCACAACACACCTGTTACTGCATCCCAGAATCATGTTTGCTTTCTTTGCAACAGCATCACACTGCTGACTCATATTCAACTTGTGGTCCACTATAACCCCTAGATCCCTTTCTGCCATACTCCTTCCCAGACCGTCGCTTCCCATTCTGTATGTATGAAGCTGATTGTTCCTTCCTAAGTGGAGCACTTTGCATTTGTCTTTATTAAACTTCATCCTAACTGGTCTGTAGTTTCCTGGGTTGTTCTTATTTCCCTTTTTATAGATGGGCACTATATTTGCCCTTTTCCAGTCCTCTGGAATCTCTCCTGTCTCCCATGATTTTCCAAAGATGATAGCTAGAGGCTCAGATACCTCCTCTATTAGCTCCTTGAGTATTCTAGGATGCATTTCATCAGGCCCTAGTGACTTGCAGGCATCTAACTTTTCTAGGTGATTTTTAACTTGTTTTTTTTTATTGTACCTTCTAAAACTACCCCCTTCCCACTAGCATTCACTATGTTAGGCATTCCTACAGACTTCTCGGTGAAGACCGAAACAAAGAAGTCATTGAGCATCTCTGCCATTTCCAAGTTTCCTGTTACTGTTTCTCCCTCCTCACTGACCAGTGGGCCTACCCTCTCCTTGGTCTTCCTCTTGCTTCTAATGTATTTATAAAAAGTCTTCTTGTTTCCCTTTATTCCTGTAGCTAGTTTGAGCTCATTCTGTGCCTTTGCCTTTCTAATCTTGCTCCTGCATTCCTGTGTTTGCCTATATTCATCCTTTGTAATTTGTCCTACTTTCCATTTTTTATATGACTCCTTTTTTATTTTTAGATCATGCAAGATCTCCTGGTTAAGCCAAGGCGGTCTTTTGCCATATTTTCTATCTTTCTGACACATCGGAATAGCTTGCTTTTGGGCCCTTAACAATGGCCCTTTGAAAAACTGCCAACTCTCCTCAGTTGTTTTTCCCCTCAGTCTCGATTCCCATGGGACCTTACCTATCAGCTCTCTGAGCTTACCAAAATCCGCCTTCCCGAAATCCATTGTCTCTATTTTGCTGTTCTTCCTTCTACCCTTCCTTAGAATTGTGAACTCTATGATTTCATGATCACTTTCACCCAAGCTGCCTTCCACTTTCCAATTCTCAACCAGTTCCTCCCTATTTGTTAGGATCAAATCTAGAACAGCTTCCCCCCGGTAGCTTTTTCAACCTTCTGAAATAAAAAGTTGTCTCCAATGCAGTCCAAGAACTTATTGGATAGTCTGTGCTCCATGAGTGTTATTTTCCCAACATATATCTGGATAGTTGAAGTCCCCATCACCACCAAATCTTGGGCTTTGGATGATTTTGTTAGTTGTTTAAAAAAGCCTCATCCACTTCTTCCACCTGGGTAGGTGGCCTGTAGTAGACTCCTAGCATGACATCACCTTTGTTTTTAATCCCTTTAGCCTAACCCAGAGACTCTCAACACTTCTGTCTCCTATGTCCATCTCCACCTCACTCCAAGTGTGTTCATTTTTAATGTATAAGGCAACACCTCCTCCCTTTTTTCCCTGTCTATCCTTCCTGAGCAAGCTGTACCCTTCTATACAAACATTCCAATCATGTATTATCCCACCAAGTTTCTGTGATGCCAACAATGTCATAATTGTACTTATTTATTAGCACTTCCAGTTCTTCCTGCTTATTTCCCATACTTCTCGCATTTGTATATAGGCATCTAAGATCCTGATTTGACCTTGCCTCCCAGTTTTGCCCTGACCCTCCTTTCTCTCTGCCATTGTAGCCCACGCTCCCTCCCATTTCCGACCCATCTCCCAGGTCTCCATGTTCTCCACTTACCTGTGGAGCTAAGTGAAGCTAATCCTAGCTGGGTATTACCGCCGGCTCTGCCAATCAGGGTGGCACTGACCTAGTCCCAACTGGGCATTGCCCTCTGGCCATGCCTGTCAGAGTGGCGCTGAGCCAGTCCCAGCTGGGCATTGCTCCCTGGCTGATCCCAGCTCGGTGTCACTTTCTGGCCATGCTGGTCAGAGCTCCATTGAGCAAAGCTACCCTAGCAAAGCTGTCGGAACCAAGCTGAGTTTGTCTCACATGAAACTCGGGGACACAGCTGTTGACAAACCCTCAGCAATGAATCTTTTCCATTTGTGTTTCCCTGCAGCGAACAAGGGAGCAGCTAGAACCCTTGCCAACTATCCTCAATGCCATCAAAGAGGGGACACCAGTGCCTGTTTCCATCAGACTTGGGCCCGGAATGGAGGACAGGTACCCTGTGCACGGTGGTCCAGGGGTGGATTGAAGATTCAGGTGATGGCCCCAGTCCAAAGATTTGCTCAAAGGGCTAGTGACAGGCTGGGTTTGAATTTGGTGTACCTGTGACTTGCAGAGTGGTTCTGGTTCAGGGTGGAGTCAGGGGATAGTTCTGTTCAGTTTGAGGTTTGGGTTTACGTGATGGTTTGGTTTCAGGGAATGGTGTAGCAGTCAGGGTTCACTGGTGTGGTGTCCTGACAAGTCTCGTGCTTCTTCATTGATGATAACTGTTTGGCTGCGTGCGTTCCTGTATTTGCCCCCCTGCTTACTGTGTTGACCATGTGCAATTGGTCAACACAGCAGACTCTAAGAAAGCCCCCAAAGACCACAAAATCAGAAGAGGATCAAAGGCGCCCAGCCAGGTTTATTGCCAAACAAAATATAATAGTTGTCAGTGGACAGACTGGGCACTGCACCACTATGCATATGTTTTCCCTGACAATGGATTCAGCTCAGTTAATAGTATGGATTCCACTACTGTCCCCTCAGCTGGACAAAGAAACCTCTTTGAGGTACGCTTTTACATACAGGTACAAACAAGTTACATATCACTCCTGGCGTATCAGGTTGCCACCTCCTGTTGCTTAGTTACCACCCCTTACCTTGTACAAGGGGGGTTCAATTATTATCTATCATGCTGTCAGTTTAGACAGTCCTGAACCTGGGTTGGAATGCCTGTTATTTATGGGAAGGAGGTTGGTACTAAGATGTTTCTTAATTAAGTGTTCTGTTACGACCCCGCTGGAATGTGCTTAGGGCCTGTGCTTAGTACTTCTTAGGTATGCGTGTTTTTGGAATATCAGCCTTGTTCTTGCCAGTTTCTGTGAGCAGGGCCTGCCTCTTGCTCACAGCTTCTCTTTGCTTTATATTAGCAAAGTCTTGACCATTGCTGTCTAGGCCTCAGGCCTCATATCCAGGCCTGTGATATGTGGGCTTATGTTTCAGGCCCTCATCTTACTACAAATGGTTCTGAGTGGGTAGAGTGGATGGCTCTTGTTTAGGATCGTTCTGGATGATTTGGGATAATGGTCTTGGTGATAACTCCAGGTTGGGTGTGATTAATGGTTTTAGTTCAGGTGATTATTGCAGTTCTGGTTCAGTTTGCGCTTTCGGGAATAGTTCCAGTTCTGGGTCAGGGATGGTTCTAGCTCTAGGTTCTGATTCACTGGAAGGTTTTGGTTTGGATTAAAGTTCAGAGGCTAGTTCTGGTTCTAGGTTCCGACTGAAGGGATAGTTGTGGGTTCCAGAGGAAACTGTGGCCCCTGGTGCTCCTAGCTCTCCCCAGCCACACTCAGCCCTGACCATTGTGTTTCAGCCACTGTGAGAAGCCAGGATTCCTGCCCCCAAGGGAGCTGAGCAAGCACAGCCCCCTGATCAAGAGCCACTCTATGACCAACATACAGAAGGGCCGGGGGAAGGAGGACGAGCGGCACCTCCAGCAGCTGCCTGCCTCCCCACGCCAGGCCTGGGAGAGCAGGAAGGTGCAGCGCACCCAGAGCGTGCCAGCCCAGAGCAAGGCAGGACGTAGGCTTCAGAAACAGAGCAGCATGGAGCATGTGGCTGAGTCCCTGGGAGAGGAGAATCACACTGGGAGCTCTTCCAACTCTGCCTCTCGCTCACGGAATGGCCGAGCCCAACCGGTAAGAAGGTCCAGGCTGCCCCCACCCCAGGGATGGCCAAGCTTACCTGGTAAGGGGGTCCTGACACCCGGCCCAAGGTATGGTTGAACCCACCTGGTAAGAAGATCCAGGCTGCCCCCACCCTGGGAACAGCTGAGAACATCTGGTAAGGGGGTCCCAGCAGCCCCCAGCCCTGGGAGTGCACAGCCCAAGATATAATTCAGCCCACCAGGTAAGGGGATCCTGTCCCTCAGGTGCTCTCACCTTCTCCAGCCGATGCAGGATGCTCACACCACCTGAGATGGGACCCCCACAAAGTGACCTTTTCCAGTGCAACTCCCACAGAGGCTGCACTGGGGATTGAGGGCAGGGGAATGGAGCTGGACACACTCACCCCTTGTGCTCCCTGTCACCGTGGCCAACTAGCAACAGTCTGCTCTCTGGAGCACAAGGGCTGCTCTTCCTGGGGCATTATCAGTGCCAGGCCCCACCAGGGCCAGTAGCTGTCATTGTCCTCACACGCCATGAGACCTTTCCTTTGGGTGGTATGGTGGTAGGTTCCAGCATGAATGATCAGCTGTTCCAGCCTGTCCCGATAGGAACCAGGAGGCATCTGGCCCAATGTCTCTGCCAGCCTGAGCTGTGGCCTCTGCCAGCCTGCAGCACCTTGAAGGACTGTGTGCTGTATGTTCTAGGGCCGATACAATCTCCGCCAATCTGCTTCGCTGCCACGGAAATCCACAGTGCCCTGGCAGCGCCATGCTGAGGAAGGAGCCAAGGTGCATACTGAGCTGTACGCCATGCGGCCACTGGAGAAGGTAACATTCCAAATCAACAGAAACCCCAAGCAATACAGGCTCCAGAGCAGGCCTTACAGGGCTGTGCCAGGGTCTCCCTCCCCCAGCCTCACCACATTAGCCTGGAAGGGAACAGCACGAGAGTCCTTTCTCCAGCCCTACAGCCCCCAAACCAGGATCCTAGAGCTCCTCAAACAGAACCCAGGAGTCCTGACTTTCAACCCCCCACTACTCTAACCATGAGGCCTCTTTCCTGCTGCCAGCCTGTGCTAGGCTCTCAGCATTTGTGCAGCTGGGTAAGGAATCCGGGTGACAGGGTCATGCCCTCTCTGTGCCTGTGGAGTGCTGCATGTCCCATGACAAACTGACCTGTGTTGGGCTCCCCTAGCACGGGAAGCAAATTGAGGAGCTGAGGAAGGAGCTGTCAGAGGCCAAGGAGAAACACAGGCTCTTTGAGAGCCAGCTAGAAATGCTGCTCACCCAGAACCAGGCCCTGCTGGAGGAGCAGGCCAAGAGCCAGGGGCAGGAGGAGAGATTCCGGAGACAACTGGAGGAGCTGGAAGCCCATTTAGCAAACCTCAGCACCAGGTAAGGGAGCCCATAGGGGAGAAAGGCAGCATCATGGCACTGCTGAGCCTCTGGGTGATGCTGGGTGCTGGCTCAGCAGAGAGCCAATGGAGGGGCACCCAGGGCATGTTCTGTGTGGGGCAGCCAGGCTGCGAGGAGAGCACAATGCACTCTCTGCATGGGCTTCGAGTGGGTCCCCAGGGGCAGCTCAGGCTTGAGTCCTGGCTGATTCTAATGCCAGCCAGTATGGGCTAGGCATGTGCTGACATTGGGCTCTGGAACCCACTGCCCAGGTAGATCTGGCCAAACCAAGGGCCATGGCATGCAGAGTGAGGTGGGATGAGGTTTTCTAGGAGCAGGGGGAAGTGCCCAGAGGTAGGGCAGAGGGAGGTGCATGGAAGCAGTGGGAGGTGCCATGGGGCAGGGCTCTCGGTGGGATAGAGCAAACTGCAGGCTCCATTGACACCCTTCCTCCTACAGGGTGGCGGCAGCGGAGGGTGGCCGAAGGAAGGACCAGGAGAAGCTGAAGGCCAGTGAGGAGAGGGCAAAGCATCTGGTAAGATCCAGTCCCTCGCCCTAGCCCAGCAGTTCCAGCCCCACTGATCCATAAGGGAGTAACAGAGAGGATGCTGGGAGCCACCGTGCACAATGCATTGTGAGGCTCACTGGGCCCAGCTCCAGCCTGTGCAGCCCCACTGCTTTCATTGTGTGTGTGGGGGTGGGGACTATCCCCAGGAGTGTATGATGTCCATATTCCTCCCCTCAATGAGCCAGGCCCAAGGCTGCCTGTGAGTACCCCCCAGCACCTGCCACCAACAAAACTGGGGACATCTGGGGCCCCTACATGGAAGGAGCAGGATCCCCAGCATCTGAGCTCTTTCTATAGCCACCAGGAGCCAGATAGTGTCCTCCACCCTCAGGGCTGATCCCTACTTACGCTCAGAGAATGGGAAAATATCTAGAGCCCTGAGCAGGGATGGCAGAAATTAGAGGGGTGAAGTAGTCCTTGCACTGCCCATGAGCCCTTCTCAGTACTGGGAATAGAACCCAGGAGCCCTGACTCCCAGATCCCCTGTTCTGACCCACCTGACACTCCACTACACCGCCGCCGAGTGGGGTAAGTACGGCCTGTCACAGCTCCTGCAGAGCCGCACAGAAGGGTGCCTAAGAAGGCAGCACAAAAGTGGTTGGAGGAGTCCCTCAGGACAGGATCTCCTGGGTGGAGCACGAAGGGAAGCCCTGGAAATGAGGGGAGCTGCCCCAGACCATGCCAGGGATGGAGGGGCGATAGTGCTAGTTGCCTTTGGCATGAGAGCTCCTTGCAGTGAGGTGTGTGCTGCCAGCTTTGGGCTCCTGGCTAAGGGAGCAGGGTCAGCAGGCTGGGGTAACTGAGCCCTTTGTCCCTGTAGGAGCGCCGCCTGTCAGCCCTGGAACGGGAACACACTGAGCTACTCTGTGCAATGAGCCAGTACCAGGGACTCCAGGACAAACCACCCAACTCGCTGCTGAGGCCAGGGCCACAGGCTGAGGACTGGCAGGAGGTTTAGCCAGCCCCTGGGCCATGCATGGGATGGAACATTCCACTCTACCGGCCCCTGCGTGGGATGGAACACCCCACCCCTGCACTCCTCAGCCCTCCTTGGGCTAGAACACCAAACCCCTGCCAGCCTCTGGTCCGGCATGGGATGGAGCACCCCACCCTTGCCAGCCCCTCAGCTCTGCGTGGGATGGGACACCCACCCCTGCCAGCCCCTGGACCCTGCGTGGGATGGAACACCCACCCCTGCCAGCCCCTGCGTGGGATGGAACACCCACCCCTGCCAGCCCCTGGACCCTGCGTGGGATGGGACACCCACCCCTGCCAGCCCCTGGACCCTGCGTGGGATGGGACACCCACCCCTGCCAGCCCCTGGACCCTGCGTGGGATGGGACACACACCCCTGCCAGCCCCTGGGCCCTGCGTGGGATGGGACACCCACCCCTGCCAGCCCCTGGGCCCTGCGTGGGATGGGACACTCACCCCTGCCAGCCCCTGGGCTTCCTAGTGGGATGGAACACCCCACCCCTGCAACTCCTCGGCCCTGCACGGGATAGAACACCAAACCCCTGCCAGCCCCTGGGCCCTGCGTGGGATGGAACACCCCACCCCTGCCAGTCTCTGGACCCTGCGTGGGATGGAACAACCCATCCCTGCCAGCCCCTGGGCCCTGCGTGGGATGGGACACCCACCCCTTACAGCCCTTAGGCGCTGCGTGGGATGGTACACCCCACCCTTGCCAGCCCCTGGGCACTGCAGCTCAACCTTGTCTCTAGAAATTTGTCACACACCTGAGCCCAGCAGCCTTTTCCAGCCTGGGAGTGTCCCGAGCCTGCCTGGGATGTTGATCTCTCACCTTACAGGGAGCTGCAGGCCACTAGTATGAATCCCTTGCAGCTCTCCACTCCCCTTGGGTGGTAGAGAGGGCTCAGATTTGTGACAGGTGCATTCAGCCCCTTTGCCAGCCCATCTGGGGTTCCCCTCCTTATCCCTGTGTCCAAAGGTGCTTCTTCCTGAACCCACTCCCCAGGCTCCTGATACCATGCTGCCCCTATATGCAGCAGGGAAGCCCCAATATTCCTAGACTTCCCTCGGGCTCTGGCTGCTGAATAGCATCAGCCACCCAGGGTCACTGCTCATAGGCTGACCATATTTCCCTATGCTGAATACAAGACACCTGGTAAAATTACTCATATTCAAGCGAGTTCAATGGCAATCAATCAGAACTGTGCAGTACAAATGTTCAAATTAATATCAAGTTGACTGAGACCTTATTAAAAAAAATATTGCATAGCTGGAGTCTTTTTATTTGCCTCCTTATCTTTAATGTTTGCATGGGAAGAAGTCTCACACACATATATATACTCCCATACACCTCTCTCCCATGGGGATGGGGGTGACTGAGCAGACTAACCCAACCCTGCCCAGTGCTCTCCACCCTCTATACCTGACTTGGCCCCCAGGATGAACCTATTTCTCTTGGTACTTGGCACTGCATCTTCCCAAGGCAATGTGTGAGGGGCATGCAGGGTCAGATTTCTGTCAGGGTTCACACTACAGCATGGCCAGCAGCAGCCTTTCAGCACTGTGTGGGAGAGAAGGGATGTGAGCTGCTTCCAGCCACAGGAGGTGGGAGAAGGGTGCAGGGTAGGGATGACCTGACACATGTATTTGAGAAGTTATCTCTTCCCTTGTTCTCCCACCTCCACTCCTCTGTGGCTGGAAGCAGCCTATCCCTTTCTGCCTGCACAGTACTGAAGGCAGCTAAAACCTCTACAGTCAAACCTCTAAGCTGCTGCTGGCCACTGATGTAACCCAGCCACCTGCACTGGCTACAATGCAGGCAGAAAGGGGTTAAGTCCTAAGGATACATTATGCACTATGGCCAAGAGAATCTGTCTACCAGAATATCAGTAAACTCAACCAGAGAGGTGGCTCAGTAGTAGAGGGTGTCTAGGGGACATAGCAGCCCTGTACGCCCTTGGGGCAGGCCCCTAGGACAGGGGCAGTGTGTGAAGAGGATGCTATGCTCTTGCCTGGGGGGCTTCTGAAGAGTCTGCAAGGTTAGAGTACAAACAGGCTGGAAATAGCTTTCTCCTTGCCACTGCACAGCTTAGCTGAGGGACGGAGAAGCTTCCCCAGGCCACCCCTCTGCAGGGCTTTGGCACATGCAGGGCTTGGCTCCTCCTGGTCAGCACCTTGGGCCATAGGGTCTTGAGCTTCCCTAGGCGCCAGCCCACTCAGAGTCAGTGGGGGAAGGAAGGAGCCTGCCAGCCTGGCTGCTGGTGAGCTGAATGATCTGACCAATGGCTGGTTCTTCACAAAGCACTGGGAGTGGGACACACCCCCTGGGGAAGGAGGGGATATGGTGGTGCAGTGGAGATGGGAGGGTGAATGGGCACAGCAGGGAGGGGGCAGTGAGAGGGAAGCATGTAAAGGGTAAATGGGTGCGCAGCAGAGGTGACACATAACCAGCTACTGCCTGCCTGCTCTCACCAGCCACCACAGCAAACAGCCAGTGCTGGTGGGAAATGGGGGGAAGGGGAGCCTGCTGGCCAGGAGCCGGCACACAGCAAGGACTGCACGGACCGACCAGCATGGGCAGCGGCCAGCCCTGCACACTGCAGCTTTGCCCAATCACCAGCCTTGAGCTCCCACCTCCATCATTAGCTATTGGACCCCCTACACACACACTCACCACTCGTGGGTGGGCAGCTGGCGAGCAAGGATCTGTCCAGCAGTAGGACCCACCAGGACTGATGGGAGGGGAAGAGACAGAAAATAAATAAAGTTGGGATACCTGTAGGAGGGCTTAGATATGGGACTGTCTCTTTAAAAATGGGACATCTGGTCACTACCTTGAACCCGCACAGAAACACATACTTCATTTGTTAAATGAAATAGCCATAGTCCTCGAGTATCTTTTACAGCTTCAAAGGGATTAATTGACTCTGCTGCCACCTACAGGGGGAGGGGATATCCTGGCTGGATCCCAGCTGGATGGAGGGTTCCCTAATGAAGTAGGCCGTGACTATCCACTCTAAAATCCCTGCACCTGTCTGCTCTTCCCCATGCTGCTCACACAAGTCCCCTTCCCTGCCCCACAGCTCTCTGGGACAGGACCACTCCCCAGTTTGCACCTGCTGGTGCTGCATCAGTCCCACCAGCTGCCAAAAGCCCCTCTGGCTCTGGGTGGTGGCATGAGGGCATAGGAGTGCAGGACCTGGTGCCAGGTGAGGTTGCTCAATCTAGCAAAGCACTTACACGTTCAGCACAACTGTACATCCGCTCTCCAGTGTGTGTTGGTCAATGCATTGGTGTTGCTGAAGCTCTTGCAGCTGCTCCCCAGTGTCCATGTGTTGATAGATTCTATATGTACTGTCCTCACTATAGGTCTTGCTGCATTTGTCATAGTGGTAGGGCCACTCCCCAGCGTGTATGCACAGCCTTTGCCATACACGGTGCAGTGATACGGCCATGACCCATGTGAATATTGCTCTTTTCATTTTGTATTTTCAATAAATGTGGCACTTTGCCTTTTCCCCTGAAAAAAATCCTTTGTGTTTCTTACAAGCATAACAACACAAGTGATTGGAAAACTGCACTCAGATATACATTATGGTTCACAAATGAGCAGAAAGGGTGTATTGAGTGGAATCCTGCAGGGACCTGTCCTGGGGCAGGTTCTAATCAATATCTTCATAAATTATTTGGACAGTGGCACAGAGACTACATGCATAATGCTTATGGGCAATTCTAAGAGGGAAGGGGTTGCAAGTGCTGTAGAGGACAAGGTTTGAATTCAAAAGGATCTTGAGAAACTGGAGAAATGGTGTGAATAGAAAAGGATGAAATTCTGTTAAGACCATTGTCATCACAGTGTGTGGGGAAGAACAGGGTCCTACACTCCCTTCCACAGTCAAATGTGACTCAGAAGCAAAAGACACAATTGGGATCAGAACCACCAATTGGATGCCACAAGACAGCGAGTTGGGATGGCGGGAAATCAAGCCCGGGGGAGCAGAAGCAGGAACAGGGAGCCCATGGTTCAGCAGAGGGAGGAGCTGGGGTGTTCAGGCAGCTCTCTGTTTCTGATGCTAGCTTAGGGAGGGTTTGGGTGCTAATTAGCTGCTCTTGGACTCTGGCCATAAGCCAGACTCTTTGGAGCCTTAAAGTAGGGCTGGATGTCATGGGCCCTAAGTGAGCAAGTATATATGTTTGCACCAAATCTGGTTAAAAGTGGACCAAGTAAGATGTCTATGAAAAGTTTATGAATCGTTGAGTCGGTTTATACTATTCATATGTAGGTATGATTTTTGTAATTGATGTTATGAGCATTGGCTATGTACGTTATTTCAAATGTGCACTTTGGGAGATATAACCAGGAGGCTTGGCCACTCTACTGTGAAATGGATGCTAGTCAAGTGAATAGTAACACTTCACTGCCAGTGCACCCCAGGTGGTGCCAATCCACATCTGAGGAAGTTTGCTGCAAATGTTCAGACCAGCACGTGAGCCATGGCTGCTGCCTAAAAAGGACTGAGTCATGCCTGGACAGGTGACTTGCTCATCTGACAAACTCCATCTTGGGACAGACTTTCACGCAGCAAGAACAATGGGATTCCCTCTGCATGAGCCAGCGTATAAAAAGACCCTAAAGTTCTTCCATTTGTTTTCATTCCCATCTTCAATCCTGTTTTCATTCCAGCTCATCACTTCTGAAACATCTTTGCTATAAACTGAGGCTGAAAGGACTGATGACCCATCCTAGCAAAGGATGTATTCCAGAGACCTATAAAACAGCACATCGTTTCATCTCTGCTACTAGCCTGCACCAAGAACTTTGCCATTGGTGTATATGATTTGATTCATTTAACAATTTTACGCTCAATCTTTTGTTTCTTTCTTTTTATTAATAAACTGTGCACAAAGTAAATGCAACCAGATCATGATCATGCAACTGCTAATGTTCAGACCAGTGATTAACTGCTCTTTGTCCATCAGAATGAGGTTTGATACTAAGTGCTGGGTGCAGAACCCTGTATTAGAAAATTATTGTCTATTATTTGTAGACAACCCAAAGAAGTTTTGTTATTGGACAAATCCCGCCATTTTGGACCTGGATAACACAATTTGGCAAACGCCTGCATCGATCCCACCTACGTGCAGACAAAAAATACTAGGTACCCACCAATACCTCGCAATTCCTCTTTACTCACCCCACACCAAACTCTCTAGTGGTGGAAGCTGCACACCAGCAGGCGAAACAACATCGCTTTTGCACCACTCCACCAGACAAGGACACAAAGAGGCGCAAGACATATACTTCTGCAGCTTTACAGTTCAGAATCTCAAACTACTCAGCCTTGTTAGCAAAATACAACTTTGCAATTACTCCAAACTCATGGAGTTTGCTGATGATATCCCTGAGGCAGAGACCTCAATTCACTGCAATACTTTTGGAGGGACATGCCATTTCTAGAGCTGCCCTCCAGGCGGCACTAGATGCTGCCGACACTGCCACTAGAACCACAGCCACTGCCATTGTGATGCGCAGAGCCTCCTGGTTTTCTCCGGCTACATTCCCGCGTGAGAGCCAATCCACGGTGAAAGACCTGCCGTTTGATCAAGAAAAGCTGTTTGCAGCCAAGACCAATGAGGTCCTAAACACAATGAAGGACTCCCATGCCACTCTCCGCACATTGGGCATACATACACCTGCCAACAGGCAGAGACAATACGGTATCAACCATGCCAGTGGCCACGCTACCCATCCTATCTTAACCAGCAGCAGGATAACAATCCTAATAGAAACAGAGACTAAGACAGTTTTTGGGCTCAACCCCTCAGCCACCACCGCCCAACAAGCAAATCTGAACGCTTGGTCGAGGGCCTAGAAAACTCCCTACAAATTTCAATGCCGAGAATGACGATACAAACTTTCCAGAATCGGTTTCGCCCATTCTACCACCAATGGGCTTACATCACCTCAGACAGATAGGTGCTCGACAATATCCTGTCTAATTACACCATCCCATTCTTCTCCAAGCCTCCTATCTGCCTACCTACCCCATCCCTCTTCAGGGACCCCTCTCACGACACCCTGCTATGACAAGAGATGCTTCATCTATTACTGTGGTCACCAACCCGTTGATCGTGATGGACTAGTCGATCACGAGACATTTCGGGGCCCCCCCCTCCGATTTCCCGCCACCCCCAAGAAGCCCCACTACCTACCTCCAGCGACAATGGAGGTAGCGCCGACTTCCTGCAGGGTGAACAGAAGTCCGGCAGCTGCGTGCCACTTCCGGGGGTTCCGGAAGTGCGCTGGCTGCTCCCCTTCCCCAGGTCAGTGGTGTGCCGGGAACTTGCAGAGCGGGGAGGAGGAGTCCCCAGAGGAGGTGCGCGCTGGGGCTTTCCCTCCTCTGCGGGGGGAGGGGGGAGTCGTCCCTGGAGGAGGCGCACACCAGGGCTTTCCCTTCTCTGCGGGGGGGAGTCGTCCCCGGAGGAGGCGTGTGCCAGGGCTTCCCTCCTCTGCGGGGGGAGGAGGGGAGTCATCCCTGGAGGACGCGCACACCGGGGCTTTCCCTCCTCTGTGGGGGAAGTCTTCCCCAGAGGAGGCACGTGCTGGGGCTTTCCCTCCTCTGCAGGGTGGAGGGGGAGTGGTCCCCAGAGGAGTCCTGGCAGAAGGCGGGTGCGGGGCACTCCCTGCCCCCTGCAACACCCTGAACCCTGATGCAGAACCCTGTCCTCACTGGCACCCTGGCACCTGCTGCAAAACCCTGTCCCCTGCCCCCACCTGGCACCCTGCCCCCACTCCAGCACCCTGTCCCCTACCCCAGCACCCACTAGCACCCTTCCCCAGTACCATGTCCCCTGTTCCCACCAGCACAGTTGAGGCCACATTAGTGAGGCTTGTGGGGTTTTGGAGGAGTTATTGCATCTCATTTGCATGGCCCCAACTGACTTTTCTGTGGGTCAGTGACCCTGATTCAAAACAGGTTCCTTGCCCTTCTCATAAATAAAGACAATGCAGAAATGTTTTGTGTTTGATATAGTATTTTATTTAAAAATGAAGGCTGGCCAACAAGCCCCCAATTGGCGCTAAGCCCCCATCTAGCTGCAGCATCATAATACTCCTGCCCCCCTCCCAGACCCTAGATCTGAGTATCATACACTGGAACCCCCTGCCCTGAGTCCTTGACATACCCCAACCCAAATTCCTGCTCCCTCACATCCACAAGCCTGTGGCTTACTTAGTACCCCAACCCTCCATATGACCCCAACACTCCCCAGCCTGGAGCCCCCTCCCCGAGCCAGTCCCCTTCTCCACCTCCTCCTGCATCCAAATGTCCTCCCAGAGCTTACACCACTCACCCCTTCCCTCATTCCCACCCCAGAGCCCACATATCCTGTGTCAACCCAGTGAGGGTATGGATAGACTGCAGGAGTTTTTCCAGGATTCCAGAGATATCCCGGAAAAACTCTTCCGCGTCCAGGGACGCGTTTGTTCTTCCGCTTTTTTTAGTGGAAGAGCAAATATGCTCTTTCAGTAACCCCTGCATTCCTCATTCCACGAGGAATAAGGGGGCTTCCAAAAGAAGGGGTTTTTCTGACATTTGGTCCAGTCTAGACAGGCCAGATGTTGGAAAAACCTCTTCCTACAGAAGAATCGGAAAAAAAGCAGCAGTGTAGAGTGTATAAAGGCTGGAGATAGCAAGTGATGTAGAGGAGGAGAATAGAGAGGGCGGGGCTTCAAGGAAGGGGTGGGATCTTGGGGGAAGGATGCGGCGGTAGATCTTGGCTTGTTCTGACATTTAAAAAGTGATCTTGGGTGTAAAAAAGGTTGGAGACCACTGATCTATTAGATCTAGGAGCCATAGAGTGGTTTCCACAGGTGCTCAGAGGCAGGAGCTTCTATTCCCACTATTTTCTAACTCAAAAGAAATCAGGAGGCTGGAGGCTGATTTTGGATCTACACAAACTGAACAGATTAATCAAAATGCAACATTTTCGCAAGGTCACTCTATCCACTATTATCCCAGCATTGCAATGAGGCGATTGGTTTTCAGCCCTCAACCTCCAGGATGTATACTTTCATATCCCTGATCCATCCCGCTCACAGAAAATTCCTGAGATTCATGGTAGGCCAGGACCACTACCAATACCGAGTACTGCCTTCAGTCTCTCCACGGCCCCTCCGGTTTTCTCCAAGGTACTCGCCACAGTCACAGCACATCTTCACTCCATGGGAATAATCATATTCCCCTATCTCGACGACTGCCTTCTCAAGGCATCGTCACAGATTAAATCAGCAAGGACCATACAGTGCTTTCAAAACTCAGGCCTTTGAATAAACTGGGAAAAGTCTTCCATTCACCATTCCCAGAACATTCAATTCTTTGGGGCACGCCTAGATTCCACAGCTGCTCAGGCCCATCTACCTCACGAAAGATTCCTCACCACTCAGACTCTAGCCACAACGATGTACCTTGCCTCTCGCACCACAGCCAAGGATTGCCTGCAACTTCTTGGCTACATGGCGGCCACAACATTCGTAGTTCCACATGATCAACTTCACATGCGCTGCCTACAAGTTTGGTTTTCCAGAGCATAAAAGCCTCGGAAACACCCCATGTCATTTTCGCTCACAATACCGCACAAGGTCAAAACATCACTCCTTTGGTGGACCAAATCAACCAATCTTTGCACGGGTGTCCCCTTCCTTCAGCCTTTTCCCCTCGTGCACAATTACAACCGATGCCTCCCTCTCCGAATGAGGTGTTCATTTCCAAGATCAGACTGCCCAAGGCCTCTCGTCAACCCCAGGGATGTTTTTACACATAAATCTGCTAGAATTGCACGCTGTACACAATGCTTGCAGACATCCTGCCTTCTATCACCAACAAGCATGTCTGTGTCCTCTCAGACAACATTGCTCGTGTCTTCTAAATCAACAGACAGGGAAGGGCCAGATCTCCATCCCTTTGCACCGAAGCCATTAAGCTGTGGAATTTTTTGTATGAGCCATATCCACCTCTCCTCAATCCACATACCAGATGTCTCTAACGTGATGGGTGATGCTCTCAGCAGGCACTTGCCCCAACATCACAAATGGGTACTCAACCACTCGATAGCACACTCCCTTTTTCACAGATGGGGCCGATCTGTTTGCAATGCCACACAATACCAAATGCACTCAGTTTTGCTCAAGAGCAGGCATAGGGACAGGATCTCTCAGGGATGACTTCCTCATTCAATGGGATCATGACCTCGCTTATGCCTTCCCCCTTACCACTTTTGGCCAGGGTCGTTCAGAAGATCAGGATGGACGGCTCCACAGTCATCCTGATAGCCCTCACCTACCCCAGACAACCATGGTATCCCTTCCTGCTCAAGATATTGGTCCGCACACCCATCAATCTCCCTTTCCAACACAGTCTAATCACTCTGGGACAGACAAAGCAAACCTACCTGGATTTACACAAGCTACATCTAACAGCATGGCTCCTTCATGGCTCTCCCATGTAGAACTAGCCCTCCCAGAACAGATCCGAGCAATCCTCATCCACAGTTGTAAGGACTCCACCCACACCTCCTACACTTACAAGTGGAAGCGATTCTCAACATGGTGTACATCGAAGGGGCAGGACCCAACCTCAACACCTTTGTCCTTCATCCTTGATTATCTACTCCCCTTAAAACAATCATCGCTCTCCTTCAGTTCCATCAAGGTACACCTATCGGCCATTACAGTCTTGCAAAAGGAATCTTACATATCCTGGTGCCTGCCTGGGATCTCAGGCTAGTACTGCGAGCCTTGACCAGGCTGCCTTTTGAGCCCCTCACCTCTTGCTCCCTTTCGCACCTTTCTTTGAAGGTTGCATTCCTGGCTGCCGACACGTCAGCCCACAGGGTTGGGACATAGCTGCATTCATGGCCGACCCACCCTTCACAGTGTTTCACGGTGATAGGGTTACTCTTTGTATACATCCAAAATACCTACCAAAGGTTCCGTCATCTTTCCATATAAATGAAACGGTAAACCTACCTGTGTTCTTCCTAAAGCCACACGCAAACTCCTTTGAGTCTGCCATGCACACCCTCAATGTTCGACAAGCATTGTCCTTTTATCTAGAAAGAACTAGACCCTTCAGACAATCACCTCGCCTATTCCTCGCCTTCGCCGATCGAGTGAAGGGACACCCCATATTGAAACAGAGGTTGTTGAAATGGATAACAGATTGTATAAAAATTGCTTACACGCTCAAGGGTCTACAGCTACCATTACACTTGACAGCTCATTCCACTAGAGCCGTATCCGCGTCCACGGTGTACCTACATAACGTGCCACCCACGGACATTTGCAAGACAGCCACTTGGGCATCGCAACTTACCTTTGCTAAGCACTAGGCACTTTCGTATGCAGGCGACAGTGCAGTGGGCTCAACAGTACTATCATCTGCCTACTGTAACATTCCAAAGCCCCATCCACCAAGGAGCGAAACTGCTTGTTAATCACCAAGCGTGGAGCATCCACAGGGACCTCTCGAAGAAGAAATGAAGGTTACTCACCTTGTGCAATAACTGGAGTTCTTCGAGATGGTGTCCCCGTGGATGCTCCACAACCCACCCTCCTCCCCTCTGCTTCAGACCTGGGGCTTCCGACAGGCATGGCGCACACTGGTTCGTGTTCTGCATGCACAGCCCAGTAGGGACTGCTGCAAAATCTCTGATCCAGGTGCTGGGACAGCACCAAGACCAAACATGGAGCATCCACACGGACAACATCTCAAAGAACTCCTGTTACTGCACAAGGTGAGTAACCTTCGTTTTGTACCATGGGAAGGGGAGCACGCACTGGCAGTGCCACCTAGTGGTCAGGACAGGGTGTGCAGGTTTGTCTTCATCCCAGGCTTCTCATTTGGCTTGGTTCTCCACCAAGGGATAGACTTCTGCCATTTCCCATCCTCTCCACCTGGCTCTGATCCAGGGCTCAGTGGGAGGCAGATGAGATTGGCATTTGGGGTCTATGCAGATACCTCCCTGGATCGCTTCCTACTAGCATCTCCTCTTTCTGCGGAGTAAACGAAAGTCTCTGAGCCTCGAAAGTCCCCGGTCCATCTTTGGTTAGGTCAGTATCTCCAAGCTTGCCCCTTCCTAAGAGTTCACAGCAAAGGGATGTTCCCTTCCATTGCCTGCCCCTTTCTCAGACTTCCCCTTTTAAGCACTGCCTCCAGCCTGTGCAGGAGAGTTCCCAGATCTGTGGAAACATGTCTGGGGCAGTGTCTTTGGTACTGATGTGGATCACTGAAGAAGGGGTCTTTCCAGTCAGCCGCAGAATCATGTTTATTCTGGTGGTGTCCTTCGTCTTTGCTCACAAAAGGCAGCAAGCTGTGCTGGAATCCTCCTGCCCGTTGCAGAATGCCTTAGTATAGAGTCTGTCATCTTCGTCCAGTTCTCTTGGGCGTCTCTGGCTCTGCCTCCTTTGAGCTGGCAGCAGTTCTCTGCTGTCTGTAGGTCCTTCCCTCTGGTTGGCTCTTGGAGGTTGATCTCTTCACCTGTCTTATTCAGTGCCTGGCAACAATTTGATCCGTTGGGTTCTCCTGCCTCTGGAAATAACAAATTTCCATATTCTTCTGTTGCCTTGTCTCCCTTGGTCACTGGACTCCACAGCCTCCCGCTGTGGGATCTGTTGTAGTGTTGGCTGTATCCCTGTATCTAAATATTCAGGAAATTTGCCAGACTCCTGGTGTTCTGCAAAGGGGTCAGCTTTTCCTCCAGACCACAAACCTTCTCCTCCATCAGAGCTACCAGCTCACCCCTCATGCAGATGGACTCTCCTCTGTCTTCAGGCAGGAAGCAAGTGTGGCACATCCGTTGCAGGCATAGTTTTCCTGTAGGGTGCATGCTTGAGAGGCCCTGCAGGAAGAATTTAAGACCCCACCTCTTAGTAGCAGCACACAGCAGCATCCCTGAAGCCCTGCACTAATTAGATACTTCTTCTAGACTGGAGTGCTCCTGATGCTATAGCTGGAAGTGGAAAAAGATAAGCTGGTGGGTTTGGTGGGGGGAATAGAGGTGGGGAGGAGGGGACCTGCAGGGATAGCGGTATAATAGGTGGCGAAGACCATTGCCTTCCCAAATATCAGCTTGGTCCCACCCTTTCTCCGCACCCAGAATGCTTACAGTAGGCATACGGAAGCAGAGTATTGCTGCTCCCGAGCCACTGCCCTTCCCATGCTCTGGGGTGGGGGAGGCTGGGGCCACACATCCTTCTCCCTCCCTGTGGTGCTAGGGCCAGGGAGGATGGGGCCGCGTGCTGCCCTTCCTCCCCATTGTGCTGCGGGGACCGGTTTGGCTCCTGTGGGGGCAGGGCCTGGGCAGAAGGGGAGAGGCTGGGGGGCAGGCCTGGGGGGCTTGTCTCCCCCAGCCCTAACTTCACCCACCATCCATGGGCAGCTGATTTTAAAAAAGCCTCAGCAGCCAGCAGGTCACAATAGCCGTCCACTCGTCTTGTAATGTATTAGTAAAGCACAAACACCAAGCTCTCTCCTACAAACTCCCATGGAAACTTGGCCCTTAGCCAGTGGTGAAAGTAACTTAACATTTATTACAGGTGCTCTCCTGTTGCAACCCAGGTCCCTGCCAGCTCTTTAAATATCTCCCTCCTGGCTTCTGCCACAGCTCAGCCAGCTCTTGCTGGAGCTACGCACCACAGCGCACCTGCTTCCTTTCACATCTGCCCTCAGCTGATCATTGTTCTCCTGTTCTTATACATTACAATGTGGAGCAGATTGGTGATGACACAGGGCTCTTAATCTAACAGAGCAACTGAATGAGAAGCTGAAGTGAGACAAAAATCAGTGAGGAACCACCAAAACAATTAATCTAGGGGCATAAGGGCTCCATCATGTGGAATCTTTAAATCTTACCCCAACAGCTATTAAATATATATCTGATGTAATTAGTTTGCAAAATGCTTGAATTTCTCAGGCAGAAAAAGTCCAATGATAGCTCACAGGTGATTATATCCCATGGGTAGGTTAAAGCTGCAGCCCCAATGTAAGTATAAGCTGACTTATCACTAGACAGAATAATGAAACGTGAGGTTCATAGCAACAGGATTTACAACCCTTTAATAAACAATGCATTCTTGATAATGAAAACTCAAGGTAATGTGCGTTGGCTTGCAGTAGGGATAATGCAGAGCCTGTGTACTTATCTGTATATTTTGCTAACCTTTTACCTCAACAGAACAAACATTTAAACATCGAGTCATGTGACTGAAAGGAAACCTGACCTGGATCCTGCACCTGATTGTTTATTCCTTGACTTTAGCAAGGCTTTTGATACGGTCTCCCACAGTATTCTTACCAGCAAGTTAAGGAAGTATGGATTGGATAAATGGACTGTAAGGTGGATAGAAAGCTGGCTTCAAGTGGAGGCCCCAAGGATCAGTTCTAGGGCTGGTTTTGTTTAACATCTTTATTAATGACTTGGATGAGAGGATGGATTGCACCCTCAGCAAGTTCGCAGATGACACTAAGCTAGGGGGAGAGGTAAATATGCTGGAGGATAGGGATAGGGTCCAGAGTGACTTAGACAAATTGGAGGATTGGGCCAAAAGAAATGTCATGAGGTTCAACAAGGACAAGAGTCCAGCACTTGGGATGGAAGAATCCCAAGCACTGTTAGGCTACGTCTACACTGGTAACTTCTTGCTGAAGAACTTTTATGGAAGAGTTCTTGTGCAAAACTCTTCCAGAAGAGAGCGTCTACACTGGCATGTGCTTTTGCGCAAGAGATGTGCGCAAGAGTGCAAGAAAGCTCTGATGGCCATTTTAACCATAGGGCTTTCTTGTGCAAGAAATTCATGTTGCCTGTCTACACTGGCCTCTTGCGCAAGAACAGTTACGCAAAAGGGTTTATTCCTGAGCGGGAGCGCCAGAGTTCTGGCGCAAGAAGCCCTGATTTCATACATTAGAACGCCATTTACGGCGCAAGAACACGCTGCCAGTGTAGACAGGCAGCAAGTTTTTGCGCAAGAGCGGCTGCTTTTGTGCAAGATCGTGACAGTGTAGACACAGCCTTACAGGCTGGGGACAGCGTGGCTGAACAGCAATTTGGCAGAAAAGGACCTGGGGATTACAGTGAATGAGGAGCTGGATATAAGTCAACAGTGTGCCCTTGTAGCCAAGAAGGCTAATGGCATATTAGGGTGCATTAGGAGGAGCATTTCAAGCAGATCTGGAGCAGTGACTATTCCCTTTTATTTGGCACGGGTGAGGCCACATCTGGAATATTGCGTCTAATTCTGGGGCCCCCACTACAGAAAGGATGTGGACGTATTGAAGAAGGTCCAGCGGAGGGCAACCAAAATGACTCGGAGGCTGAAGCATCAGACTTATGAGAAGAAGCTGTGGGATTCGGGCTTTTTTAGTCTGCAGAAGAGAAGAAGGGGGATTTGATAGCAGCCTTTAATTACCTGAAGTGGGGTTCCAATGAGGATGGAGAGAGGCTGTTTGCAGTGGTGACAGATGACAGAACAAGGAGCAATGGTCTCAAGTTACAGTGGGGGTGGTCTAGGTTGGATATTAGGAAAAACTATTTCACTAGGAGAGTGATAAACTACTGGAATGGGTTACCTAGGGAGGTGGTGGAATCTCCATCCCTAGAGGTTTTTAAGTCCTGGATTGACAAAGCCCTGGCTGGGTTGATTTAGTTGGGATTGGTCCTGCTTTGGGCAGGGGGCTGGACTCGATGACCTCCTGAGGTCTCTTCCAACCATGATTCTCTGGGGCTGCAGTTGCTGCAAGATGGGGGTCTTGGTTTGGAAGAAGTGAACTTGGAGGAAAGAACTCAGAAAATTTGGGTTCTAGTCCTAGCTCTAGCCTGCTGGTGGCATTGGCAGGGCCCTTTCTTGCTCTGTGCCTCAGTTTCCCCATAGGTACAATGGCAATAATGATACTGACTGACCTCCTTTGTAAAGTGCTTTGAG